>JASUDE010000002.1:23725-172099 GCA_034509685.1 Colletotrichum cereale | reverse complement strand
CCCCCCCCCCCCCCCCCCCCCCCCTTATACTATGCGGCTATGACTATCTGTGTCTGAACGTAGCGTCTTCCTTTTTCCCTAGCTTTAAGGCAAGTACAGCAGAACGTATCGGACGAGTATGAAGATGACTCCTCCACGTTTTACACCTTGTTGCTTTTCCCCATGTTTGCTACATACGCACGTGGTGAAGTGAGGCGAGCGAGGCAAATGTCGTTATTGGTGCGGTGCGGTGCGGTGCCATGGTACCTTGGTTCTGGGTCCTCCTTTCTCCCCTCCCTCCTGCGGACCACTCCATACAGTACACAAATAGTACGGAGCACCTACCAAAATTGTATGTACAATGTACGTACGTGCTTGTCTGATGCACGGTACCTAGGTACCAACCAGCCTACCTAGGCAGGTAGGTAGGTGGTGTTGCGCCTTGCCTATCAGTACATTCCCGCTCTTGCTCATTTTACCATTTTACCAGTTTAGCATTGTGTCATTTACCTTTCGCTTGCCTCTGCCTTGCATCGGTCCGGGACTCGAATTAGTCTTTGTTCTTAATGTTCTTAATTAAACACAGGCCTTTGCGCACACAATCCAATCCTAGTCAAGGCTGCCCTCACTCAGTCATCCAGTTTTCTAGTTCCTGCATGTCTCCCAAACGTGAGAACACCTTGTCGACAACCTCATCATTCGGTCGAGATCCAGCAGCCTTTTTCAACCTCGTTCTCGCTCCCGCTCACCTTATTTTCCTCCCTTCCTTTTTGCTTTTCTTGGCACCAAGGGGAGAGGCGTAGCACCAGACAGGAAGAAAAAAAAGACAAAAAACAGCAAGATAGGGCCAGTCTTCTTGCGCCAGATCACGTGCGAACACGCGATGCTCCAGGCATTGCATCCCACCCGCAGCCGCATCCGCAAATCGCTCCTCTTGGTCATTCGCATCAAATCACCGCGGTCCACATCCCGGCCCAGTCCATAACGCCAAGCGCTATCAGCAACACATCCACGTCGACTAAACGGCCACCTTGTTTCTCTTCGTAATACCCGGCCGCTCCTCCAAGACTCTTCCTGGTCGCCCCCTCCCCCCCTGCCCTCATTCATCTGCCCAGCATTTATCGTCCTTCACACCCCCCTCCCCCTTCCCCCGACCGAGCTACAACAAACAGCCTACTGCTATATACCATCGGTTTCATCACGCCTAGAGCTCGTGAGCTGATCCAACTAGCAACGAACGACATCCAACCCGATTGACTGCCTAGGTTGGTAGTCTTGGTTATTCCCTTCCTTCCTCCCCCCCCCACCACCACACCACCCGCGCTACTGTTGGTCAATCTTTTTCCCTTCTTTCCCTTTCTTACAAAGTACCTCTTCTAGTACACTAAGCAGCGCCGTCCTAAAACCCGCGCTGTCTGACGTCTCACTCGACTCACTCACTCACCCACATCCCGTCGCACTTCGGCATCTCCCTATCTCGACCATATCACCTTTTCCCTTCCCTCTTCAACTCACTCCCATCTCACTCGCCATCACCTCCTCCCTTCACCCCCACCTGGCCTTCATCATCTGTCCCGACTTTTAAAAGCTGTCGTCATTCCTGGCAGGGCAAAGAGCCGGCATAAACACTCTAGGGTTGCAGCAGATTGATCGACGGACGCGACACAAGCCGGGCTTCGTTTCCGTCCTCATCCTCCCGGCATCTTCAATGCGAAACCGCAGCCTTTTCTGGACCGGTCGCACCCTCGTGCTGGAGTAAAGGCAACCATCTGTCCGAACGATTCTCCTCTGCTACGAGGCTTCTCCAGATTTGTATGAGTCGTATTCCTTGCATTTACCCGACTTATTCACCCACGATTGCAGACCTGTGAATTGACCGGCGCTTTTCCCCCGTCACCGCCGCTATGCATCTCGACCCTGGTGACGGCAGGAGGTCGTCGCACCAAGATGAAGAAAGCTACTGGCAATCCGTCCAAGTCTTGCAGAAGGAAGACGACGAGAGACTCGAGGCCGAGTTCATGGCCAACACCAAGTATTACATGAGCCGCCTGACGGAGCTGAACCTCCAGAAGCAGGAGCTCGAGAGGCGTGCGCTCGAGGTCCACCGCGCAATCACCCGAGAGCACAAGAGCTTGGAAGACATCACCAACCACTTCCAGGAGGCTAGGAAGGACCTTCAGCGCCAACGCGAGAACCACCACAGGGCAGTGGCCGCCTGGTTCGCCGAGGAGCGCCGCAAAGAGACCGGAGATAGTGCAAGGATTGCCGCTGCCGCCCTTGCTGCACCCTCGCAGCGTCGCGATTCTGCGCCCGCCAACCTTGCACAACCCGACAAGACGGCCAACGCCGCACACAACGGTGCAACCATTAACGGAAACCATAACGGGGACCATTGCATTCGTATCCATCCGTCGATACCAATTCCAGGCAATGCTGACCAGCCGCCGCTCACCGTGATTGTTGATGCGCTGGGCCGCCCAGTTGGCCCCGTGAATCGACTTATATCCAGCAACAGGTCCATCATATACCTGTCGGGACTGCCCCAGAAAAGACCGGTCCATCTCCGCGATGGCGTCGTCTTCAGCCACGGTGATCTGCAACAGCTTGGAGCGGCAGAAGAAAAGTGGATGGGCGCTGTCATCCAGGCGACTGGTCTCGTCCGCAAGCAAGCACAGCAGTGCAGTCTGTGTGCCAGGGGCCAAGGCCCCTTTGCACAATGCATCAGCCTCGACGTGCCCGAGTTCCGGGCGTGTGGCAACTGCGTGTGGATGAGATCGAATTGCTGCGAAGCATCGGCAACAGAGCAAGCGCCAACCATCGCACAGTTCAAGGCCTTCAATGCGTCTGCCCAAGAGACCCAACACGACCGCGTTGCAAACGGCAGCTTTGTCAACGGCGGCTTCAACAACGGTACTGCAACCCCCCTTTCCCTTAGTCGACCAAACTCCCGGGATAAGAGCTTCGCCGAGGGCTCGACGGCGACCGACGAAGCGGAAGAGGACTTGACTCCAATCACTAAGGCGACCCTTACTCTCAAGCACGACGGGACTGTCTACACCCATCCAGAGTGCATGGAAGGCGTCCCGGTCGAGAAGGTCGACCAGAACCATCCTTACTGGGACCCGTCTTGGCCCGAGATCGCGCCGATGATTGAACCGACTCTGCAGACATGGCGAGACAAGCTGCAGGCCGCCCTCGAGAAGGGACAGAACAGTATGAAGTTCCAGCTTGGCCGACAGGTGAATCGCGGAGAGACCATTCTGAAGTTTCTGGAAGACGCCGACTTTTGCCCTTATCAGCTGGTGGGCAAGAAGTACATGATGACCCGCCTGGTGTCCTACGACACCATTTTCCGTCTGGCCGACACTCTGCGGACCCTCGAAGGCTTCAAGACGCTTGACATCACGCCCTTGGAATGGTTGCGGCAGCGTTTGCAGGAGCTTATTATTGCGGAAGGCACCAGCTTCAACCTCGCCAAAACGATCCACGACTTCTACCACGACTCGAAATACGTCGCCCTGAGGCTCGCCAACGGCAAGAAGAGCATCGGTCGGCCATCGGGTATGAAGATGACGCCACGAGACTCCCCCGGTTCGGGCAGGGGCACGCCGAATGCGAAGAAGCGTAAGCTTTTTATCAACGAGGAGTTCCCCGGCGCCTCGCAGCGTCCCCTTGCGCCAACGCCGATCCCTCCAGCCCAGCCGCAGCCGGTATTATCGTCACAAACCCAAATGTTCCAAGACGAGCCACAGCGCAGCGCGCCTCCGACGCCCGAGTTTGCCAGGCCGTTTAAAAAGTTCAAGATTACACAGTTTCCTAAAAAAGCCAAAGACCCGGATCTCGACTACGATGGCTTCACCGACACGGACGATTACAGTGGTGATCACATCGGCAAACACGACTGGGCGCTGAGCCGGATCAAGTCTCGGCTGAACACTGTTAGCACCGGTGTGACGCAGTACTGGCACTGGATTCCCGACGATGGCGAACAGATCTTTGAGCATCAAGTACTCGCCGAAGGCGATACCTTCACCTGGGGCATATACGCGAAGCCGATCAACTTCCATCTGGAGCTGGACCATGTGCAGGAGATGCGATGGGCCACTGGAACCCTCAAGGTGATTGTGGTGTGCAAAAAGGGCGTCGTGGTCTCGCCTGACGGTGAGCCGCGAGGAAATCTCTTGGTCGAGTTTAAGCGAGAACGTACCAAGCGGCGCTTTTTAGTCTTCTGCAGCAAGAAGGGTATTGAGTTGGAGAAGATTGAACGGTGAGTAAACCCCCCTCCCCCTCGTCTTCCCTGCAAAGGATAAATGTCGCTGACCAAACGTGACAGGGACGTCATTGAGAGAACGTGGGACGAGTACGAGTCACCCGATGTCCCAGCGATGCCGGATTCGGAAATCGATTAAGAGGCACCAACGTTGGGCTAAGCAGGCCGATAGACAGGGGACGTTTGTCGTTGCGGGGAGGGTGAAGAGCAGTGGAGATACCCCTGGTTTTCTGATTTCTGGTTTTGCTGGGTTCTCGGTTTCCGCGGTGCGAGAGCAAACTCGGCCGCGCGGGCGTTTTGGGCGTATGCGATACGAGACGCAAATGGGGGGGGGGGAATGCCATGCGTGTCGACTGGACCCGTCCCAAGCGGCATGCGAGGCCTGGTCGTCACGTCGGTTTGACCATTCGCCATGATGGTAGCTGGACGGCGCCGCTTGGGATAGTTTGCGCGTGGCGGAGTTGATTGGTTTGCTGCGGAAAAGAAAAGTCTGTTTTGGCTGTTCAACAGGACTTGTGTTTGCCTTTTATTCTCCGAGGTGTGTATGTTGTTCGGCGGTTCTCACGGCGGTTCTACTTCACGGAGCCTTGATTCCCCTTCGTTTAGGAAATGGCGGTAGATGGAGTTATCCCGAGAGCCGATCAAATTGAAGCTGTGCCCGGATCGGGCCTTGATCAAGTGTGCGCTCGAGCACAAGTTACTTTCCGCCAAACAGCTCTGGTACTGCAAATGAAAACGTTGCCAAACCCATCGCACCCTAGCAGGAAGAGGGTTCGGGCGAGGCGTTGGCTACGCTGCTACGAGCACCATGCACTTGAAAACTATCGTACCAAGCTTCCGTGACCGTGATCCATGTTGGTGCTGGAACGCAGCGCTCCAGTGGCATCCGACTGCCGGGTTCCCCTCATCGGGGTCGGGACGCCGACGCCGCGGACGGGTCCGGGCAGAATGTAGACGCAGGAGCATGTAATGCTGCTAGCGGGATGCTTGTTTCTACAGGCCGGAAAGGGAGGAAGAGGGGAGGAAGAGGGGGGTGGGAGCGGTGAAGGGGACGGCAGCGGCCGGGTACTTTCTGTCATGGAGGTGTGGAGGCCGGGACCCGGCGGTCCGTGTGTATCCCCACTTATCCCGCACGGATCGTCTTCCGTCCTCCCACTTCTTTCTCTCCTTGCACCTTGTCCGCCTAGGTAGGTACGCTTCGATCGTTTCGAAGGGGGGGGAGGGGTGGGAGCTTTGGCTTCGGGTACGGCTGTTGCCGATCGTGGAAACAAGTGTAAACTCTTGTGTTTGTCCGAGCAGGGGGGATAAACGCAATCCGGTCTGGTTGGTGGTTTTTGGAGATGTTGATTTCCTCCAGTCTGCACCGGCTTCGGGCCCGAACGGACACGCGTCCGGCGCCGTTTGGTGGAACTCATGCCGTTTCCCGGGCCAGGCAGCCGGCTATCTCTGGTCTGTAACAATATCTCCGGTGCCATTCAAGGCACAGAGAGGGGGTGTCGGAAGGGTGCATGTCGTCCGGCGGTGAGAGCCCCGGCGTTTGCCATCGTTGTTCTCTCTGCAGTCTTGCCCTGCAGCAGCCCTCTTTTTTTTTTTTTTTTGCCGCCTTGTCTTTTGTCACGACGCGTCCGGATGTGGGACCAGCTCAAAGGATCGTTTTTTTGGTCGAGAGGCAGAGGGTTGAGTGCGGGATGCCGCTTGCCACCGCGCCGTTGCCTATCTCTGACTGTCAGCCCCCAAACTCCAAGGGAAGGGACACGGAAGAGGGCAGCGAAACGCGGCCATCGTCTGCAATTGCTCAACGCTCAGAGTCTCTCCACGATAGATTATTTAGTCTCTGCTTTCCTTCCTCGCTTCCCCTTTCCTTCTCCTCCCTCGTCACCCATCCATCTTATCTGGCCACGGTCCCTGGGCCTGACGGCAGCGCCCATGTATCCTTTACCTACATCTCTTCGTATCGGGGAGCGGCTCCTTACTGAGTCTATACCCCCCTTATCTCTCCTCTTCTCCCTTACTATTTGGCGGGCTCCTCTGCCGACTTCCTCTCCATCGTTCCCGTTATAACCTGCCACCTATCTGTGGGAACAGAGGCAACGTCGGGCAGAATGATGACCTGTCTCAGCCCTCAGCAAGAGCAAGATGCCACCCAAGCGACGTCACGCCCCATTTGCTCGGTTCCGTCGCGTACTGTAAAGTCGTACTCTGGGCATGCAGTCACTACCGACCTCCTATCCCAACCCTCTGGTATTTTGGGGGAGTCCTCTATCACGATATCGTCAATCGACCTCGCCGACACGATGTTTAGGTGTTTCCGGTACCATCGGCAAAGTCCTTCACTCTACGTAAGAAAAACTCGTCCGTCCCATCTATTACCATCATCCTCATCAAGCCCCTCCCCCCCCCCTCCTTTCAACCCATCAAGACCACAAAGAAATACACGACCAACAGGAAAGTATCGCGATTCTGCTACCCATCGTCACCAATCAGTGGCCAACCTGACTATTACAAGCGGTTGCTGACCCACGATCGATTAGTGTCTTTTCCAAGCAGTGGAATATAACACCGACGCTACCGGATCTACTTCCGTTATACTTCATTCGCGCCGGTTGAGCATGATGACCGGAGGGATAGGCCGGCACCGTTTCACAAGTCCGGCTGTGAGAGAATGCGACCCAAAAAGATGGAACCTTAGTCTCCCGGCCACGGTCTTCTGCGCAACGTACGCGACATTACCCGCAAGAGTCAGGCTCACCCCAAGCGAACGACTCGACTGCGACTAGAAACCAGTACACCATTGGCGATATAATACATATCGACCGCGACTCGCCGACACCTCCCATATCCCGCGGGCTTCGAGGGCCACAGCACCCGGATTTCGAGGCCGGCCTGATCGTCTGAAGTATCCCGAGAGAGATGCTGGCCAAACGTCGCGCCGAGCTCATACTCCCTCTACAGCTCACATAGCTTGGACGTGACTTTGTCGAAATGCTCGCCCGCGAGGACCCTTTGGTGGCCTGCAGCGTCTTGCTCTGCTTATACCACCTCTATACTACGGATCCGGAGATCGGGATCTTCACCGAGCCTACCAACCCAATCCCACTTGTCTAATGGGGTCGTCTCGAAGGGCACCCTCCTCACGCGTACTGCTGGTCTTGTCTGCAAGCACTGCCGCCGGGAAAAGGAATGCTTCATAAGTGCCTCGCCGAACGATGCCGCCATCATTAATGGCAGTGAAATAGTGGCGGCCTATTTTGGTGCGAAGCGTGTTCTGGCGTGGGTCCCACTGCAAAGTTGACGTGGGCCCTGTTCGGCTTGCCGTTGTAAAGGAAGCAGTGACGAAAAAATGAAGTGATGGCCTCGACAGTTATGTTCTCCGGCGGAAGCAGTGGTTGGGTACCGGACAGACCGTTGACGATTTGCTCGACAACTTTGTTCGGCGATGCCTTTGTGGATCCACCCGCGCTCGGCGGGTCGTTATGACTGGACCGGCATTGCGAATATTCTAATAGACGAATGCGTCTGCCCTCCACGGTATGACTCGTTCTGCACAGCGCGCTACTTCTACCGACCCCTCGTAGAGAGCGGTATTGCTTAAAGGCCGCGCCCGGGACCCATTCGAGCTCCGCCAACTGTCCCGGGGGTAGGGGAAGTCGGCAACCCGACCACATCGGATCCGGCTTCTGGCTGTGACTCTCCAACAGCCCACAGGGTGCGCCCCAGGCCTACCTTGCTGTGCCTCCAAGCGACCGGACCTCCTTCCATTGTGGAACTCGGGTACCTCTGGTCCGCACCCTCCATGATCACCTCGCACGGTCGTGGCTTGCCTCAAGTCTCGAAAAGGGGCTTGGTGGCATCACAGGGTATCCGATCGGATGAGGTGAACAACAGTGTATTGGTGACTGTTTTTTGTGTTGAACAAGAGAAGAAGTCGCAGGTTGCTAGCCGCGATGGCTAGCGAGTATGGGAGGAGGGTGCCCAGGACAGTCACTCGCTCAGGCTCCACCCGGCTCCGTGGATGCTGGGCCATCCAGACAGCGATAACGAGGCCCGGTTACGAAGTCATCGCGGCCAGTGAGGCCTTCACAACAAAAGCCGCCCACTTCAGTTCGACGAAGTGCGAAAGAGTCAGCACAAATGACCCACGAGATCTACGGCATGGTGGCTGGCGCAGATATGGTCCTTCGCCAGTCATACGAACGACGCGAAGTCCACGAGGTTGCGATGGATACGAGGCAACGGTACATGGCCCGGCCGATTCGTTCATGCCGCCTTCTTCTCTCTTGCCCGGTTCACCCACCAACAAGCCGAAGCGTTGACCTACGAGGTTTCCTCCACAAAGTCAGCACCGGATAACGTGCTGGAGCTTCTCGCGGCTCTTCTCCGCAGACGCCGACCACATAGCGGGCCGGCCAACAGCTCATCATGGCCCTTGCCATATCGCTGCTGCAAACCACCTTCCAGCTACCCCTTCACACGGTCAACAACGCCGCCCAATTGCATCGCGCATTCTAGCCCGGCTGCCTTCTCAGGTTGCTGCGAGAAGCATGGGGCATCTATGCGGGTTGTGTCTGATTCGGTTGCCTATTCCCCGAATCATCAACGCCGTTCGATAAGACACCTGCATGATGTCAATGCTTGGAAGGGGTCGGTTTACGGGGTCGTCCGTTGCGATGGAGAAAACATGCCCGTCTCGGATCGGCTGACCACTTTCGAAGTGGCGTTTTGTTCCAAGGTGCCATTCTATTCTAAACGAATTCAGCAATGCCTGCTCGAACTGTCTTCAACATTAGAGGCATATACTTGCCGCTACCGCGATGACGACTTCTACAATGAGCTCGGTTACACATCAGTCTGATTAAGGACATAAGGCAGCCTCGGGGCAACGGTTCCACCCTACAGTCTGTTGCGTTGGCAGAGTCGGAAAATCACTTTTTCACCGCCAGCATCATGTGCCCTCCCTACATGCGAGGGTCTATGGCGACAAAGAGGAGCTGCTGACCTGACGGCAATCAAACCCAGGTTGGAGGCCTCGGCTTGGTCTGATACTTCCACTGCCCTGCAACCCAGACTTCGGCCTCGTCAGGCATGCAGACCGACGATACTATAGGATTGAGTGATGAGGCCTCTTTCTTGCCTGAGGGGATGAATCAGATGAACTTCAAGTAGGACACTTCAACGGCCAAGGCAAAGTCGAGGCTGACGCGACGAGTCCTCTCTCTCTCGAAGGTGGGGTGGCATCACTCACTGCCGACGGTGAATTAACCCCCCAGCCAAAGAGCAAAGGCAAGAAGGAGGGTGTAGGTACTCTCCGACACTCTCCGACACTGAGACAGAGCGCGCTCAGGCCGTCGAGAAGTTAACCAAGCCCGGCACCGACGTTGACGTCTTCATATCACACACCAAAATTTCCCTCGTTGGCCTCGATTTCCATATCGAGTGCCATGTTGGTATCTTCCTCTCGATTCCCTGGTCAATCAACATGCACCTTCAGGGCGCTGGTCGATTGATCCGATCCGGTTCGGCTAACGGGAGAAGGTGGTATGGTCCATGCTGAAGGGCACGTACTACGACTACATGGAGCGAAACCATCTGCAGAAG
The DNA here is from genome assembly GCA_034509685.1 of Colletotrichum cereale. Lineage (NCBI taxonomy): Eukaryota > Fungi > Ascomycota > Sordariomycetes > Glomerellales > Glomerellaceae > Colletotrichum > Colletotrichum cereale. Next base: position 162,255 of record JASUDE010000002.1, on the reverse strand, counting down.
TGGGCGGATGCGTTGATGGGCACTTGCAACGTGCCTTCGTACATTACGGGATTTCGAAGAGGTAGAGCTCGCTTCCTCGTCGCCATCATCGACGAAACAGCCGTGTTACTCTCTAGCCCTCCTGTCGAGAATTAACAGCACACTCAACGCGAACGAACGAAAGGCCCGTCGTAATTGGTAGCGACAACAACCTCACGACCGACTGTTCCACGACAGCGCCCGTACTTGCGAATCTCCCTATTTGGCGCTGCGAGGGTGTCTTAGCGGAATATGAAGAGGAATCCGATGAGCCCTTAGAAGAGGAGTTTGGCGAGAAGTGTACGGTGCTTGGCCCACTCGAGTCCATCTTTACGACTACCTTGACGACACTGCTTCCAACTGCTTGGGCACTATTGGGCTTGGTGATCCGGTCAGGACGATATTCTTGGCCGGGGAAGGCATGCGCCCCGGGCCCTTACGACACCTTTCCATACCAACATCCGTCCGTACTATTATCCGTGGGATGTTCGACGGCGTAGTTCTTTGGGGACGTCCAGCCACTCGGTCGGATTCTGGTTCTGGCTGATGGGCGTGGCGGTTCAGCGCACTCGTGAAAGCCCAAGAGGCTGCGAACGCCCCAGATCGCAACGATTCATCCATCCTCTCCTCATCACCACCATAACTGGCCTTGCAGTCAATATCCATCAGTCCGTTCTTCAAGGAGATGGTTTCGAAGTCTGGATTGGTCAAGTGGATTGGTGTCACAGAACAAAGTAGGTAGATGGGCCAGAGGATGACATCCCCACAGGCACGTGCACCTTCACGTGCCCATGGAGTATATAATCCTCTGTGCCACTGACCTCCTCTAGCTGGGAGGTCAACCATGAAGATATCTTAGTTCTGAGGCCTACCTTTTGTTCTATGACCTCTGTTCAGTTTCCTTGTTATTGCTTGCTTCCGTTACTCTTCACCTTCGCACTGCGTTACTTCACAAGACGCTGGTGCAATACTCTGCGACTATCGCAGCCCAGCTATTCCTGTCAGATCCGGAACGGCTGCCAGGAGGGCTGTGTCAATTGGGAGGCTTGGGAGGCTAGGCGGCTAGGAAGACACAACAACTCCAGCCTCCCACATACTCATACCGGAAAAGCAAAAGACAGAGGTCAAGACAATGCAGACCGACGCCAGATGCGCAACAGCCTTGACACTGCAGATGGCAAGTTCAAGGACTGCCGGGCATCTCGAATTGGGAGGAGTAATAAGAGAGGCATACGGCGCCTCAGCCTTCTTTCATCCCGGCGTATATGGCTTTGCATACAGAAGCGAGACGTTTCGGTGCCAGCTCGTCGGCAACTACAAAGATCCATTTCGATCTAATACACGCCAAGAGACCGGTGAAGATGCTTGAGGGCCCTCAAGGCTTCCAATTCGGACCCCGTTCTGTGGCCCTCAGTTTCAGCAAAGATTCAATGCTCTTCGTAAAGCAGGTCGTCAGTTATTGCTTTGCCTACCGCACAAAGTTCGTCGCAATGAGCATTCTCGATGATCTGATCCTGTCCGAATTCCACGGAATGACGGTCAACGCCGGGTCTACACCCCTCGATGGGTGGAACTGTGGACATGGGGGCAAGTTCAAGTTCACCATCTTGGGCAAAGGACAGAACGCTCTGAAGATGGTATGCTACAATGGTTTCCTACGCAAAGCTACCTAAGAAACGTCCCGAGATTCATTGGTCCTGTTCGAAATTTCAAGATAAAGAAGCCAAAATCCTGCTGCTACCACTCTATGATGCACTGGTCTATCAGTACGAAATCGAGCTCAAGAGTTTGCTCGCACAGGTAGAGATCACCTAGACTGAATACGACAGAGTTGATAAGGTTGTGGATAACACGAGCCCCTCATGGACACTTGTCAGTCTGTTCCACATCCGTATGCCACCCGAAGAGAACATCGAGACTTTACTTCACAATGGGTTGGAAGTCTCGGTATGCGAGGTGGCAAATGGGATGGAGTTTTGCTACTCGAGATGAAGTATGGGACGGGAGTCGTAATATGTTGGTTGGGTTCCCTACGCAAATCCAGAAATGGATCCGGGTGCTATTTCCTCTAACATTACACGACGCTCAACGCATTATGAACCAATAGGGCCCTGCTTCTGGTGTCGACGAGTCACTACATCCATGGTTCGATCGGAGGAGATTCTTTGCGACTGGATCGTTGATGTGCGCCTCAATGCTTCTGACATGGTCCGCTTACGTGTAACGGTCACGTCCTGACGGCTGGTATGTCTACTATGTAGCGAAGTATACGCTGCGACTGTTGGCTTGGACTCGCATGACGAACCGGAAGCGAGTATGGCGAGCAAAGCGTCCATCATGCCACTTTATGGCATATGGATAGAGCGTCGGGAAGGCAAGAGAAAGAAGAGAAGTCTGCAATTGATGTTGCTCGGAACGATGGCATATCGATGTGATACTGTATGGGTTGAGCAGGAAGTCTCTTGGCAGTGGTGGATGCCAGCTTTTCCTTCTCCTCCGGTGCTGCACCATTTCGACAGCCAACCCACAGAACTTCGGCATCATCCACCACCCCCAGGGAAGAAGGCCACGCCTGATCGGACAACCCAATGCCACCCCTCTCGCATGCCCATCCATCGCAGGCATCTTAGCCATCGATGGCAAGGTCGAAGGCTACACTCCAACAGCACTCGAGGCAATCGGCGGCAACCCAACCGCAGCCGTCAAAACCACCATGTCATACTCCCGAGAGGCAACCCACCCACTGACAGTCAGGATCAAATGCACTTACACATTGCACGGCAAAGTATACACCGCCTTCTATCTGGAAGTCCCTATCGGTGCCCACATACCAACATGTCGAGTTTCGTGATACATCGAGGGAGACGCACGGCGGCAGGCGGAGAGACAGACATTGTATGGACATACGGTCTTTAGCCCATGGCTTTCAGAAGCCACTCGCGATGATCACCGACAGACTGGGCAGCCCAAGAATTCCCACTATCGCCTACACTGACTCATACTCGCTCTATGAGTGCCTCGTGAAGCTGGGCACCACGCAGGAAAAGAGATTGATGATCGACATCATGGCACTGCGCCAGTCGTACGGGCGACGCGAGCTCTGCGAAGTTCGAAGGCTCAGAATGGAAAGTCAGACAATCCAAGCTTTTGCGATCCTCCTGTCACGAAACGGCTCGGGAACGGCTTTTGAAGATAGTCAGGCGTCTGGGTTCTTGGTTCATCTGCAAACATGATTTCACAAGGCTTGTCTAGAGCGTATGTACTTTGACGTGGCATGTAAATACATTCAAATCTACGCTGAAACCCTTTCACGCATGAAACTGCTCAATCATTTAAAGCTTCGATGATGGTGCCTCGCAGCCGCACCCGTCGTCCCCCCCGCTCACGGCCTTGCTCGACTCTACCAAGGTGCTCTTGTTGAAACTCTGCTGGCTCGGGGGTACGTCCAGGGCGGGGTTCTTGTCAAAGAAGTTGACCGGCTTCAAGTGCACCTTGAGGATCTCGACCGGCATCACCGGGAAGTCCTCGATCCTCGGCACGTGGTTGATGCCGAACTGCACCCACACCACAATGTCAGACTCGGGCGTCAGGGTCTCGTTGCGCTGCGACCAGGCCCTGACGCCGGTCCCTCCGCGGGACTGGTTCGTGTACCAGCCGCCGGCGTAGAGCTCCCGGTCTCTGTGGGTCGTGACGTAGATGTTGTGGTCCGCGAACTCGGCGCGCTTGTAGTTGAAGCTGTCGTGGTCGCTCATGAGCTTCTGGAAGGGCGGGGCCATGATCTTGTAGGCCACCGGCTTGCCGTTGACGGGGTTCAGCGAGTTCGGGTTCGTGATCTTGAACGTCCTGTTGGAGTCGACGTCGAGGTCCAGACCTGCCGTCTTCTCGACGACCTTGTCCACGACCTCGTACCCGGTGCCGTGGGGGTTCCAGTGGGGATCCCGCGGCATCTTGCGAGTTTCCGAGTAGAGGAGCTGGTTGGTGTGGCCGTCGATCATCGGGTCGACGCGGAGCGAGAAGATGTGCTGGTGGTGGCAGGCAAGAACACCAGGATGGACGACGGTGCCGAAGGACGTGCCCACCTTGTCCAGTTCGTGGTCCAGGGGCTGCGTGGAGAGGATGCCCGTGGCCCGGACCTCGTAGGTCACTTCACCCGCCTGGTTGAAGATGAACATGAGAATGTACTCGTAGTTGGAGACGGTGATGATGCTCTGGAGAACCAGCTCCCGGGACCGAACGACGGCGGCGCGTCCCGTCCGGTAGTTCGTGTGCTTCCAGGAGATTCCGGCATCCTGCTCGTGAATGCAGATGCAGTTCTCCCTGGGGTCCGGCTGACCGCGGTCATCGGCGATGACGCCGCTGAGATACTGGATGCTGCCTAAGCAGTCGCAGCCCAGCTGAAGGTTGTTGGCGGTGGTGCCGGCACCCGCGTCACCCAGGTCGAAGGCGGCCTTCTTGTGGAAAGGGTGGCGAGGGTCGCCGTAAGGCACGCTCATCTCCGAGAGAGATAGCCTGTAGAACAGCGAACGGCCATCGTACTTGACGTTGTAAAGCACCATACCTTCACGCTGGTTGAATCCTACTCGAGAGTTAAGTCGCTTGTACGATATCCAGGCCGCCACAATCTCAACATACCGACGAAGAAACTCCACTTCTGCCATTCAACAACATTCCCGGTCTCTCCGACAGGGGTGACGGTGAAACTAGGCCCCTCGGGCTGGCTGACGTGGAGTGGCTTGAGGTCCTTGCGCAGATTCTGGCTTTCGGGGATGTACTCGTTTCCGGGCTTGGGCTTATAAGGACTAAGAGGCTTGATGGTGTGGTCCGCACCGGTCGGTAAGATGTCGATGCGGATGACCTTGTACTCCTTGCATTCAACAACGGGCAAGATGGGAAGCGGGAACGCGTAGTGGTTTGAGTCTGGCTCAGCGCCGTTGTTCGGGTCTCTCATGTAGAGGAACACCTGGTAGAGACGCTCGTCGTCATTGACGCCATCCGACCCTGGTCAAAGTTCAGTCTCTCCGTCCCGTTGCTGTTTCGGGTGTTCGGCAAAGAGAATTCTTACCGTAGATCCAAGGATCGGCGCAGACAACGGTGCCCTCGGGAAGTTCGAGTTTCTTGATCTCGGCAAGGACCTTGGGGTCCTCGAGGGCAATATTCTCGACAATCTGGGCTTCAACGTAGTCTGCATTGCCGTGGACGTTGGCTCCCAGCTTCACGTTGCTTTCAACCTTGCCTGTCGACAAATTGACCACGGCTTCATGAAAGAGGTCCTATTTCGATTCAGCGAGGCATTCGGTGGGTTGTGCATTCGGTGAGTCCTCGTGAGGCTCTCTGGTCTTCTTACCGTTCCCCGAATATAGTAAGCCAGGAAGGCCCGACGATCAGGTTGAGCCGGAGACTGTCCTTTGTCCTTCGCATCCAAGTAAGGCGCCAGTTCCGCCTTGGCCGGTTCGCTGAGCGTCACCATCTTGAACTGAAGAGACACAGACTGTGGCCAGGTAGTCTGGATCAACTGTGCAGCGGCTTGGATCTCCGCACCCGAGAGGGGGCAGAGGGGATGCGGGATAGACATCTTGTGAGTTGTCGAGTGGCCGAAGTAACGCAACAACTAGGAAGGATGGCGGGAAATAAGAGAACGAACGAGGAAGGAAAAGGGTGGAGAGATATACATAAGACCAGATGTGGATGGAAACCTTTGATATGATTGCTGGCCTCAAACTGTGGCAGAAACTCTGCTTCTTATCAGTCCCCGATTTTCAAACGACGTGAGTTCCGGCGCATAGAGCCTGCAATTGAGGGGTGGTGCGGGCTCCGATTTTAGGACGGTAACGCGGCCGACCCGCTTCTTCCGTCCGGGGTTAAGCGTCCTGCAGCATCCTTTGGTCGTGTCACAGCCTCTTGGCGGCAGGCCTTCCTAGCCAAGTATGATCCTTGTCTATCATTCTCGGGATCCGGTAGCTTAATTGTTATGGAAGCCAGTTCCGTAACTAAAGAAACAACCAGCTGTCTTCCAGATCCCAGACGTACTGCAACCACGATTTCGACGTGCTATCAGACACACGCCGCACCCATAGCTGTTCCAACACGTCGATGGCGTTTTTGGCATTATAACAGCATGAGGAAACCCAAACGTCCCTGTAGAGTGCCTGGACCATGTTTCTGAGTTCAGCAGTCTGCGCCTCTGCCCCGAGAATGAACGCCGGCCATACCAGACTCTTGACGTGGAAATCCTGGGCGGGTATTGAGACCATGTGGAGTATGGCAGATGGGATAGCTTCATCAAGATATTGTCTCGACAGATAGGTTTCTCCGGGGGTAACTCCGGTAACATGAAAGGCATAAACTTCAACTGCTGCCTTGTAGGCATGTGCGAGATGGGAACGCGATTCGTGGTGGTTTGGATCTGAGAAGTCCATGGCCCATGCTGGAGGCGAGAAGTTCTGTAGGTTGTCACACAGCTCTCTGACGGCAGTCGATCGTCCGGGGGCTATTGGATGATCCGAGCGTAATGAGTTCACAACCGAAATCAGGTACAGTAGCTCTGCGGGACAACCAACCCATGTTTGGGTTTCGGACTGTCGCAAAGCTTTCATAAGAAACGGATCTAGCGAAGCGAGTTCTTGGGGGAAAGAACCCTTTGCCGGTGCTAGCGTTGCGCCCAGAACTCCAAATCTAGCACAGGTCAGCACTGGAAGGGCGGCAAGTCAGAAGTGATATTCTCACGTCGTGTAGGCTGTGTCGAAATATTCCAGCCAGGGGGAAGATTCGTAATTCCCACTCGCTAGGGCACTCCTGCGCTTCTGAAGAATCTCACCGGCGCCTTCTAGATGGTGCTCCCATCCTCGGCTTCCGAATTCCACTACGTCCATGCATACGAAGAGCACGATGGCTGCAACCACCGCATCGTTGTTTGTCACATCTTGGCTACCGATCTCGGACTCCAGATACTGCAAGGCTTTTTGCTTATGCGCCAGAGCTGTCCGTAGTGAGGGCGAGAAAATCGGTTGAGTCAATTGCCGGTCGTGCTCATGCGACACATACAGCGAAGCAATATCGACTATGCCAGGTTCGCCCAAGGGGGTAGGCGCCTTGTTGATAAGCATCCGATGGGAGTGGTGGAAAGCCGAAATTGCAACCATTGCATGAGTCAACGCTGGACTTTTGGCCATGAGCGGCATCAAAGCCGAAAAGGGATTGCTGGATGGTTGATAGTAGACCACGCATTCCTTGGACATTTCCAAGTCGACTGGCGCGTCACTTCGAGTCAGCGCCTTGGGCATGAAGAAACCGATCTGCAGCTTACAGTAGCGTATGTAGTTCCGGCAGTCATCGGACAGGTCCTGCAGATCGGGGTCTGTGAGTGGCCTTGATATTCCAATCGAGAAGCGACATGCATCTTGCGTTGTCTCCGCCGAGCGATTTAGTATTACAGGCCCTGGGAGAGCAGATCGTCCTTCAGGCGCAAGCTCATCCGTTGACTCACTCGTACCGAATGTGGCTCTGCCCATCAGTTTGCCTCTGCTGGCCACGCTATTGGTCCAGACAAGCTTCTTCGGCCGGTCATATCCTTGGCATCGCAGCTTCAGCGAGGAGCAGCGGAGACAAGTTGGGAGGAGTCTATCGCACTTGGCCCGCTTTTGCCGGCAAGTCCAGCACGAGTTGGAGGCGAAAGACGCGTCGGGCATGGCTTTCCGGACATCGTTTTGGTTGGTCCGCAAGTGTTATCGTGCTGTCTGAGGTTGCGTGAAGTTGGGTCGAGTTGCTGTCGGAGTGAAAGGTGACAGCACAGCGGGTCTTGTCTTATCGAAAGTCGACCCGGCGGATCGGGGAACCGGGGGATTGTGCGGTTCGCGCTAGGACGTATTAGGAAGCCAAGACGCGGCCCTGGTTCAACCCCCAGATCCATCCTACACTACTTACACCGTACACGTATAGACCCGGAGAGTTTGGAGAAAGGTCGAATCAAAACGTTTCGCGTAGTCCCGATAGCGTTGCAAGCTGTGAACTCTGATTCATCCCATTCCCGTCATTATCAGCATCATCACCCCCCTGAGTACGCAAGGCCAAGATTAAAACTGGAGCACTTCAGGCAGTAAAAACTGGCCAGCACCAAGAAAAACATCAATCCAGAGTCGAGGGTGTGAAGACTACAGACACCGTGGCTGTCATTGAGATTGATGACGACATCAAGAGTATGTTTTGGGTAAAAGCATCTAGGTCCGAAGTGACGACAACAGTCATCCATGGCTTGGAGCCTTGGACAGAAATATCTTTGTTACAGTTGCGGTTGACCCTTTTTCGTTGTTGGCATATCTGTGTGGGGTCGTCGATATCACATCAATGAGCTTCTGGAATAGCCCGTGTTGAAGACACTCGCTCGATCAGCCCACGTACGACTCTTAGGAACCAGCGTTGCACTCAGAACAACCCCATCAACCAACTTACTAACCCAACCAGTTCACTTTCTGAATAGCATCACTTCAACCAACCAACGTTAAGGCTAAAATTGGGGTTGGTTGATTGGTTCATGTGGAGTCGGATAATCCACATTTTCCGGCTGCTGAATACGTATCTAAAGCCCTTCCGAATCCCCTCTAATCTAGCTTAGCCAGCTTAGTCAGCTTGTGGATGGGCCTATACTATCTCAAGATTAGTCAGCATCAAAACGCTCGTTTTGCAGTATGTAGAGGAAGTCGTTCCATCTGTCACTCCAAAGGGCTCCAGGCTGCTTAAGGGGGCAGCCGAGGTACTTGATCGACTTCTTGTCCGCATCGCAATCTCGGAGCAACTCTCTGTCATGACCGGTCTCCTTGCGTAACAGGAGTGTGATGACCGCCCGCTACGCCTTCCAAAGGATTTCGATGAACCTGTTGAGACTTTGTAACTTGTAGTACTGGCGGTTTCGATCGTCAGACGTCAGTTAACATCCTTTCGGCAATAGCGAATAGTCTTTTGAAACTCGAAGGAGACTCTTGCAGAGTCGGCGTATTGTAGAATTTCGTTCCAGCAAACGGGAAAAAGGGACGCAGTGGTTTGCAACACGACCCAGTCACGCAACAAACTTCAACACAGTCTTGAGTGTGCAACTGCTATCTGGCAGAGACTTACTTCCCAAGATACGGGCAAGTCTCGAGACATGTGAATAGGGATGGGACGCCCTGTCAAGAGTCTTATCATTGCCTGGGCAATCGGACCATGTTTGACACGAATCAAGAACCGCGCCGCTTTTTCCATGTCCATGGAACGGGCCAGCAGGTTTGCCTTGAAAGTGGCCAGACGGCGAGAGACATCAAAGCCCCCTTACAAAAAAATGTACAGGTACAACCCCGGCGGGTCTGTCCAATGGAAAGGGTTTTACGGACGTAATGCGGTCCCTCTTGGTCCTCCGGACAGGCTCCGTGCCAGGCAGGGAGAGGAAAAGTCTTGACGGCTGATCGTGTTGCCGCAGTGGCTACTACTGCGTATGTGGTGGCGGGTTTTGCTCGGCTTTGCGAACAGGAAAATTCTTTGCATTCACCTGAATGCCCTTGGAGTCGCGACGGTATCCACCGTTTTACCTAAAAGTTCCTCGCTTGTGTTTCTGCATCGAGGAAAGGCTCCGCCAGGAACCGCCGGGCGGATCTCCTAGCGCGGCTCAAACGTGCAATGCAAAGCTTCTTTTACGGCATCAAAACTTGATCAATACGGCCCTCCGCAATATCCCCAGTCAAGACTGTCCGAAGAAGGCCCTGCAAGAGACCTCGCAATTTAGAGATGACGGGGCCGTTTGACAGCAATGACACAAAACTATTAGATCTTATCAACTTAGTAATGTGTTCCCCCCGTGTTTTGCAGACCCGTACGGGACTCTGTTATCTGTCGCCCATGGGGGGGGGGGTGAGATCGTTCTGTGGAGGAGGCCCGGCTTTCATCGGGCGAGCGACTGACGACAACCTCTCGTCAAGGATGCGTCCAGTCCGTCCACAGCCATGTGGAACCCCGATTCATCCGACTTGTACCTCGGGATGATTGTTTAAAAAGTGAGCAACGTCAGACGCGTCGTTTGCCTTTATGCCTCCTCGAGTCCTCCATTTCCCCATTGGCTTCTTTACCTCCCCCCCAAACCAGACTCTTCTCGATCCTCTTCCCGGACCGTCCAACGTCATCCACCGATCAGTCCCAAATCAGCCGCGGTTGAAACGAACCTCTTTCCACCATGTCGGGCGGCATCTCCAGCAGGATCAACAAGGGTCCCAAGAGCAAGGACGGCTCGGACGCCGAGATGAGCCAGGCTCCCGATCCTTGGCCGACGAACGACAACACCATGCTCGGCGAGACGAGCGACGAGATGAACGACGCCCGCCTGAAGCAGATCGCCGCTCAGGGCAGCGCTCACTTCCACCGCTTGGGCTGGAAGCGCCTGGCGATCGTCACCATCGTTGAGGCCGTCGCGCTCGGTGCCCTCAGCTTGCCCTCCGCCTATCACACGCTCGGCATGTTCCCTGGTGTCTTTCTCACCATCACCATTGGAATGCTCTCCATATTCACCAGTTACCTCGTCGGCCGCGTCAAGCTGGCCCACCCTCACGTCGCCAACTACGCCGAAGCCGGCAGACTCTTGTTTGGCCGTTACGGCCGTGTCGGATACGAACTGTTCGGAGCCGCCCTCGTCCTTGAGCTTGTCATGGTTGTGGGATCGCACGCGCTTACCGGGAGCATCGCACTGCTCGACATCAACGGCGGTCAAGCCTGCTCCATTGTATTCTCCGCCGTGTCGGCCATCATCCTCCTCATCCTTGCCATCCCGCCCTCGTTCACCGAAGTTGCCATCCTCGGTTACATCGACTTTGTCTCTATTGTTGCTGCCATCGGAATCACCGTTATCGCCACAGGAATCCAGGCCGACAAGGGCCCAGGCGGTCTTTCAGCTGTCGAATGGTCTGCTTGGCCCAAGGAGGGAGTCTCCTTCTCCGAGGCCTTTGTTGCCGTCAGCAACATTATCTTCGCCTTCAGTTTTGCCATTGGCCAATTCTCCTTTATGGACGAGATGCATACCCCTACCGATTACATGAAGTCCATCTGGGCATCTGGCGCTATCCAGATTTGCATTTACACAATCACCGGCGCCCTGTGCTACGCTTTCATCGGCCCCTCGGTTCAGTCTCCGGCTCTTCTTTCGGCCGGGCCTCTTATTTCTAAGATTGCCTTCGGGGTTGCTATCCCGGTTATCTTTATCTCTGGCTCGATCAACTCAACTGTTGCCCTCCGATATATCCACGGCCGTATGTACAAGAACTCGCATCTGAAGTACATCAACACACCCATGGGTTGGGCCAGCTGGATCATCCTCGTTGTTGTCTTCACTATCATCGCTTGGGTCATTGCCGAGGCTATTCCCATCTTCTCCGACCTGCTTTCACTGGCTTCGGCCCTGTTCGTTTCGGGCTTCTCGTTCTACATCCCTGCCATCATGTGGTTTGCACTCCTCTGCAAGGGCAAGTGGTTCGCCCGCGAGAACATTCTCATCAGCCTTGGAAGTATCCTGGCCTTCATTGTCGGCGCTGTGACACTGGTTGCTGGCACTTACTCGACCATTGTTGATATTGTAAGTTCCTGCCCAGTCACTGGCACCAGACGCCTCAGTCACTAACCAATTGATACCAGATTGATGAGACAACCACCGGCAGTGCTCACAAGCCATTTGCTTGCCGGTCGTCTTAAATTGTAGTATATTGTACATAATGACTAGTTCTAAAGGGTCTTTCTAGACTCAATCATGAGATACCCACCATCGAAATCATTTACTCGCAGGAGAACGGCGTTCAAGACTGGGTTCAGTGTGCTTCGCTTGCGCGCATGGTGAAAGGAAAGAGCTCGAAGCCATTGCTTTGTATAAGAGTTCGCGAAAGGAATTATTCGAGCAATCCCATAAGAGGTCAATGCCGGACGTTCCTCAACATCTATCTTCAGGGGCACGCACAACTCGGTAGCAGTGTAGGACAGCTGTGGCACACCGTCCCTGAACATGAGTCAACGGTGAGCCAATCAATAGCACCTCAGCCACACTTGTAACGAGTGACATATCTGGCTTGAATTCGTCCGCTACCTCTTGTTGTGCAACGAAGTTGAGAGTGTTTCTATCAATTATGGGTTGAATCGGGGGCTGATTGGTTGGAAGTTAGCGCAGAGTTCAAACCCGGTCATGAAATTGGCCTCGCATACACCTCATGGAGTCGAATCTCAGTCGAATATCAAAGTGACCTGCTCCTCGGCCGTCAACTGCCTCAGAATGTGTTTGAAGTTAGCGTCTCGACTAATTAGGCATGACCCCCACCTTCACATTCCTCCGACAATCAACCTCGGCTGAACGACGGCACCCCGCCAAGCAATCCGACGCGGCGCCAACGTCAGCATCCAAGGGAACTAGCATCTCCAAGTCCGACAAACCGTTACGCGATTACTGATCACGTTAACATTATAAGTAAGAGTGTAACTTCGTCCGGTCCTTGTGTGGTCAAAGCAGAGCCAGCCCGGCACGTCAACCAAAAGCAGTCCTGAACATGTCCGGCTTAGCGATGGCCGCCACGTTGCAGGAGCAGGTCGCGGTAAACGACTTGGGTTCTGACCAGTTCGTCAGTCGAGCGAACCCTGCCCGTATGGGGAACGCAGCAAACATCGCCTACGGCGGTTGCACCATCAGCATCGGTGTCCAGGCAGCGTGTAGTACCGTCCCGGCCAAGTACCTCCTCTACTCGGCCACGGGCAACTACTTGGGCCCGGCCTTGACGGACCGCAAACTCAAATGTTCGGTCCGCAGAGTCCGCGACACGAGGACCTTCGCAACCCGGCTCGTCGAAATCAGCCAAGACCAAGACGACGGCAAGTCAAGGCTGTGCATGATCATGCTTGCCGACTTCCAAGTGAAGGAGGAGAACTCTCTTTTCGTATACTCGGCCCCGCCCTCTATGCCGTATTCGTCTCCCGAGCAGTGCCTTACCGTGGAGGAAAGGGGAAAAGACTTGGTGCGAAGGGGCATCGTGACGGAAAAGCTGGTCAAGCTGTACGAGGCTTCTTTTGGAGTCAATCAGCGCTTCTTCGAAACCCGCGGCGCACCAGAGACCGTTGCCCCGAACAACCTCTTCGGCATCGCTAAGACGGCAAAGACGCCACAAGACGACCTGCACCTCACCTCCAAGACATCTGCCGACTGGTTCCGTTGTCGGCATCCCCTTGGGCGCCCCCAGGACCACTTTGCCGGCCTCAGTTTCATCTTGGACGCGGCCCTGTCTTTCATTCCCCTCACACACAGCAACAAGTTCCTTGACGACGCAGGCCCCTGCTCTTCGCTCGACTTTGCCTTGAGATTCTTCACGGGGGATATCGACCTGGACAGGTGGCACATCAGAGAGATGAAGACCATCACTGGCAATGACGGGCGGACCTACACTGAAGCTCGCCTCTGGGACCGAGAGGGGAACATGGTTGCAATCATGAACCAGCAGTCCATCATGCGACCTCTGAAGGGGTTTACTCGAGCATCACTTTGAGAATTTTCATCATGCTTAGACTTGATCACGTGCTTATTGGCTTTTTCCCTGCAATGATTGTTGAGGTGGACCAACCTAGATACATCCAATGACGACGACGGTAATAGTGTAGATATATCCTTTTAAATGCATATAGAGCTTGTAGAACATTCGCAGCTCCCAGCCTCTGGTTGTTAGCTGTCTTCAGAAGAGCTCCAACTAAAATTCGACTTTGACTGAAGTGGCATACGAACGCCCGCAACCAAGATCATGGCATTGAATCTGACCGAGTTGTGAAAGGCAGAGTCATGTCTGAAGGAAATCTAGCGTTCTCCCAGTGAACTCCCTTAACGGGAAGCCACACGTCCCTGACTTGTAAGAGCTCTGATGTTGATGCCTTGGGAGATAGGTACTTGTTGCTAATACTCCGCAATGGTTAGAAGACCTACTGACCTATTGAGTGGACACATAGCCATGATAACAACCGTCATTAAGATGCAAAATGTATTATGGACTTGCCCCTTTCTCATCTCACCCATGTACCAGGGGCGTATATGCTTTGGTGTCTTCAAACAATGCACTCCGTATACTTTTTCAACCCCGTACTTCCTTGACCTGAACGCCCACACACTGAAGCCCCAATCGACTGCCCACTTCGGTTAAAACATTATACGCTAAACAATCATCCACATTACGTTGAGGTAGGAAGGTACAAGGAAGTAAAAAGACATTCATAGACAGATATGTCGAGTCATGAAATCTTGAACGTGGGCAAAGCCCAATTAATTGGACTGTCCGCAGGTACCGAAGCCGGCCTGGCATCCAGTACCGCAGTGATCCGTCGTGGCGCCGCACCAGCCGTACTGGGAGCAGCACGTTGCACCAGGCTCCTCGATGCACGACGTGCCCCCTTGATTGGCGCCACAACGGCCGTGGGTGGTCAAGGGCGGAGGCACCGGCGTGTCGGTGGTCGCCGGTGCGGAGCTTGTGCGGGACGCAGTGGCGACGGCTTCGGGGGCAGAAGACGATGAAGAGCCAACGAGGACGGTCGAAGTCGAGGCCCCGGCTGTCGAGATCTGGCAGTTCCCAAACAGGGGCTGACACGCCGGGCCGCAGTGGTCGGCGGTGTTTCCGCACCAACCGGCAGCTGAGCAGCAGGTCGCGTCGGGCTCGTTGACGCAGGTGGTGCTACCGAAGCTGGCCCCGCAACGGCCGTCCATGGAGGGGGTCAGACTGCCGGTGGGACCAGGCTCGCCGGATGTGCTGGTGCTTCTGGTGCTGCTCACGGGCGGGGCGTTCCCGACGGAGCGGTACCAGTTCTCCGCGGGGTCGTTGAGGCAGTCGCCGACGGTGACAGAGCGGAAGCCGTTTCGGAAGAGGGACTCGAGCATGTGGTCGGTCAGGTTGTAGACGCTCTGATAGACAGGGTCATGCTCGATCTGGAGCCACTTGGTGGTCGCAGTGGACTTGCCCTCCACGTTGCTGTCCCAGATTTCCTTGGAGGTCTCAATCAGGCTGGGACTGTCGTGCAGGTAACCCTCGGTGTCGAGGTTGAAGTATGTGATGTGGTAACCGAGGTCGTTCAGGTAGCCCTCACAGGTGGCGTCGCAGGCCGAGTAAGGGGGTCTAAGGCAGATTAGATTAGCGACAACGTCGTAGGACAGGCATGGAAACATACCTCATGTATGTCGGGAAGTAACCCAGGAGGTCGGCGAAAGCGATCTCGTTGTAAATCATCTGGTTACGAAACTTCTCAGCGCTCACCGTTGTGAGTCGCTGGTGGGACCAGGTGTGGCTGGCAATCTGGTGGCCCTCGGCAACCATGCGCTGCGGCAGGGTTAATCAATGTTAACAGCTGCGGGAGAGACAGCAAACAAAACCTTGATGAGAGCCGGCCATGGGGTGGTTGGGTCGTTGATCTTGCCCTTACCCAGGTTGTTACCCGTAATGAAGAAGGTAGCCTTGGCATTGTACGCCTACATACACGTCAGCGCGGCTCATGGACTGTCAATTGTTGAGCGTCTACCTTGAGCTTGTTCAATAGGTCCTCAGTATAGATGTACGGCCCGTCATCAAAGGTGAGAGCGATGTCGCCGTATTCCTCACAATGGTAGATGGCCTGACCATACGGGACCGCTCCGATTTTGGGACGGGCAATATTTGCCGTGTCCGGGCCGTCGGGACGGATGTTGGCATCGCATGCCGGGCCGTACTCAATTAAGCAAGACGGCGCGGAGCAGTATAAGTACCCTTGGCCACACCATCTGTCGCACCGTTAGTATCCTGCGGTCTTGAAGTACACAAGCCAAAAGTAGCAACGTACCCCGCGCTGGAACAGCAATCCCCGTCATCGCAGACCTGGTTGTTGAAGTCGGGACCGCAACGACCTACGGACTGGCGCTTTTCCAACTCCGAAGCCTCACGAACAGGCTCAACGTGGGCGGCGCGGCGCTGAACTTGGCGACGGGCTGAGGTGAAATCATGTAGGGCCTGTCTTCCCGCCATGATGTTAGGGAGTGGCAGCCCATCGCCACCATGAGCGCCGTGAGCGGCAGCCAGACCGCAGCTGGCAGCGAAAGCAAAGGTGGTGAGAAGCATGGTGATAGAAGAGGCAGCAGAGGGCCAATGTATGCACGATGAGGATGCGAGTGTTATCGAGCGAGTGCTTGTCCCCTGTGTCAGAGCAAAAAGCGCTTAGCGAGTGGAATATGGGAGGGCAAAATTCAATCAAGAAGAAGCCGAGCCAAACTAGAACAATGGTAACGACAGCAGCAGGGAGCTGATGAGGCAAGCACTGCTTTTGACGACTTACACTGGGGGGAGTAACAAAGCGGACGGCACGGCTCTCAACCGGGAAATGTGTGTTATATAACAGTGAGTTATCTCGTCGCGGAAGTGGGATGAGCCAGTGACAGCTATACGCAGCTTGGGACCATGAGCTGAGAATACGACCCTGGCCAGGTGTGAGTGATCGGCTGCTGCATGCCGGGCCAATCCAGCAGTTGACCATCCAGCTCGGATGGGGAGCCTGCTGAGTACCCAGCGCAGATCAGCTCAGGCATAGGGCAACAGAGACATATTGGCTGGGTGATGTTATGCGCCAGGTGTTTGTAGCGGACAGGCGTGAGTGGAAAGGTGTCCTGCTGGCTGGAAGCAGGGGTGCCTCAGTGGCGGTGGCCTCCCCTCTGTCAGTTTCTGGCTGCCTTGGCCTCGTGCTCTCTTGGACCTCCAATACGAGCTCGTGAGGGCTACGGAGTCCAAGTGGTGAGCGAAAAGCAACAAAATTGCGGCGCCGGATGGAGACATGGGAGAGTCTCGAGCATAGCACCTGAACTGTATCCAGAACGGCGGACGCTTTGCGTCGACGGCGGGGATGGCTCCTCGCCATTCGGCCTGTGAGCCATTCAGCAAGCCACTCGGCATACGAAGTCCAATTCAGGCACATTGACAACTTCAAGTGTGTCTGAGGAAGTCAGCTGCACTGGGCCTGCTGTCTTGGCAACACCAGAGTCCACGAGCCTACACATGTATGCCGGAGAATAGCGGCTCTGACATTATTGACCTCGTACGTGACTCCATTGTTTGTCTGGCCTGGGTAGTGGTGTGCAATGGAGCTCGATCGGGACGCAAGTCGACGGCGAATGTAAGCGGGGATGGATCCAGAACCCGGGCGACGGTCAGCCATTGCGGGGACGTTGAAGAGCATGAAGCATGAGCTCCCGAAAAGAAAGAATTGGTAATATAAGAAAACCCAGGATGAAAATTTCCCTTCCTGTTACGGCGTCGTGCCTTGCTTTAGCGGTACCTTGCCTTTGCATAGCCTCGCATATCTGTCGAGTAACAGCGCTGTGGCTGACAATGGCATGATAGGATTGAAGACTCTACATTCCTTCGTTGGGTCTGTCACCTCATCGACCCAGTATTTGACCGTTTCTAAAAAGTGACAACGTTGGCTGACTGCCGAAGACGGAGTCTTCCCGGTCGTAACCTTTGGGTTCTCTGGCTTTAGTCGCCCTGTCCCTGTAGGTGAGACTGGAAGGTTGGGTGGTGACATGCGGTGCATTCCAAGTTACTGCAATCGGTTAGTATCAGTGAGAGATAAAAAGACTAGGTTGCTGTGACTGAGGCGTGAGGCCAGCGACGGGACGCAACGTAAGAGCGGGAGAGTGGATGAGTGTGGATGAGCGATCGAGCCGGGGGTCGGCGGGCGGGGGCAGAATGGCTGCGGAGCAAGACTGGGGGAGAAGGGGGGGGGGGGGTCCACTGGAAACCTTGGAATAACATATGAGAAATTGCATAAATTGAAGAAGAAACAACAACTTATGTAACAATCGGTGGATACCCCCCTGTAGCCTCTTTACCAGTATGATCACAAAACTGGTTTGCCGGGTGTAAGCAGAGAGAGAGAGAGAGAAAGAGAAAAATGCTACTCCGTACCTTGTAAGCAATCAAGCGCCCAAAGCACTGGTTCAAGCATCTGCCACGTCTTATGGCCGCCCCCTGGCCTGCCGGAATATTGGCTTGGCGTCCCTTCACTATGCGCCCAAGTGCCGTCGAAAGGTGCCAAATCTCACCTGTAAGCATGTCTTAGGTGCCCCAGGCCGGGTACACCCCCCGGTCGATATCCCAGGGCACTTCTTCTGCCGGGCAACAGCCGGTGACAGCATCCAGGGGTCCGGTGAGGCAAGCCTGTCCATGAATTTTCCCCGTCACCCTCCTTGGAAGCAACCGGCTCCCATCGTTGCTGACTGTCCTAAGAAGGCTCATCACCGCTGTCGTGGTCTCGACTGTGACCGCAGCGCTCCTGGGTGAGTGCGTGCGCCTTGACTTGGCATGGATCAAGCGCCCATTGATGCGCCGCTTATGATGTGGATTGCGATGGTGGGTGAACAGTGAATGGCAGTTCGTAGTGTAGCTGGCCGATACGCTCCGGATGCCGATGTCTCCCTCCTCCCTCCATGGGCCCGAAGATGCATTGCGTCGGCAAGGGAACCGATGCCGGGCTGACGGCGACATCCATCGCTTTTTCGAGTGCCTTTTAGGCAGTTGTGTGCTCCAGTCTCGTGCAGACACGGGTTTGCCCAGGCTTTGGGAACAACCAACCACGCTCCCGTTACACCAGGTTGAAGTCTTGGGGCTTGCTTGTCCCATGGAGCCATTGGGTTACACTAGCGTAGAGCATCACGGTATCCTGGGTGAAACCCTCTTCTCTCATGGATGGTGGAAAAAAAAAGCCTGCCTCAGCTCCACCGCTCGGAAGTTTCTTGGTCGACCTTGGGACCGATGCCAAGAAGCTGAGATGACATGGTGGTTATGGCATTGGCAGACTGTCACGTCACAGTTGTGATACCCCAGCCACTTCCCCAAGACGCGCTCTTGCATCGTCGAGAAACGAGTGAGACACCGTATCAACCGGTTGACGGGTGGCTCGAATACGACAAAATATCTAGATGAGATGAGGGGTAAAAATGGGCGGGCCTCCAGGACCTCCAGCCGGGGCGTGATGCATGATGTGTCTTGCTTGACTGTTTGCCAGACTCTGGAAAGGGAAGATCCGGGAACGTTGTAATTTCATCCCACCGGCTGAGTAAGAATATGCCGACGAATGGACGTTTCCCCTGCGCTAGCTCTTGGTTCTGCGTCTACTCCTCCATTAACCCACCGGAGCCCGCCCTGAACTGTGCTGGATGACGGGATGTTTGTTACGAGAGATGGACTTTTCGGGCGTCTTTTACGGGAGACGGAGGAGGGGGGGGGGGGGTAGGAGGAGATGCCTCCCCTGTCCGGAAAGCCTCCCCAGGCGGACCTACGAGCCCCTAAGTTCTCCATCTTCTAGGCTGAACTGCTCCCCTGTGATGTGATCCGTGTGATTAGATTGTGGCCGATCCGACATTCGCATCGTCGTATGGCCGGGTGGCTACGATCCACAAGCCCCTTTCACAACTTACTTGGTAGATCTACGATACGATCCCTCCCCTGCCACACGGCAAGGCAAAAAAAACCGTTGCTGGCTCAGGGCCTAGGTACCTAGTGTGTTTGAGTTTGAGAGGCGATTGACTGAGAAACGAGAAAAGAAAAGAAAAGTATGCGTGGGCGAGCGGGTTCGTGCGCCAGCTCGAAAAAGCCACATCAACCAGTCTAGCGCCGAAGGTGCAAAGCACGTCTTGGCCAACCAAGGGCTGCGCCGCGCCGCGCGATCGGTGCTGGCGTTTACCTGTTCGAACGCTGGTGAACTTGACGCGCCAGAGATGTGGAAATGAGGCTATCCGCAATGGCCCGTTGATCAGCAGTCGATCTCAAAAACGCAATTCCCCGTCCATCTCCCTCCCAGGAATGAACGTCGTGCCTGCCGCAGCGCCATGCCGGAACCTTATCCTCGGGTAAACTTGGGTTCCTCGACGATGCGCCGCCGTTGCGCGCTATCCACTCGAGATTCCGAACGGCTCAGAGACGGGGCCTTGGCACCGGTGCTGTCTTTCCCTCACGGCGGAGATCGTGAAGCGCTTAACGGGCGAGAGAGGATGCATCAAGAGAGGCCATCTGGGACAAGATGGAGGCCACCCCCCACCCCCACCCCGGGCTAGTGTCATGTTTGGGTTTTCTACGTCCCCGAATGTTTGGGACGAACTCATGGCTAGATCCTTGGCCAAGACAGTTCGTCCCAACGACACGTGCTGAAAGAGCTCAGCTTGAGTGGCAAAGCAAAAGCCTTCTCCACGCAGATCCGCGGAACGCTCTGGCTTCATATGTTCCATCGCGGAGTGGTGGTCAAACTGCGGAAAGTTGGTTTAGCAACACGGCAAAATCATCGCCCCATCTGAGATCTGAGGCGGACCTCTGGTCTATGGAGGGCAGCGCGTCGACCTCAGCTACCCACTTGCAACGCCACTATTTCTGTATGCGGCATCTCCATCGCTCAGCTTGCTGTGTTTCGCCGTCCCTCCACTGCTCTCGAGCTCGAGGTGTGGCAGCCACATGTCGCCTCAGCTGTCTTGGATGCATGAAACTCAATGTGACCCGTACGCTAAGCTCTTTTCATCGGTCAGAGAGTGAGTCCTGAGAGAACGATGACACGTAGCAGCACACACTATCGATATCTCGAGAAAAAATACCTATCAATATTGATGCACTACGATGGATTTCATGGCTGCGTCTGCACCGCATGGAATTGATTGAATGGGGTACTTGAGGGAAAGGTATATGGTATATATGCTTCATAAGTCGTTTCATGGAGCCCACCAGACCTAAACATCACATTTAATCGAGAAAGATGAATAAATACCACGAAAACAGCCACATGCGTCCCCTGGACGTCGGCATCCCCAGGACGTCGGCATCCACGATGCCGTTTGTACAAGATTTGCCCAATATGTACAAACTTCCCAGCTCTCTTGAGGTATGTGATGATGACGACCGGTGGCTGTGTGGCTGTTTGTGATGTGTGCAAAAGTGAATGAACCAATCCCAACCCCATCTCCTCCTTTTCAGCCCGCCTCGTTCAGGAAACCCGTATGCTTACTTCCCTGAAAGCCGGAATATTCTTGGACATATAACATGTCAATCCTTTTTTTGCCTTTAGCCCATGACTCTTCACCCCCGCCCCATTTGTCTGGTTGGCGAGCTCTAGTGTTCCCAATTTTCTTCCCCAGCCTCAAACAAGTATTAAAAAAAAGAACGCCGTGTCAATGATTGAACAATAAGTAAGAAAGCGAGGAAATGGACCGCAGCTAGGATGCCGATATCTTATCTCGACGTGAGATTCGGAGGCTGCGCGCCCACGCATCCACAAGATACGGCTCTCAAAGAGTGCCACGTCCGCCTTCGGCATCCATCTTCTCGTCATCTCCCCCCTTGATGACCTCACGGGTCTTACCCCACTTGAAGTCGTCAGAGTACACGAGGGAGTAGCCGAGGATGATCATGTTGAGGAACGGTGACGTGCACAGGTGGAAGAAGTAGCCGATAAAGTACTGCATGCGCTCGAGCATGTTTCTCGGCAGCCAGAAACCGATGCAGAAAGAGTAAATCTGCGACACACAACTCTGTCAGCAATCGTTGTCTTGGTTGACGGGTGCCTCCTCGGGCAAGAGAGAGAAAGGTAACACAAGGGAGGGAGCACTTACGTATCGGAACAGGAGGAGGGCGAACAACGACATGAATATCGGGTCTCTGACCAGCTCATGACCGCGGCGGACGAAGATGATGATCAAAGCGATGACGGCGGCCATGATGAAGGGAGTGATGAACCAGGTCACGACGGCGATGACGGACTGGAGACGCTCAATGGGGATGATGCCGGGGCGGAAGATCATGACGAACTCGTTGGAGATGGAACCGAGAGCCCAGCGCTTGCGCTGCGACAGGAAGACCTTCCAGTCCTGGGGAACGATGGTGAAGGCCTTGGCGCGGAGGGCCTGCGCGGTCTGGCGTTGGGGGAAGAGCGAGAAGATGATGCTGGCGTGGATCGAGTCCTCGGAGTAGTTGCCCATGATGTGCTGCGTCATGAGGTCGTTGGGCTTGGGGCAGTATCCGAAACGGTGACGGAGGACCTCGTCGCCGAAGGTGGCCTCGTCAATCTTGATCAGCTGACAACAGCCAGGGAGGCAGTTGACCTTGCCGGTAACGCGGGACTGGAACATGCGGCGGAGGCCCTGCGTCTGGGAGTACTCGACTGACTGGTACAGCGACCAGAGACCCCAGTTGCTGCCGTCGTAGTCGACGCAGACGTGGCCGCACACACCGACGAGCTTGGGGTTCTTGCGGATCTCCCTCAACATTTCCCAGACGCAGTACTCATCGAAGACGGTGTCGGCGTCCATGCCGACCAGGTACTCGACGTTCTCGAGACCCTGCGAGACAAAAGCGTTGCCGAGGTGCTCAAACAGCTCGTTGCTGAACATGGTGATGATGTTGACGGAGCGCTTCTGGAAGTGGTACAGGAACGAGCGGGCGAAGCACAGGCTGTCACGCTTGCCCTGGTTGTAACGCTTGCCGACGAAGAGGTAGGGGATGCCCTTGTAGTAGCCGGTCTGGATCTTGGTCGGCATGAACAGGCCGTCGCGAGCGCGGTAGCCGTTCTCAAAGAAGCGCGTGGGGCCGGGCTCGAGGATGTCCTCGAGGAGGTATTCTTGGGTGGTCTTCTCCATGCCGGCGCCCTTGACGTTGCCGTCGACGACGATGAAAATCATGCGCGGGTGTTCGTCAATGTTCTTCTGCGCGACGAGGGAGTCCAATGACCGTGTGAGCTCCTGAAAGGTCTCGTTGTAGCAGGGAAGCAACATGACCATCCTCTCGGGAGTTTCCGGCACCGTCTCCTTGCGGCGGAAGCAGAAGAAGATGCCCTTGAAGATGAAGTGGCCGAGGATGCAGACGATCATGATGAACTGGAGAATGGTGTTGGAGCTGAGCAGAACCATGAAGAAGTAGTGGGCGACGTGGTACGTGAACGACACGTAGATGAGGGCAGCGTTGATGCAGAGCAGGCCGATGAGCAGGCACCACTTCTGGAACTTCAAGAGAGACTTGGACACCATCTTCAGCTCCGAGTCAGAGTCCCATCTCGGCTTTGCCTCCTCTTGCGTAACAGACGACACGAAAGAGGCGGCGGACTCGCCGCCACGAGATTGCCATGAGCGATGGCCAGAGCCGGGTTCGCGGGGGCCGAAGGGCAGGTCCTCGGTGGTGAAGCCCACGACAGACTACGAAGTCAGCAAGTTGAGAACATTGGGGGAGGAGGACACCTCGACTTACCGAGCCCTGCGACTGGATTCGAGAACCAAAAGGCCGCGGGATAGACAGACTATGGTGGCTGCGGTCCGGGTCTGTGACCCCAGAGAGGCGAGACAGCTGGGCTCGGCTGCTCTCCGCCACGGGGGGAGGAGGGGGAGGTGGGTGGTTGTGGTGCATGGCGATGGTTCGAGTACACGGATGGAAGTGGAAGGAGGTGAGAGGTTGCAACCGAAGGACACTCGATAACAACGACAGAGAGGAGTATCGAGCAGGCGCAACGAAGAGCGAGAGAGACGGTGGCCGAGGAGGGGACAGGTGGAGAGGGAAGGTCAGGGGGATCTAATGAAGATCCTGAGAGTCGGGCCAATAACGAAACGAATGTGATGACTGCCGGAGGCAACAGAATGAAGTTCCTATCGAGGAAGGAAAGAGTGAAGAGTGAGAGTGAGGAGTGGAGGGTGAATCTTTATTCCTGCGGGATGGGATTATGGAAGAAAAAAGAGGGCCGGCATGGGGTAATAGAGGGTTGCATCAGTACGGCGGACCTGGGCTCGAATTCGGAGCTAGCCTCACGAGGCGGATAGCCCGACCAGCTGTCTGGGTCGGAACCAAAGCTCTTCTCAAGCTCAGGCAAGCAGAGTGGACCGGCGGCAACTCGGTCGGGGGGTGGGCATGGACCTCCAGGGTCCGTCTCTTCCAACAGATTGGACTTGCTTTCTGACGGGAACGACGGGTGTTGATGTCTCGCACGTACCGGCTGATTATTGCCTACGTGCAGTTCTGGACTGGGCGGACGACGACAGACACGCCTGGCATGGCGAGAACGATATGGCATCTAGCGTCAGCCGGGCAGGCATCATGTGTGGGAAAGGCGAGGCCGAGGTCTATTCTTGCCCACTCAACCGGCCACGAGGTACATCAAAACGCCATCGGAGACCATTTCAGGAGGGTTTAGAAAAGGTGCAAGGGAAGCACGGCCAGTCATTCCCGTTGTCGCCAAACGTGTGTGTGGTTGGCAGGTGGAGATGAGACAGCGAGCCCATGTTTGAGGGGGGAAAAGATGGCTCCAGCAACGCACGGCGGCGGCTGCAGGTGAATGGGTTGGTGGACGGACTACGGTATGTCTGGTTGATGGCCCTTCACACCCCCCCCCCTTAGGGTTGACGCCGGCCTCTTGGCATATGCCCAAATAACCCTCAGCGTCTGTGAGTTGCTGTCTAGTAGCAAGATTCGAGCGGAGGGCGAGGACGCCATGATCGCCAGAGGCAAACCAGGGTTCGGTTCAGCCAGCAGCTCGACCAACAACATGCCAGTCAAAGTCATGTTGAACGAAACGAAATTCGTCCCACGGGACGGGCTTCGAACGACGACAGCGAGGCGTGGGAACAGAAGAAAGACAGGAACACGTTCGGTAACAAAAAGAAACAGGCACAAAGACAGACGAAAGATGGCGTCCGGAGATGGCGCATCAAGAAACGCACGGCCGGTGGTCCACGTAAGGCGGGAGCCGGTCGCTAAGCAAGACAAGACAAGCGGAACGGCGTCGACTTAGTTGACCGGGATTGGGTCTCGATGGACGCGATCCGGTCTTTGGTTTAGCGCGGCGATGCGCCGCCAACCCCTGTCCAATATACACGTCAGTTTCAACTTCAGGACACCGCTGCTTGGGGGAGTGCACGTCGAATGGCAGCAGTTACGCTAACTACACTATGGGAGATATTTTGGGCGCGGGTTAACAGCGGGGAGGGGGCCACACCAAGTAATCCAAACCGACCTTTTCCGGTAGTGTTCGCGGCCGATCCCCTCTTCGATGAATCCCCCGTTCATGGAGGTCAACGGAGAGGGGGAGGCGCCTACTATGTGGAAAGAGAGAGCCGCAGATGGAGCGTCGCGTTCGGCCGACTTGGGCTGAACTTATTGCCTCGCCTTGCCGGGGTTGATGTCTCGAGGCAGACAGGTGGACAGACGGACGGCTGACACACCTACCTACCTAGGTATTGCCCTGTCTGCAGCAACAAGCTGTACGGAAGGATTCGAGAGGCGAAAGGAGGGCAGATCAACATGTCGTGGTTGCTGCAGCAGTGAGCTGTAAATCGAAAGAAGCCGGGTCAACCCTGTCGTGCCAAGCCCGTGTTTATGGATTCGCGAGCTACACGAGCGTGTGAGAGGTTGTACAGTGCCTGCTCGTATACAGGGATGCATCCGCGCGCAAGTAAGCTTGAATTCTAGACACCTGGTGAGCTCAACAGGGTCAGGGGCATGTTGCTGTCGTCAGGCACACACGGGCGTGTTTTCGTGCGAGCGGCCACAATCTGTTCTCTAATGCGCGGGCGCTGACCGACAGCATCCGGGCAGCCATGCGCAGAGCAGTCCGGTGTCTGTGGTGTCGAGCCGATGCTGCAGCTGCGGTTCTTTGCTGTAGCCCGGCTGCATGGAACTTCGGACGACTGGAAAGGTGGGATGGGGTGATGGGTTGGCGTTGACTTAGCTTGGACGACCTGGGCTTTACCACGAACGTTTGCCTCTTCCTCAGCTGCGATATCTGCTCCATAAACGGTTCGTCCGAGAGTCACAGGGCACGAGCAGCCCCCAGGGCAGGAAACGAAATTCGAGGCCCATCAAACCAGGCCAAGAAGACCCTTCTTTGCGTCCGTTTCCCCATCTGTCTCTCGACCTGTCTGCTTTAGGTAGCCAGAGATGAAGGCACTTTCTTTTCCGATTTATCAAAGACCCCTGGGTAATAGATCTAGGTATCCCGCTCTCGAGGCTTCGCTGCCAGCCGGCTGGGCAGACGTTTGGCGGTAGACCCAGAGAAGATTCAGTGTGGTGATTGCATGGGGTATGTGCGTGCGCAGGCGTGGGTATGGGAGTGGCGGCCAGCTGCAAAAGAAGAAAGGCGTGGCGTCGATGCATCATCACACCATCGATGGCGACGCCATCGGTCGAGGCTAAGGGTGAAGTCGTTTCCTCCCCTTCTCTCTCTCAATCTCGGGTACTATGTACCTCTCGGCCCCCTCCAGAGGGTGACTGTATATGATGGATGAGGCGGATCATGAGTGAGAGTGGAGGACACGGGAGAGCGGGACGTCTAGAAGTGTGGAAACGACTTGCATGTCGTTACGATGAGGATATGATGCGTGGTTGCGGGGGTTAAGAGAAGGAGGAGGGGTATGCATCATCGTTGGTACTGTTAGGTGGTGTGAAGTAGACTTTGACTTGGCTGGTGGAGGAGGAGAGAGGGAGGGACGGGAATGGGAAACAGGGAGAGAAGCACACGCCCCCACCCCTCCACCCCCCCCCTCCCCCTCGCCCTAAGCCGGACTAATTACCGGCCACATAAGCATTGTACATCATTATGCATATAACCGTTTACCTCGATAGTGGAAGGAGGGGGTGGGTTGAGGATCCGGGGGTTTAATGGGGCAATCGGCTACGGAAGCGGCCCCATATCCAAGGGCCCCGGTGAGAGGTTAGAGTGGCGCTAGACACGCGGCATCCCAGTTCCTGCATTAGCCAGGGTCTGGCCGTCCAAGGTTACGCACTCTTGGCAGCTTCGGGGTTTGTCAAAAGTCGGACAGGGGTTCAACGGAGCTAAGTCAATGGGAAAGTCGAAGTCGAGTTGAAAAGGTGAAATAAGGTAAGGTGGGAAAACGGCGCTAGGGGATGGAGGCATTCAGCCCGAGACCCGGCGGACGCAAAGGGACTCGTATTGGATTGCTGCGCACCCGTCCTTTCAGGCAAATGGCAGCGAAGCAGAGGGCGGCCTGGGGACGCGTCCGTGACCGTGCAATGGCCCGAGGCGTCGTGAATGGCCACAGGTGGCTTTCGTGTATGCATCAGGTCATACCCAACCCATAATTACTTGGTACCATACGGGCCTCCGTGCTCCTCTTCCTCTGCCGGCTCTTCTTCCCAGGCCTGTCTGTCTGCCTGCTTGCCTGCCTGCCTGCCCGTCTGGACAACTGGCGGTTCACCAATCGATGCCTGACCATGATCCTCCTCCGCGGCGTCCATCCGCTGGCCGAGCCAGTACGGCAGCATCGAGCCTCCCCCGCGAAATGCTACGGTGCGGCGTCCCTTTCTCCGCCCCTGCGAGTATTTGCCCCCTTGGATCAGTGCTGTCGTCCAGTCTCCTCCATTGGACCAAGTCTAGCTCCGGCCGCACACGCCATGGTCCGTCATGGCCTTACATTGTCAATTTTACCTCAAAAATCGGAATGACAGACAGGTTGGCGTCAAAACGCGCCAGCTGGACGTTTGGTGCATGTGTAGCCGAGCCGCCTAAAAATAAAATGAGACTACCTACATACCCGTTTGGCGCCGCTACACCGGTCTTCCGCTAAACGGCCCACTGGGGTGGGAATCATTAAAGCACGATCTATTAGAGGTTTGCCAAATCCCTCCCCTCCCCTTTTTCTGTGCGTTTGTGTCTTTGTGGCTAGCGTTTGCGGGAGCAGAAGCCCAAAGTAGAAAGAGTTGACATTGCACAACATTCGATTTTATGACTCGACGGCATGAGAAACCAAACCAGAGCGTCGGGCGTTCGCGCCCCTCCCCCCTTCCACTATCTTATTCTAGACTTCGCCTCCCGTTCAAGTCATTCCTTCGGCGGCAGGTGGCAGCCGAAGCTTTACGGCGCCTGTGTTTTCCTGCTTACATGCGTCCTGGCCTCCTTGGGTGCTTCTTGGGCGCCTTGGCATCGTGGAGACGAGGTCCAGGATATCCATACTCTGTCAGGTCATGGTTACTCAGAAGGAGCCGGTCCCACCCCAATGAGAAATCCCGTACCCTTCGCCCGAAGAGGAGGTAGAAGGCTCGTCATACGTCGCAGTACAGCAGCAAGTAACCCTTTGTTGCGAGTATGCCAATCACTGGTAGTTGGTGCATTTTTTTCTCTTCCGCGTGGTGTAGTGTGGTGTAGTGTGGTGTGGTGTGGTGGGATACCGCTTGCTATACGTGACCAGATTTTGCCTAAGCTTCTCGTATGTGGTATGTGGCAAACAGACGGCAGTACTTGTCGTTGGAATAACCACCTACTCAAGACATGTCCCATCCGGTGAAACAGAGGAGGTCCGGACAAGCACGAGGCCCGCCGTTAAGATGTCGCAAACGCGAAATACGGGCTGAGACGTGTTACACTTTCTCGATTATATCCTGTCAGTCAATTATTTGCTCTTATCTATGTGTCTTCTGCCCTTGATTCCGCAATATCCAACGGTTTGCGCTTTTCTACCCAAGCTTCTGCTGCGATGCACCCAAGTCGCACCGGTTCCCCAACTATAAGCTAGCTTTTCGGATGTACGAACAAAGATCGTAACGGTCGGTGGTAGCTAGCAACCAGGTAGCAACGTGCTCATGTTGGCAGCCTTGGCATTGCCGGTGGGTTAGGCCGTAAAAGCCAAAAACAGGCCTGCCAAGGTTTGCGACTCTGTCCATGGTGTGTGTTCAGTGTCAGTTGCTGTAAATTATATTGCGATTTACATTGCAGAGAAGTGGATATGCCCAAGACACCACATGCTGCCTGGAGCTGGAGATTTCCCCGTTCAGCCTTCAAGCCGTGCGAGTATGGCGTGCGTTCGCAAGGTTGGACGCAAGCGGCAATATATGCAGCTTAGCCTAAGCAGATTTCGATCAATTGCAGTTTCCGAAAAGCGGCTGGCATCCCGTTCCGCAGTAGTTTGCAGCGCTTCCGCTGTAGTAATTGTGTGTCAGTAATTCGCCTCGTTTATCAATATCGCCTGCGGACGGCCAACAGGGCCCCATGCCCGGAGACACCGGTCACAGGGAGGCAGGCGGTGGGAGCACAACAACGTACCAGTACCCGTATTGCGAGCAGCACTTCTTTTCGCCGTAGTTCTTACAGGTTGCCTTGTACTGACTACCGCAAAGCCCGTTGGTAGAATCACTCACGCCTGAAGCTGGCGCCGCACAAGAACCAAAGCCTGGTTGGCAGCCCGTTCCGCAGTACGTTAGGCTTGAGCCGCTGTGGTAAGGGGAAATAGTCAGCCGTACCATTCATGGTGCCACGAGGCGTTCGAGAGCCTTACCAGAACCCATATGGTGAGCAGCAGTTGCCAAACGCCGAGTTGAGACACATGTAACCAGCGGTTCCACCGCAGGTCTGGTCCGGCGAGACCTTGGCCGTGGATGCAGGGGGACTGGATAAGGTGGAAGATGCACGAGCCGTGCTTGACTGTATTAGGGACTGACTCAACGCGGTAGTCAAGGCCGCGCTACCCGTGGGCACGGAGGGTGTCGGGCTCGTCCTCGTGGACTGTGGCGCGATGCCGGAGCTGATGGCGCCACCGGCAGGCCGGTACCAGTTCTCCTTGGGATCATTGAGACACTCGCCCACAGTCACAAGACGGTACCCGCGTGCCTTTGCCGTGTCAATCATGAATTGGGTCAGGTTGAACACGGTCTGGTAGTGGACGTCGTGGGACAGCTCAATGTAGCTATTGGCAGCCGCATCTGTCGAGATTCCGCTAGAGAAGCGATCTTTGGCGGTCTGGATCGTCTCGGAGGAATCATACATGTAGTCCTTGGTGTCAATGTTGACATTGACGACGTGATAGCCGAGCGTCTTGAGCAGGTTCAGGCAGCCAGAGCCCTCGCTGCATTCGAGATAAGGCGGACGCATGTAGGTGGGGATCCATCCGAAGAGGTTCCGGAACGACATTTCGTTGTAGATGATCTCGGTCCTCTGGATGGTGCTGTTGACTGAATTCAGGTCGCGATGGGTCCAGGTATGGCTCGCAATGTGGTGGCCAGAAGCGTGCATCCGGCGCATGATGGCCGGCCATGCCGTGTCCGGGTTATCCATCCCCAGCTTTCCCTTGTTGTTGCCGGCAACGAAGAAGGTAGCGGTGACATTCTGGGCCTCAAGGATGTCGAGCAACTGTGATGTGTAGATGTATGGGCCGTCGTCAAACGTCAATGCCAAGGTACCGGGGACGGCGCAGGTAGTGATTATTGAGCCTAGAAGAAAGGATGCATGTTAGGCATGTTCCACAATGCATGATGAAGATGAACACACCATAAGGTACGGAACCCAGGAGGGGGCGGGCGATACTCTCCGTGCTAGCGCCTGGTGGTGGAAAGCTGGTCAAGTCCTGTTAGCAACTCCACAAGACAAATGGATCCATGGCGATCCGAGGAAGGCTCAGTTCAGCTTACAAGGTATCGCAAGAGTCGCTGTACTCGAGCTGGCATTGCGAGCCGCCGCAGAAATCTGCCGTCGTTCCACACCAGCCGGCTTCTGAGCAACACTGTCCCGGAGCGCAGGAACCGATTCCGGGCCCGCATTCGGCTCGTTTGACGAGGGGACTGTGAATAGTGGCAGCCATGGCCGCCCCCGACAGGATAAATGGCAGTAGCGCATGCATGGTTAGGGAATCTGAGGCAATTTGTGATGCAGCGGGGAGGGTATGATCAAGGTGGATCAACGCTGCGGGCAGGATGAGGGACAAATCGCAAAGTTGTCCAAGGATGGCGATGAGCAGTATTTACAAGAGATGTCGGAAAGCAGTAGCTAGTCTTTTCTGGCCATAGACTTCGAATACGAACGTTCCTCTTCTTGTCTAGTCCTGCCAAGTGCGCCGATTGACCCGATCCGTTTGGGCCGGTATCTTTGAGAGTGAGATGGGAGTAAGTCGGTCTGGAGCTGCGACTTGGCAGCTGGGGTAATGGCGTCGACAAATTACATGCAATTGTACTCGTAGAAATACAAATGGCTGAACCCAGGCATGGAAAACGGCATTTGCTAAGCATGACTTACGCCTCCAACTCATTCAATACGAGACGGCTCCCCGTTGGGTGGTGAACCAAGACCCAAGTGTATGGCATGATAAGTCTCGACCACACCTCTGGATCCATCCATGTCTTCGGATTCGACATTGGGGCCTTGCCCTGACTACATGGCAGGAAAAATAACGGAGGAGGCGCTCAGCTGGCGGCACACAAGTTGCCGCGCCACGACAGCCGGATCAGGCACCAGAGCCTCTGAGAACTCAGGCGGGCTGCGGCGATAACCCATTTGAGCGTTACTTCCCAATAGTGGGCCTGGCTCGCCCGACTAAAGGCTGGGATCGACCGATATTGCTCGGAGTACGAGTCCTCCAGCACATCGTCGTCGAGGTGTGCGTTGGCAGGCTAACAGTGAGAAGAAAAGAAGGCTCCTCACCTGTCAACACGGCATGTGCTGAGTGAGACCAGACGCATTGAGCCCTTGTAGAGAAATGCAAAAGCTGACCACTATTTCATGAAGGTCTAGCCATTCAGAAATTGACTTATGATGTGCCTTATGAGGAAGACCGGGGAAGATTTAGCGGAAGATCGGAAGCCAAGAGCTAGGGTGTGACTGGCAGGAGTTAGCCTACCTACCTAGGGGGGGAGCAAAGTGGCCCTTGGGCTTTTCCTGGAACCCCTGTCTCTGGGCAGATGACCCCTGTCAATTTCATCCATGCCATTAGCAATTATCCGAGCGTTCCAAGGACAGGCCAAGCGGGAGAAGCGGGGTGGTTGCGGTCGGCGTGCGGAGCGGAGGAGGTGCGTGCTCATCGTCCCTATCTTCCTTTCAGATGTACAAAGTTTCTTTGCTGCACTCTCCCCCCCATGCCTGCACCAAGTCAGGCGAGACTGTGTCTGAGTTCGGGATCCACGTCTTCTTGAACTCGGGAGGTTGAAGACTGGGATCCGTTGTATTGCGACTTGTCGTATTAGGGCCTTGGGGAGCAACGGCAATCGAGAAGACAATGCTGGTGGTAC
Source organism: Colletotrichum cereale (assembly GCA_034509685.1). Lineage (NCBI taxonomy): Eukaryota > Fungi > Ascomycota > Sordariomycetes > Glomerellales > Glomerellaceae > Colletotrichum > Colletotrichum cereale. The sequence goes on along the minus strand of JASUDE010000002.1, from coordinate 130,237 downwards.
AGTAAGTCTGAATGAAAACGCCTGGCAAACCCACATGAACGACGGGTGATTGTGTTTCCCCACAGACCTCCTCTCCTTTGTTGGCTCTCCGAGAACTTGGTAACCTAGGAAAAGACAGTAGCGAAGCCGCCGGCTCCTGGTCAAAACATCGCCCAGCCCAATTTCTAAACCCGAGACCCGTTCAACTTGACTAACCTTTACCTTAAGTGCGACAATGGCTCGATCTCGGTTGTTGTTCAGCGACATCCCTCGTGCTTGACGGCAAGCTTGCTTTCGAATTTTGTTGCCTCTTTAGGGCATATCGAGGACACTTTGGCGCGCGGCCCAGGAAACAAAACAAGATAATACTCCAATCTTCCTAGTGTTGTCAGCATCCTTCTCTCCTCCCGCCAACCTCTTTGGTGAATGAACAAGACTCTGAGCTGTCCCTTTTTTCTTTTCTTTTCTTTTTTCGTCCCGTGTGCACCAAAAACGATGCACAAGCTTGGCGATACCTTGATGTCATTCTGGGCTGAACAGGCTCTTGAAATGGCAAAGGTTGAGTAAGAAATGCAGCCAACGACCTTTCGGTCCTGGTCCTCGTATAAGGAGAGACTGAGGAAGCACAGGTCACCACCACCCGGAAGCGGTGCGATGATGGCGGGAGCCAATAGTAATCCCGACCCCATACAAAAACTGAGATGCACCTCGTCTTCTTTGCATCGTTGGCCCAACTTGGCAATAACTTGGCAAGGCTGCGGCCCCAATGCCCATCCTGGATACCTAGCGGTGCCTCTGTAATGTTCTAAATTTGCAATGCATCTTGCATTTGCTGTGCAGATGGCACCATTGCAGAGGCCTTAGCATCCCATGTTTTAGTTCGCCAGCTAGCAACGAAGACGCAGAGCTGCACCAATCATGCCAATGTCAAGCCGCACGCGGTGAGGATGACAGCGAACCACATCTTCGGGGCAATCAAAGACGCTTCCAGGCCACAGACACTCAGGCTTTCGTGCGCGCACTGGCGGTGCGCCAACATCCATGGACGTTGCGTCGGAATTTTGGCGTCCGAGACAGTGTTGTAATGGGGGGAGGGGGACGGAAACCAGTGTCGTCGTAGTTGCCGTACTATAGCGTGCCGTCGTGATGGGAAATTTGGGTTTCTCGATTCATGAATCCTTTTCGAGAAGAATCGCCATGCTTGGGATCAGCTGAACACGTAGTGAGGCCATTCCGGTCCACGCGGCAGTCTGATCCCGCCAGTTAGCAAATCTCATTATCCTACTAGGGGCCGGAGTGGTTGCTTGCTTGGGCGAAGCATCATGCCATAGCTACCTGGTCGAGCTAGATGTTGGCTCCGAGGGGCGGAAGCGCAAGCGATTTCAGCATCTGAGATTCGAGTTTGCCCTTCCACACAGACCGGGTTTGGCTTGCGAAGCCACAATTGTTGCTCGAAAGGAAAGCCGCGTATGCATAACAGTGTCTTTCCCCTGTGGCGCTGCGCCAGGTCCCGAGCAAACGATGACGAGATGAAGGGGGTGGGGCCTTTTCCTTAACGAGCTTTGGAGCGGACGAACAGGGCAGGAAAAGGCGTCGAGTAGAAACAACCGGCAATTGGCGTGGCTATCACACCACGTGTATGCGCGGTTCAGTGCAAGGGGCGCTTAGTGGCGTAGAAGCCTGAGTCGGGATGAGAAGTTGTTGACGGGATCGTGGAGGGCGGTCCGAAAAGCCATCGATGAGCTCGTACGTCCTCCGTCTCCTTGTAGGCTGACGGGGTGTGTTGAGATTAACATGGGAAGAGATGAAGGAGGGGGGGTGTGTGTGTTTGTACGGAATGTGGGAAACTGATCAGATGAGGGGGGGGAGCGGGAAGTGATGGACGAGAGGGGCGTGAGAAGTTGAGCAAAGTAGGAAAAGTACGTACCTTTGGGGGGTGAGGTGGTAAGTGGGACAGGGGATAGCCCGGTTCCATGCAATACGACCCTTGAGATCCGTGGTATGCAATAAACCAGCCGACCCACCCCATCGACTGAGACATGCATCCAGCGGGGGCGGGTCCTGTGTGGGTGTCGTCTACTGCATGACATGTGCATACCCTACCTAAGGTAGGTACGTACTTTACGCACCTGTAGAAAGCTGACCGAACGCCGCTCGCCCCGTTTCTCCCGCCAATCATCACCGTGCGCAACACGCAACGTTCTTCCTTCTTTCTGTTGCGCATCAACCCACGCAACGTCGTTTCATTTCGATCCCGACCGAGCTCGAGCTGCCAAGAAAATAGCTTCCGTCGACACCTCGATAGGATACGTGCGCGCTTGACGGAATACGGGCTGGATGCCCCATGCCACAACGACTTCGCCGTGTGCTCTGCAACGCAACGCAGCCAGGCCTCAGCCGTCCAGCTACCTACAGTACCTTTCACCCACACACCCCCTCCCCCTCGCCTTCTGCTCGCTTTGACGGACCCCTGCCGATATCCTCACAAGTTTTTCATCGGAGAAAACTTCCAAGACCTCCAAGACCTCGCCAGGAAGATGGAAATCTCTTTCGCGCAAAAGGGCGGGGCCAGGCGAGATCGTCGGGCCCAAGACCGGCGGTTGAGCAAGTGCTCCTCTCTCCCGCCATTGGAGGAGGACATGATGATGCGAGGGCGACGCTCGAGTGGGCTTCCGGTCCTTGTTGATTCATCTCGATCCGGCAGTACCCTGCCTGGCAAGCCTGCTCACGCACTTCAAAGTATGACCATGCAGCAGGCTGTGATATTCAACTCCGCACCCAGTCCCAAGGAAGCATGTGTCCCTCCCTCCCTTTGGGGGTCCAGCCGTGTAGGCCGCAGCTTTTCTCCCCGACTTCCCTTCAAAGTCCTCAGCAGCAAGTTTGTCGACGGGAAGGGGGATGGGACCGGGGGGAGGCGCGCTCTGCATGACATCAAGCGTTGTCGGAAGGCAACTCGGCGAGAGTGCAACGAACTGACAGGGGAGATGAGAGTGTCTCTGCCTACTTCATGCATCCGGGCTTGCCAGCTTGGCGATTCCACAGCCGAGTGATATTGCTGCTGAGTGACGAGATATTCTTCTTCCGGAGAGGTCCTGTGGTATGTCGTTAGTCTGGACACCCTGACCGGGGCAGAGTTCTGCCATTGTCGTTGTGCTGATGCCATATCGCACTATTGCTTTCCTCTCTTCCCGTGCAGCGTCGTCTTTGCCGAGGCGCGCCTGTGTTCTGGCTGTAGTTGCGCTTTGGGGAGGGGGTAGAACGGTCAGCCACCTTCAGGCCGCTTGCCATGGACGTGCTCCTTTTAGACCGACTACTGCTGGTGGTCTCCCGTTTGGCTCTCCTCCCCCGCCCCCTTCCCGAGTCTTGTCTGCGCGGGTGCTAGCCTGCTGGACCTGAAACTATCATCTTGTCTTCGTTCTTCCGGCTATTTTTTGATCTGCTCACGGCCCCATCGCTACCCCAGCCGCGTGCCGCCGGCTGGCTCTTGGGTAGCCTCACCTCACCATTACCTTCCATGGCGTTGACGCCGTGCTGCAAACGTGGATCCCGATTAGGCCCGGCGGCAAACCCAGCTCGGCTTCGTAGCCATGTCTCAACCTTTGCTTGCCGCAGGTGCTGTCATGGTCCATGGAGAGAGAAATGTTGCCGCAACGGTTCGGGTCTGGGCCAGCTCCGGTGGGCTGTCTCCTCCTTCTTAGTCCTTGCGCCTGTTCATCATGTTAGCACCTCAGTTGGCAAGTCTTTTTAACTCCCGTCTCCGTTCTTCCCAACATGGACTCTCTCCCTTCTCTTCCCCGTGCACCCCTTTCTCCCCTCTTCACATCTTGTCCCAAAGAGCTAGCCGCTTGGCAGTGGTAGTTGACCTTTTCGACAAGAAGATATCAAGAGGGCATCCTCCTTCGTCTTCCATAGGTAGCTCATCTCCATCACATATCCCTCTTCCACAAACGCCCCATCGTTCGTTTATAACCCTCGCTCCATCATAATCGCGATGGATACCCAGTTGCCCACCCCCGACACCCCGGAGCGGTCTCCGACATACCGCAACGCCTACCCCTTCGAATCGCCGGAAGGCAAATCGGGGACTTGGGACTTTTCCCACGATGGCTACTACCCCATCACTCCTCCCACGGAGGAGTGCGAGTCGGACGAGGAGCTCGCGACCGTTGCCAGCTCCATCGACCTCGAGGCGGAGCCGCTGGTGGCCGTCATCGGTGTCGGATACGTCGGGGAGCACCTCGTGGGCAACTTTGCTCGCAAGTTCAACGTCCTCGGCTTCGACGTCTCGGAGGCGCGCGTCCAGGGCCTCGAGAAAGAGTTCGGCCCGGACAGCAAGGCCAAGTTCACCTGCAAGCCCAGCGACATGGCGGCGGCCACCCACTTCCTCATCTCCGTCCCTACGCTCTTGCGCCCCGACCAGAGCATCGACTCGTCCTTCCTGAGATCCGCCCTCAAGAACGTCGCCACGTACGCCCGTCCCGGCTCCGTGGTCGTCGTCGAATCCTCCGTCGCAGTCGGCATGACAAGAGAGCTGCTTGGCCCCCTGGCCAAGGAACGTCACTTCTACGCCGGCATGTCTCCCGAGCGTGTCGATCCCGGTCGTGTTGAGCCCCCTGCCTTCGCCATCCCCAAGATCGTATCCGGCTTGAACGACGTGGTGCCTGGCTCGTTGAACGCCATTGTCCGCCTTTACTCGCAGGTTTTCGACCACGTCGTTCCCGTTTCCCGGCCCGAGGTCGCGGAGATGACCAAGCTGTACGAGAACTGCCAGCGCATGATGTGCATTGCGTTCGCGAACGAGATGGCCGACGCATGTCTGGGCCACGGTGTCGACCCCTACGAGGTGTCCGGCGCGGCGGCGACCAAGCCTTTCGGATACATGCCCTTCACACCCAGTCTCGGTGTCGGTGGTCACTGTATCCCGGTCAACCCGTACTACCTTCTCTCCAACAGCCAGTTCCCTCTCCTGCAGCACGCGACAGAGAAGATGCGCGCCCGTCCAGCGGCCATCGCTCAGCGCGCGGTCGAGGCGCTGTGTGCCGAGAAGTCGCGTCCCAGCGTCCTCGTCGTCGGCATGGGCTTCAAGAAGGGCCAGTCTCACCTGGCCAACTCCCCCGGCCTCGAGCTCGCAAAGAGCCTCGTGCTGATGGAGAAGGTCGATGTGTGCTGGGCCGACCCGCTCGTCAAGCAGGAGGCGGTGCCGCAGATTGACCGTCTGGACGTCGAGGACTGGAACGTCAAGTCGCTTGAGCAGCGCTTCGACATGGTCATCGTTGCCTTCCGGCAGACGGGGCTTGACTTTGATATTCTGAACCAGCTCGAAACGACTCGGGTTGAGATGTGGTGCAACTGAAGCTTCGGTCAAGGTTTGCGGCTGCATCGGGCTGACGGTGCCGCTTTCTCTTCAGTCGCCCTTATCTGATCCATTCCTTTCCAGTTTCTTGTTTTCACGATATTTTCCTTTTCACCTCTAGTCAGTGGATATTCATTTACATTGGGTTCTAGCCCCATGAGGACCTGCGGTGTGCGATGGTATATACGGGAGCAGCCAACAGGCTGAACCAAGCATATAACGTGCCGCCTCCCGGCACGATGGATTTAATACTTTGGGCCTGGGTTTTTCTCCTTCGCTCCTTCTTTTTCTTTTTCTTTGTCCTCATCGGACGGTGTCATGGGTTATTCGGTAGATAAAACGGTCGACGTGTTGCGTCTTGACGAGGATCGACTTGGAGAAGAGCATTGACGGCCGTCGGCGATAGATGCGAGATGCATATTACAGGAAATTGATCACTGTTCCTTCATTGCTGTTCCGAATGCCGACTCATGAGTTGAAAGCAGCGCCGTTCCGCGCAGTGATGTTTGGATGGTGTGTGTCGTGCTACGATACACATGGTAGTCGAGAGCGAAGTGCCCATTGACGTTGGGTGTCGTCCCTATTAATCCCGCGAGAAACTTGCGCCCGGAATGATCTGTCGGTAAAGACGGCACAGGTTGTCCAGCTAGCCTCCGTCTGCGCCTCTCCAATGAGATACGGTTACGCCGTTGGCCGTGCCGAGCTGCCGAGCTGACCCATCCTCGGTGAGGATGCGAGAGTTTCGAAAAAGGTTGCCGCGCGATATCGTCCGCGCTGCACGAATAGCGACCTGGGTGGTTGTTATATGTGGCAATTCGGTTCTGTGCCTCTAATCAGCTCTGGGACGAGATACGCCGGCGCCCATATCGCGGTGCATTATCTATTGCATGCGCGATACCAGTAACTAGGCGGGGTCTCGTCCTCTAGTTGGCAACCTTACCCTTATTGAGCTGACCACCATCTCGAACCTAGAGATAAGAGCGTTGCTTTCTGGATCTCTTTGGGACGGCCCGTCTTGACATGCTGACCATCTGGAGGGGAGACGATGCAGGTCGGGACGATACGAGGAACGGACGAAAACCGAGCCGCAGCAGCTGAGTGAAGATGGTGTGCGAAATGTTTGTTGGACGAGGGAACATGATTGACAGGGTCAGGTCAGTGCTTCTCATGGGTGATTTGGGAAAGGCTCCTCAATACCCCTCCCCTTTAGTCCCTCACTTGCCTCCCCAAGGACACTGTAGACAGATGCTTTCTTAGAGAGGGTCTAAGAGAATACGCGTGTCTCTTCTGCATGAGCAGGCGGGCGTCGGTACCGTGAAGCTTGCGGCGCAGCCTTATCGCTGGCCGTGAATCCCGTCCGTTTACACCGCTCGGCAAAGATGATGACGATAATGATAAGATCGAGCCAAGAGCCTTCAGACCTCTTACGAGCAACGAGTCTGGGCATCGAATCTTTGCGAGAGCAAGTCAGTCAGCAAAGTGGTTTTTCTTCCGCCACGGCCCGTCGATCAGCAAACACCTTACAGCCACAGGCTCATTGAAGCGTGTAGAAAAACACAAGACGGCCAGGTCCTTGACGTTTGGATCTGCCCGATACGTATCGCTCGCAGGGCGCGCATGCTGTCCATGGAGCTTCTTAGGAAGCTTCTGCTTTCGTCTTGTTTGGCTGGCAATGTGGAACCGGGGGGTTTTATAGTCAATGGTGAGCATTCGGAAGTCACTTGAAGGCTTAGAGTTTCCATCATGTTTTGCTAAGCGCTTTCTGAAAGCTTATTGAATAAGAAAAACCCTCATGCCATGACTTGCCACACCTCAATCAATAGCCCAACTGCAGACAACTATGTTTGCAATCTATCAAAGTTTTCTAACTTTTTGTTTCATTTTAATCAGCTTTGGCCTCCGGATATCATTGACTTTCAGTACCAGAGCTGGTGCATCATGTTGAGCTCGCGTATATAATCGTGCCTCTCTATTGTCAAGTCGCGACCGCTGTCCCGCTCCCTTCTTCTCGGTATTCGGCGACATCTCTCTGCGTCGTATCTTTTTTTAATCCAAAGTACATATCCGTAGACCGGTCGCCCATTTAATCCGATACCTAGCGTTCTTGAGATGAAGTGCGGCTAGCGTGTAGCTAAAAAATACATACAGTATCCAGCAGCAGCAGCAGGCAGTAATAGTGCTTCTTCGAACTCTAGGCGTATTTTAGTGTAGATTGACAATCGTGGGAATGACAGACAATTTGTAAAACAGTGAGCTTGCAGGATAAAGGTCAAAAGACACAGCTACCTATACTAGGAAGCCCTTGGTCTTCCTAAGTAGGTGCTAGTGGGCAAAGTTGACCTTTGGCGACTGGCTGCTGACGACAGGTATCTGCAACAGATATAGAACACCGACATTCCATCCGAATTAAGGTCTACGGGCGGTGTTTTCAATCGTCTGTATCTCACTTTGAGTCCAAGTCTGCTGCGTATTAGACTATGATTATATCGTAATAAGACATGTTTAGGGAATTTTCATGGGATGAATCTATTGATTAAACTAAAAGCATCCCGATGTCCAGTCCTGCAGCAGTTAATATCGTCTACCAACGGGTACGTGCTGCTCTCACTATAACTGTCTTCTCTTCTAACAAGTGTGGCAGCAATGCCTGCATCTACTTAGCCCCTGAGGCCAGCGAAAACTTCGTCCTCCGGGGTGACAACAACTTCAGTGGTGGCGGCAATAAGGCTCGGCGCTGGTGGCAACATTGGCGGACACTGGCTAAGATAGCAACAGTGGTTGCAGGCGGCATAGTCCTTCAACGGGCTGGCGGCAGTCTTTAGGGGATGGCAATGGCGCATTCCATCCCAAGAGTACGGACGTTTCTTCATGTGTCATCCCATATCGTCCCATATCGTCCCGTATCGTTCCATGTCATCCCATTTCGTCGCCTCTCGCAACCCCATAGATACCGGCGAGAGGCAGTCCGCTAATATGCCGTCTTTAGTGGCCGGCGATGAGGGTGCCGCCGATCCCACCACCAGACGAGCCGTCCTTGCCGTCGAGATCCTCGTCGTCCGAGTCGGGTCCTCGACGCGGCGTTTCCTTCACGGGTTTTCCGCAATGGAAGAAACGGCCGCCCCTGGCCTTGTTCCTCCACTCCCCGACCTTCGTCGCCTTCGCCTTCTTGCGCTCGGCCTTGTCGCCATTGTGGCGGGTCTCTGAGTGCGCCCGGCAGGCGTGGCAGGCCCAGCACGTGACGAAGCTGCTCTTGTCCGTAAAGTTGATCTCGGGTTTGCACTACTTCTGGCGGCTGCAGAAGCACCACGTGGCGAAGGCCACGTTGTGCCGGACCGCCTTGCAGCGGCGGACGTTATTGCCGGTGTAGTCCTGGCCGTCCTGGAGGTAGGCGCGCGTGGTGCAGCCGCTGTGGGGGTCGTCCTCGCCGCGGCGGCTCTGGAGGTCGAGGGCGAGGCCGTTGGCGTCGATGCTGCTGGGGAAGGACTCGGCCTCGCTGGCGGTGTTTGCGTCAGCGCCGGAATCTTCATCGTCGCTGACAAATAGTCCGACCTCCTCCTCCTCATCCTCAGTCTTCTTGCTCCGTGAATCGTCAGAAACTAAGCGGCTTGGTTGCTTGAAAATAAGCAGATCGGGTGAATCCAGAAGAGACAGACCATCATGAAGCTCGCCCAGCGTAGAGATGAAATGGCGAAAGGAATCATCACAGCAAGAACAAGTGAAAGAAGGATGAAAGAAGACTTACGCCCACGGTATATAATGACACTCAGAGAGCTTTGGGGGTTTTATTGCTTTGTGGAGGTATCATGATGTCTCTCGAGCTCAGTTGAAGAAAGAATTATCTGGTCTAGAGGGGGTGGAAAGCGACAGTGAAGAACGAGGTGTAGCAAAACAGCTTCACCAGATACTTCTTTGTGTGTCTTACTCCAAAGGGTTCTACCTGACGACTAATCGATCTCAAGGCTTGGGTGGTGGCTCACCCGCTTTCATGATATCAATAGATGAGGCACCTCGAAGCCCTCTCCTTCTCACCCCGTTTGGGGGTAAAAGCGGAACCAGAAGAGTAAAGGGAGTTCACCTTGATGATGAGGCAGCCGGGTAGAATAGTTGTCTGGATGAGAAACGAATGTATCTTGTTACTGGGATTGATGGCGGTGTTGATGAGCTCTGGAGGCATTAAGGGGAACGTAAAAGGGGCTTGGAACAGAATACTCAATAATGAGCCTTGCTACTCTGGTATCGGGGAATATACGGAATAGACTAGAAATGTTAAAAGGTGACGCCATTTTAAGTTAATGATAACCTCAAGCCGCGGGTCCAAACAGTGACACAAGAGGGGAAATGAATGGACTTTCTCTCGATGGTCCTGCGTCCACAGTAAATCGATAGTATGTTCAAGGGCGCAGGCGATGGTCATGGGGCCAATCACACAAGACGGGATTCAGGCACTGGGACGGCGAGGATGGGAATTAAGTACCATGTATTAAAAGCAACTTGCGTAACCAATGGGTATTCGGCAACGGGTCCCTGCTCTGGGATGTACATCTGGTCTGGGAAAATATCGCGCTCAGAAAGGACGACACAATTTCGTATAAGACTAGGGCTGCCGCCGACCGGTCCAACGGGTTGGTTGAATAATCTGGCGGATGTAGAGAAAAGACCGGAACGCCAGAGATGGAGAAGACGCTGATATGCAAAGTCGATGTGTGGAAGAAGGCGAGGGGGGATGAGGCATCAGTCGCCGAGGGGCATGCCCTCGAGCTCATCGAGAAGACGGCGCCAGTTGTCGGCCAACATCTCGGAGTACTTGACACGCTCCTGAGCCCAGTCCTGGCTCCAGCGCGAGACGTGAAACTGCGTGTGCTGGAAGTAGATGAGCTCATCACGGATGCATTCCTTGACGAAGATGGACCGGTTGTGCTGGGTGACGATGGACTCTTTATCCTGCGGGGTTTGTTAATATCGTCGTTCGGCGAGGCGGAGGGACACATTTGCGTACCTTGATAATCGCGTCAACCACCTTCTCAACCTCACCCGGCTTGACAACACCATCGGGTTTGCTGCGAAGGTTGGCCAGCTTCGTCTCGTTCGTCTGAATCCTCCGCTCGAGGTAGGGAATATTGTCCTTGTCAAGACGTTCCCTCCGATCGAACAAGTCGCGGATGCTGACGAGAGCGTCACGTTGGCGCTTCAGGTCCTCCAGCACTCCCTCGTCCCAAGCCTTACTTTCATCTTCCAACAAAGTCTGGCACGTTGTCAGATGCCTGCTCATGGATGTCAAGCCATCGTTGAGCAGAGGCACCTCGTTGGTGTCGCTCGCGTAGGTGTCGGCACTCGTTTCCGTCAGGGACGTGAGAGACATGGCGATGCGGGCGTGGTCGGCGGCAACTCCCTCGCTACGCTTCACCAAGCGATCCATGACGTTGCAAATGTTGATGTACAGCTCAGCTGACCGTCGAATGCCGGCTCGTGTCTTGTCAAACAAAGCCTCCAGGGTGGGAGGCAACGAATCCTCCAGCCCGGGTGGCAAAACACGCCCTTGAAACTCGTCTTGGACGGAGATGGTGGCCTGTTTGCGCCACACGGCCAATTCCTGATACTAACAATTAGCGAGAATCCGTGTATCGGCAAGAGTGGTGGCTTACAGTTGGCACAGTAAGGAACATGATGATGAGCTGTTCCTGGCCAAGGATGGGATGGCGAACGAGCGCGTTCAAGAACCTCGCCAAACCCCTGCGGCGTTTCTCAATGAAGGCGCCATCATTGGAGAAGTGGTTGCCGTTGACTTCTGCCGTTAGTGAAAAATCGTCGAGTGTGAGGCGCTAGACTTACCGGCGACACGCTTGGGCGGCAACAGAGGCAGCGCACGGAAAGGATATCGCTTGTGCAAGCAGTCCAGAAGCCATACGAAGTCGCTGTACCGTCTGATAACCTTGCTGCCCCGCCGGATGCTCGAAACCTCGTAGTTGTGGTGCTGGAACATAAACAGACCCTCCTTCTCGGGTAGCAGAGTGACGACGACATTCTCCTCCACAAGACCTCCCGATCGGGCGCTCACGGCAGGCCGCAAAGACGGCACGTTGGAAGGGATCCCAGCCGTGTCGCGTCCGCTGCCAGTGCCGCCGAAAGGACTTGTGATCTGGTTGGGAATGGGTTCGTTGAAGCCGCCGCCCGTGGTGCTGCCATCGAAATAGCCGCCCCAACCACCGGCCGGTGACGTGCCGCTGTGTGCATCTTGACGTCCGGACCCCGTCGGAGAGCCGACGGTCGTAGCCGTGTAGGCAGACATGGTTCGACCGGCGATGGCGGTGCCTGGCGACGAGGTGTAATTGCCATTGCCGTTGCCATTTCCGTTGGGGTTACCGTTGGCATTCGATACAGGGCGCTGGGGGCTGGCGCCGTTGGTCCTGCTGGGGGATTCAGCGATGGCGTGTGCGTGGCCCTTGTGTACGTCGGGGGAGTTCCACGGGTCTTCGGGTTCTGGGAAGTCCATCGGAGGTCGGCGCAGACTGCTTGGCTGAGGCGGCGGCGGGGATGGGGATTCTTGGACGGGGGTTGCGGGAGCTTGGGGAGGTTTGGCAGCAAGCTCGGAGACGGGAGGCATCTCGGGAGCAGCAGTCAGGCCGGCAAGCTTAGGGAGTGGGAGGTCTGGATTTAGCGTATTGGCAATTAGCAAGGAACCGGACCCCACACAGATTGCGGCGCACTGATAAGTGGGAAGGTAAGGTCCAGGGAGCTGCGATAGTCGATAGCTCGGGGGGGCCAGGCCAGGGTGCCGAGGTCATGACACAAAGTGGGAGGTGTACTATGTAGGGACGATGGGTAATGATGGGGGCAGGGGGAGATGAAAGACAAAAAGATGCGCACTTACTTCTGCGTTGCTCGTCGACGGTGTCGAGGCTGATGGTCTCACCCTGCTGCGCCAGGGCAATGAGGGCCAGAAGGACGTTGAACTCGCCGCGTCCAACAGCAATGTCGCCACCTGCAGCTGGCACAACCATGGACATGATCTGCGCCTGCTGGTCGGCTGGCAGGCGCGCGACGGCAAACAGCTTGGCCACGCCGCCGGCATTGACGCGCCCTCCTGCGCCATCCTCGCGCACGACGGTGTCAAAGGTCTCGATGTAGGCGTCGGGCACGTCGGAGGCGGACAGCAGGTTGCGGACGACGTCGGCGCGGGACTGCTTCTTCCTCGGGGTAGGCATATCCCAGGGCGAGGTGTCGGCGCCTGCGAGGTCGTCGTCGGTAAAGAGGGAGTTGGAACCGGACTTGGACATGGGCTCTTCGTCGAACAAGGAGCGCGAGGGTGCAGCAGAGGTGTTGGACGGAGAATCCGCCGGCGGTGACGAGCCGAAGAGCGACATTGTAAGGCGATTGTATATCGGCCGCCAATTGGGGGAGAGGGCAGACAGAGGGCAGAGTGCGGCGTCGGAGATGAAGCGTCGTCAAGGTGGTACTGGATTCTGGATTCTGGCTGGTGGCACGTTGCTCGTAGCTAGCTAGCTACCTAGCTATGCGATCCGTCGGCTGAGACGAGTTCCCTCCAATGAAAATGGGATGGCCGGCTGCTGGCTGGGGTTCGAAACAGAGAGGAAGTGTGGTGTCGTAAGTGAGCGAGTCCTCTCGTAATTGATGCGTAATTGCGACTTGGAGAAGGACGGCTGGGAGAGTGACGAGATAAGAGCAGGGTGACGACGACCAAAGTCCGGCGTCAGTAGCAGACAAACACCGCGCGCAGCGAGCTTACAGCAAGGTACACCTGGAGCTCTGCGCTTGCGCTACCTTGGTTGCAACACCAACCTCGGGATCAAAGGATGCACGCGCAGATGGAGGATGCGACAGGCCACGACGATTCCACGCAACCTCGATTGGTGATGAACGTGTGTAGTATGTGTTGTATAGATACTTGGGAAAACAGATTGTGATCCTACGAAGAAAAGAAAAAAAACCCAAGATATGGGGGGAAAGCCTGAAACTTTTGTCTCCAATCCGGCCAGGAGGCAAAGCTGTGAAGCCGAAGCTTGAGACACCACTCTTCAATAGTCAAGGCGGCGGGCCGTGGCCTTCGGGAAAGAGGCGACGGGGGAACCACGGGAACTGGGACGAGGGATGAGCCCAGAAGCCCGAATCCCCATCGTTGGGTCCAAGTATGTCTGTGCCTGACTTGTCTGTGCCTGGGGCCTCCCGTCAGTGAATGTGAACAGTGGCTGTTCCGACCAGGACACCACGCTACAGCGGAGTAAACAGTCCCCTGTCACTGAAAACACGCGCAGCAAGCAGTGCCCAGCTTGCCAGGTACCCTCCCTAGCACCTACCTACCTAGGTGCCTTACGAATACCGACCTTGGATGGGAGGAGGGGCGCTGGGCTGCAACCAGGGGGAGCTTCAGGCAACTGTAAGACTCTTTTACGCAAGTCATGACTCCATCCGGTGGAGGTTCCCTGCTCCGTCGACAAAGCTTACTTAATACACGAGCCACACCTCTTTTTCCAACGCCCATCCACCGCCACGCAGCGACCTTGTGTGGCTGTGCAGTCTCGGCGTTTCTTCGCGTCCTTCTGCCGGCTGCGCGACTGTAGCTCCCGTGTGAGGCTCGATTGGAAATTTTGGAGGACCGAACCTAGAACTCGGTGATTTTGGGCGTGTCACTGTCGCTGACCACCACCACCACACACCAACCGTCGCAATGCCTCCACGGTTACTGTCCCCATTGCATCTCGCGACATGCTGTAGTCGAGCCCTGCGACCCTCCACGAACCCCCCGAGCCTCGTTTCCCTCTTCGCCGGCCTGTCCATCGGCACCACCACCGCCACCCGCAATGCATCCATCCTCGCGAGCTTGAGCGACAACAGGGGCGCCTATAACAAGCGCATCCGCCTCGGTCGAGGTGCCTCTGCCGGCAAGGGCAAGACGTCTGGAAGGGGTCACAAGGGTCAGGGACAGCACGGCCACGTCAAGCCGTGGTTCCAGGGTGGCCAGACGCCCTTGATCGTGCAAAGGGGAACCAAGGGTTTCGACAACAAGTAGGTGGTTTCTCCCCCGCAGTCATGCGCCGCCAATTGCGTCGAGGCCGACGGAGAGCAGTCACTAATCCGACCAGGCGCGCCCCCCGCATGTCCAAGCTGAACCTCGACAAGCTCCAGCAATGGATCGACGCCGGCCGCATCGACCCCACGAAGCAGATCACCGTCAAGGAGATCATCGAGTCGGGCCTCATCGGCACCGTCAAGGACGGCATCAAGCTCCTCGGCCGCGGCAAGCAGGACCTGCGCCAGCCCATCGACATCATGGTCTCGCGCGCCTCCGCCTCCGCCATCGACACCGTCGAGGCCAACGGCGGCAAGATCCTCACGAGGTTCTACACCAAGCAGTCCATCAAGCGCATCCTGCGCGGCGAGAGCGAGAACACGGACAAGCCGCTGCCCGTCGGCAAGGAGTACGTCGCCAGCGTCCTCGCCCAGGCCCGCACAAAGGCCTTCAAGTACCGCCTGCCCGACCCCACGAGCCGTGAGGACATTGAGTACTACCGTGACCCGGCCCACCGCGGTTACCTGAGCCACCTGCTCAAGGAGGGCGAGTCGCCCAGTTTGTACTTCAAGGTGCCCATCCCGAGGAAGCGTGTGGAGAATGCCGAACGCCAGTCCCGCAAGCAGGAGAAGAAGGTGGACCAAGCGGACCTCCTCTGGTAAACCGCGAGACCCAAGGGACGCGGAGGAAAGGGGGTTCGAGGTGGTGGATAAAAAGACAAACCACGGCAGACGAAGGGCAGAAAAAAAAAACTGTACTATTATTTCCCGGCGATTTGTATGTACAGACGTTGTATACTACCCCATGCAAAAGAACGCTGGGCCTTTTCTCGCTTGTCGTTCTCCGTCCGATATTGACAACCTTTCGCGTTCGGGATCAAGCATATCACAAATACGAGCGCAGGGCGAATGGCGGGGAGAGTTCAGCTCAACATGTTCCCCGGGTTGTGGAAATACCTACCTACCTACCGGTACTGAGAAGCTCCACCCCCATACACCGGCCACGGCCCGCATGAGAGGACTTGACGCACGTGCCGAGAATCATTCGACTCCTGAGTGCGGGTGGGAGGGAGAGCGTATCCGTATTTCGGGACGTTGTGCCGCCGTCTCTCTGCCCGAGGCTTGTTCTCGGACGACGTGTGCCCACGCAGAGAGCAAGAAGAACAAACGTTTGACGTTTCCTTGCCACATCCCTGCCCCGAGAGTCAATTCAAGGACATTCATCGACTGGATGACGTCTTGTCCGCCTACTCGTGCGCATGTGTGCTTCCGTGTATCTCATGCAAGGTTTAAATAGGACGCGGCGGAAGCGTTTGGGGAAAGGACGGGAGGCTGATACTTAGGCTCATTCTCCTCTTACTATCAGGACTCGCCAGCAGCACTCCCATCGACAAACATGGCCTCTCTCGGCTTCCTACCCTCCGTCGGGGCCCTCGCCCTCATCGCTGTCGCGTACAACCTCGCCTGGCCCTTCTTCCCCTTCTTCCATAAGTCCAGACTCGACCGCTACCTCCGGGCCGTCAACGGAAAGCCCGCGTGGGCTCTCGTCACCGGCGCGAGCGACGGCATCGGCAAGGGCCTCGCCCACGGGCTCGCCCGCCGCGGCTTCAATGTCGTCCTCCACGGCCGCAACGACGCCAAGCTGGAGGGCGTCCGGCGCGACTTATCCCTGCGATACCCGGAGCGAGAGTTCCGGGTCGCGGTCGGCGACGCGGTGGCCCTGGGCGCCGGCGGGCGGCCGTGGGACGCCATGCTGGCCCCGCTGGAGGACCTCAACTTGAGGGTGCTGGTGAACAACGTCGGGGGCGTGCCGATGGTCCCCATCCTGCGGCGCCTCGACGAGTCCACGGTGGAGGAGGTGGCGGAGAACGTGCACCTGAACGCCCTGTTCCCGACGCTGCTGTCCGCGATCCTGCTGCCGAGGCTCAGGAACCCGGCGGCGCCCGCGCTCGTCATCAACGTGGGCTCGCTGTCCGACATGGGGCTGCCGCTGCTGTCGTTTTACAGCGGCTGCAAGGCGTACCTAGTGGCGCTGTCGACAGGCATGGCGCGGGAGCTCGCGCTCGCCGGGGCGGACGTCGAAGTGCTCGGGGTGAGGGTCGGGGCGGTGGCGACGAAGAGAGATTTGATGCAGCCGCGGGTGTTTTGGCCCTCGGTCGAGACGATGGCAGGGAGCATCTTGGACCGGGTCGGGTGTGGGCGCGTGGTGGTGGTGCCGTACTGGGGGCACGCGCTGCAGGTGTGGCTCGTGGACTTGGTGCCGGCGGTCGTACAGGAACCGCTGATCAACATGGTTATGAGGAGACTGAGTTTCGAGGAGAAGAAGCTGTACAGCAAGGAGAAGTGAGTCCAGACATTGGGAGACTGACATTGGTATGGGGGGGCATATGACTGCGGTAGTACATGGTGAGGCTATGCTCTTCGGGAGTTGGACGACTGATATCTGATTGGATAGATAACATGATTTCTGAACTGGCCATCTCGGCAAAGCCCGGTGACCAGTCTGGGCTTGAAAGTTAGTAAAGATGGGAGACGATAACCTTGAGTTGGAACGACAACATCCTTATATGGCGGTGCTGGCTTGGAACAGACCGGGGCGGTCGCCTTCTCCAATTTCGCGGGAAACAAAAGACACAATACTACACTTTCAAGTATTGCTGGATAAGCAAGAGACCGCTGCGAGCATACTAAACTCGGCTGGAGATGGCTCCAGAGAGAAGCAACGTCTGGTCATGGACCTCGCTGACCGGTGAGATATGGCACTTGGTGAAGGTTGAAGGGGTTTGAAAGTTGGAATGCGGTATTTGTTTGCTCGATCATATTGTTTTCAGTAGTGAATGACCTGGCTTTCATATACCGGTGAAGTTATGTAACGTGCAATCAACGGATGGCTCGATATCTTGTATACTCTAGAGGTCAACGTTAGTATTGCAGGGGCAATTCCGAGAACATGGTAACAACCTATACCAAAAGAAACCGGCACGCCATCTGGTCGACCGGTCAGCTGTGTGCAGAAGAATAGGAATCCCAGCAAACCGAGTGACACTGTTGCTTTTGTATTTTAAGCTTAACATCAATGCATCGTGATCAAAGTAAGACATGAGCGCGCGGGCGTTCTTCAAGGGAAGCGAGATATGGTGGACGAGGGTTGTGTGTTATGGTGTGTGTGTGTGGCTTTTGGTGAACAGCGCGTGGCACGGCACGCTGCGCTGAGCCAGCCATTGGAGCTTCAAAATAGCTACTGCGGCAAGTCGAAGGAGCAGGGTACACTAGCCGTACACTAGTGTACTGTACAACCCAGCAAATCGATAGAGTTGAAGTCATGGTTATCTAGCGATCCACAGATCTGAGCTCATGAAAGTTCACCACGAAGTAGACTACCTCGATAGGTACCTAGGTACCGACAGTGCCGCATGCGCCAATGGGGGACGAACAGGTTGCGCGATTGGGCGGGAATGCCGCCGCTATCAGGGACAGAGTTCGATATACTCTGTAATCACCTTAGCTACCTACCCGCCTGATCTTAGGTAATAGGTGGTAGTGTATCCGTAGGACGACGGGAGTACGAATTCAGAGTAGTAGTTCCACTAGGTACCTAGGTAGTGAGCGGTCTTGTTGCCTGAGAGCGCTGCACTGGAGTGTGGCGCAGACAGAGGCTGGCAAGCTCCAGGACCAGGGCCTGGCAATCGGGCAACCAACATCAACTTGGCCTCGTTACCTCAAGGTGCTGATGCATGCATGCAGCAAGTTGCAGGAGATGTAACCGAAGCGCAGGAAAGTGGGAAATTGGCAATAGGGGGAGGGGGGGATGGAAGAGATCAATGCGATGCGCTGCGATGTTGGCAGATATTGGCACGTCGGCGGCAGCTGGCAGCTGGCAGGGCAATGGAAAGCATCAAGAAATTGCACCCACCCAGCCAGCCACCTAGGTAGGTCGCAGTGATGTTGAGATGCAGAAGTTTGTCAAGAAGGAAAGGAAGGTCCAGATAGGTACGGCCAGCTAGCTAAGGTAACTTGGCTTGATACTTGAGGTACCTACGGATACGTACTCCGTATTCCGTACAGCGTATGGGAATGCGGTACGTCCTCAGATGGAAAAAGGAGGGACCCACTCTCTCCTTTCCGCGCTCCTTGGCGGGACGGCCTATCCAATGATGCGAGGCGATTGGGCCAATCGGGATCCACTAGAAGCCCCCGTACCCACTCTGGTTTCCTTGAGCTTGACCTGGTTGGCTGCACCGAGTCCCTACTCGTTGCAGCTCCCGTCCAGATGCAGTCGAGTCGGCGGTCTGGTCTCTGGCACCCCCGTCAGATAAAAAAGAGGATCAAGCAAAGAGGCCCAAGGAAAGACGCAAGCAAAGATGAAGCAACAACCACAACTCTCGAAAGTGAAAGAAGGGTGGTTAAGGGTGCAACGGGTGGCGGTGAAAGTGGCAGTGGCAGTGGCAACGACAAATACGTAGCTGTGTACCGATACCCAGCAGGAGCTTTGCTTGGCCACTCGAGTCCCCTAATCCCACCCATCAACAATGCCAGATTCCCTGAACAAAAGGCGCTAACGAATCGAATACCGGTAGGAGGACCCTGTTTTCCTTGTCATATCATGTACCTATCTTTGCCATCTGTCCTCGTGTCCTTTTCTGCCCATTCATGTTCGTTCTGTATGCATGACAGGAGACCAGAGTCCCTATCTCGGCACCCTACCCAGGTAAACTAACATACCTAGTGTACCTACCAAGCCTGTTTACCTGCCTCCGCGCTCTCCTCTCCGTGCCCCCCCACCACACCGTCCAAGTTCCCCAGGAGGAGAAGGAGAAGGAGAAAGGAAGAAAGGCAAAAAAAAAAAAACCCCCCATACAAACCGACCTTAACTCTACTCCTCATCCGTATCCGTGACATCTGTCAGCCTTTTTTCTTCCTCCTCCCACCCCCCCCTCCCAAAAGTTGGTTTAACCAGCCCGATCCCTTTCTTCTACCCTACTTCCTCCAACCTTACGAACCCACCCCTCTCCGCCGACGAACTTCCCTCTCGAACGTCCTCCCTCTTCCTCCTCCTCCTCCCCCCGACCCGACAACGAAAGACAACGATAGATTTCTGGGTCGCGCGCTTCTCTCCTTTCGTTCAAACGCCCGCTGACCTACGTCGGCTGCCGAGACACCTGCTCGACGCAGTTGACCATCGACCCTATTCAACCCGTCGGCCCCTGGGTTTTCGACAGGGCAGTCGGCCATCCTCCAACTTGCCATTGATTGCAGTTGACAAGCGGAACAAAGCAGCCCACTGCGCTGGTCTACGGATACTGTCCCGTGCTCCGCTGTCGCATCCACATCTCACACCCTCCATCAGGGACAGACCCGGCCCCGTCGCTGCTCGTGTGCTGATACCAGTCTCTCCCTGGACGCGTAAGGTAGCCTGAAAACTGTTCAGTCTCAGCTTCTCCCGTCTTCGGTCAGCTCAGCACTCCACCACCACCACAACCACCACCACCACAACCACCACAACCACCACCGTAGCCGACGCCTTGCTCGAGGGAAACTTCGTCCCTGCCGCTCGTTCACGTCAACTTCGCAATTCGCATCGCCCGCCACAACCCCCCCCTCTCCGACCACCCGGAATCCTTTATTGATTTGATTTGGTTTTCGCTGCTTCCAAGACTCGCAGCCTTGCTTTTGATTCGCGATTCGGGAGTTCATCCAAAAAATCTTAATCGCCGCATCGCACCCGAAATCGCTCTCCCACCCCTTATCCGATCCTAATCAATCTCGACACACATCCATCCCGGCGCCACCCTTCAAGCCATCCCATCTCTCTCTCGCACTCGACAAAGCCTTCCAACACCCGCTTGACCGCCTGACCGACCGACCGACCTCGTTCTTTTCTCGTCGCACATCTGCTGGCCACGGTACGCCGCAGCCGCAGCCGCAGCCATGGATCTCTTTAGACGCGCCGTAAAGGCCATCCCCTCAGCAACGCCGCAACTACCCACCGCCGACGAGAAGCCTGCCACCAAGCATGCTCGCCAAAACAGACTGACGTCGCGCCTCGCCTTCTTCAGAAGACCTCTGCGGCTCCGCGGCAACTCGAGCATCTCGGTGCCTCTCGGCGTCGTCATCCTCTTCCCCCTTATCGTCGTCATCCTTATCCTCGTGCTGTTCGTCAGACATCCCAGCTCGCCTGGGAGGATATTGATGCCCGCCGGCGCGCCTCCCGCCATCAGGTATGTCGCAACTTCTCCCCGTCCATAATTGACAAGTCTGACGTGAATTGTGCGCAGGAAAATCAGCGAAGAGCATGACAAGGTGTTCGTCACCGGATGCCTCGAGCCCGACACGAGCAGACCCAAGGCTAACGGTGCCTTCGTCGTCCTGGCCCGCAACAAGGAGCTGGACGGTGTCATCCAATCGATCAAGTCCATCGAGCGTCACTTCAATCGCTGGTACCACTACCCCTATGTCTTCCTGAACGACGGCGACTTCAACGAGACCTTCAAGGAGGTCGTCAAGAACTACACTTCCGCCCCCGTCGAGTTTGGCAAAGTTGGCCCTGAGATGTGGGGATACCCGGACTGGATTGACCACAAGGTCGCTAAGGAGGGTATCGCCAAGCAGGGCGACGCCGCCGTCATGTACGGTGGCTTGGAGAGCTACCACGCCATGTGCCGTTTCTACTCTGGGTAAGCAGGCACTTACTTGTGCAGATAACGTCTCGATTGGGCGCTGACATCTCTCAGGTTCTTCTACAAGCACGAGCTCCTCGCCAAGTACAACTGGTACTGGCGTCTTGAGCCCGAGATCAAGTACTTCTGTGATATTACCTAGTAAGTTGTGGTTCCCGGCACCTCCAACCCAGTTGCTGACCATTGCAGTGATCCCTTCTGGGCCATGATCGACGCCAACAAGACCTACGGTTTTACCATCGCCGTCAAGGAGCTCCGCGAGACCGTCCCCAACATCTTCCGCTACGCATCCGCCTACAAGCGCCTCAAGGGCCTCAAGTCCAAGGGCTTGTGGGAGATGTTCGTCGACCCTGTCGAGAAGAAGGAGGAGCCGCCTACCGACCAAAGCCCTCTCCCTGAAGAGGTCCTGCGCAGCGACCCGAACCGCAACAACCTTCCCGATATTGATCCCGAGGCCATGGAGGGCGAATCGTACAATATGTGCCATTTCTGGTCCAACTTTGAGATTGCCAGCCTTGACTGGTTCCGCAGCAAGGAGTACGAGGAGTTCTTCGAGATGATGGACCGCAGCGGAGGCTTCTGGATGGAACGCGTAAGTCTATGGATGCACACAACACGGTCGGAACCAAGCTAACAAATGTAGTGGGGTGATGCTCCTATCCACTCCTTGGCTGCAGGCGCCCTCCTCTCCCCCCGCGACATACACTACTTCCGAGATTTTGGTTACCGGCACACCACCATCCAGCATTGCCCTGCGAATGCGCCGGCTAGACAGCTACCCAGACAACCCTACCTCGAGAAGACCACGCTTGACGAGAAGAAGCGTATCGAAGAAGACAAGTACTGGGAAGACTGGGATGCCGAGAAGGAGAATGGAGTCGGATGCAGATGCAGATGCGACACAGACATTGTCGATGTCGAGGGCAAGGAGGGATCGTGCCTCGCCGAATGGGTTGATGTCGCAGGCGGATGGGCAAGCCCGTAATTGCAACATCAACAGCAACTGCAACTGCACCGACACAACATCGCATACGATGTCACGAGTCACGCCCAGCGCACATGCTTCTGGCATCAGTTACGGGGTAAACGACAAAAATGGGATTGCATATTGACGAAGCGGGGACATTGACCCCTTTAGTCTTCAGAGGGTTTCAGTAATGTTCGCACGCGCGCGGGGTGTAGCGGCATAACCAGTATCGGTCTTGCTCGAGTTCTTTGGGAGTTTTAAGGGTATCAAAGTGTTCGGCCATTGTCCATAATCAGCTTTTTCTTCTTCATTCTCCACCACACACCACACGAGGGATCGATCGCAACGCATGAAATAGAGAGGTGGAAAGCCACAGAAAGGGCTGGCTCAGGTCATCATCATGCCAAGAGAAGTCTATTTGATTTTGGTTCTTCAAGAGAGACGCAGGGGCTGAACAGGCCTCTTTTCTGCGCGCACAAGGATACCAAGCTGTACGGGACGCGTAAGCAACGAAATATGGACGTCTGTCTGTAGTCAGTGTTAGAGGAGTGCATGCCGGAGCGGCCTGGCCCTCCGGCGAAATTGTATATATGTGGCATACTGAAATTTCCTACCTTGACGATGTTTAGTCTTTGCCCACGCCAGTGATAGAGGAAGCATGTAGTTTATGATACATCTTGGCTATGCCTCTGGCTGATGGTGGAGGCCGTTGGCGCTGAATCGGCGCCATGCAGTCACACCCCCCCCCCCCCCCCCCCCAAGGATGTGACGAATACTGTGCCCAAAGAAAGGCCCGTTTACAGATGGAGATGAGCATACGATTGCTTTGGACCCTAAAAAAATACGGCTGAAACCACAAAGATAAGATCGATCACATCATGTAGGGGGGTTCAACAGCTGGAAACCGACTTTCATAGCGCATGACAGACTGACGATTGTCACTTTCAAAGAGGGCTTCGACACTCTGCCACGCTGATTTGCATCAAATTATGCCGAGTATCTACGTCTATACAAGATATACTCTTGGTCTCTACTTCACTCAGGCGGGCACTTCCTACAACCCTTACCCCCCCACCCAACGTACTCACCATGAGGGGTCCGACTGATCCGTCACGGCGCCGTGGCTCGCATCGCCAACCAACCGCGCATACTTGCCCAAGACGCCCCTCCTCACGTGGGGCGGCGGGGCCTTCCACTCCTTCCTGCGCCTCTCGAACTCGGCCTCGTCAACGTCGACGGCGTCGATGCGGTTCGTCTCGGCGTTGATGGTGACGGTGTCCCCGTCCCGCACCAGCGCGAGCGGCCCGCCGACCGCCGCCTCGGGGCACACGTGGCCGACGATGAAGCCGTGGGAGGCGCCGCTGTAACGCCCGTCCGTGACGAGCGCCACGTTGTCGAGGCCGGCGCCCATGATGGCGGCGCTGGCGCGGAGCTGCTCCGGCATGCCGGGCCCGCCCCGGGGGCCCTCGTAGCGGACGATGAGCACGAGGTTGCCGTCCTCGCGGCGGATGGACCCCGCGGACAGGGCGACGTCGAGCTCGTGCTCCTTGTCGAAGACGCGGGCGGTGCCCGTGAAGGAGAGGCCCTCCTTGCCGGTGATCTTGGCGACGGCGCCGCCGGGGGCGAGGTTGCCGCGGAGGATGCGGATGTGGCCCGTCTTCTTGATGGGGTCCGAGAGGGGTCGGATGATCTTCTGGTTCGGGTCGAGGGACGGCCAGTCGGCGACGTTTTCGGCGAGGGTGCGGCCCGTCACGGTCATGATGGAGCCGTCGATGAGGCCGGCGGCGACGAGCATCTTGAGGACGGAGGGGGTACCGCCGACCTTGTAGAGGTCCTCCATGTAGTACTGGCCCGACGGCGCGAGGTCGGCGAGGAAGGGGACGCGGTTGCTGGTGCGGTCGATGTCATCGATGGTCAGGGGCACGTCGGCCGTGTTGGCCATGGCGAGGAAGTGCAGCACGCCGTTGGTGGAGCCGCCGAGGATCATGGTCAGCACGAGGGCGTTCTCGAACGCCGCGCGGGTCATGAGGTCGCGCGGCCGGAGGCCCTTTTCCATGACGACCTTGATGGCCTCGGCGGCGCGCTCGCACTCGCGGGCCTTCTCGGGCGAGAGGGCCGGGTACGACGAGGACCCGGGCAAGGAGAGGCCCATGGCCTCGATGGCGGTGGCCATGGTGTTGGCCGTGTACATGCCGCCGCAGGCGCCGGCGCCGGGGCAGGCGTGCTGCTCGATGTCGTCGAGGACGTCGGAGGGGGTGCGGCCCTCGGCGCCCGGGTTGCACTTGGCGTGCAGGCGGTCGTAGGTGTAGGCGCCGCGGGCCTCGTAGCAGGTGCTGATGTTGATGGGCTTCTCGAGAAGTTCCGAGTGGCCCTTCATGATGGTGCCGCCGTAGATCATGATGAAGGGCCGGTTGTGGCGCGCCGCGGCCATGACGGTGCCCGGCATGTTCTTGTCGCACCCGGGAATCGAGATGTTGGCGTCGTGGTGTTGCGCGCACGTCACCGACTCGATGCTATCGGCGATGATCTCGCGGGTCTGCAGGGAGAAGCGCATGCCTGAGAGCGCGCGCGCGCGTGTGTGTGAGAGAGGGGTGCTGATTCGGGCTTGGTGTTGATGCAGACGTACCTTCTCCTCCCATGGTGATGGCGTCTGACACGCCGACGGTGTTGAACTGCCACCCGAGCATGCCTTGCTTTTCGACGGCCTTCTTCACGATCTTGCCAAAGTCCAGGACTGCTGCCCCGTCAGCACCACGTCGCTCCTCGGCGGCCAACCTCCTTCGAGATGTATATGCTTACGATGTGTGCTGCATCGTGTTAGTCGTTGCCGCCATGAGAAGCTAGCTCGCTCGGTGGAAAGAAGATACATACTTGCAAGGGTTGCCCTCCCACCAGACCGTCGCGATGCCGACATGCGGCGCCTTCTTCATCATCTCCTTGTTCGGCACGCCGGCGCCGTACAACATGGCCTACGGACACCGGTCAGCTTTCTTCTCGTCCCCGTTTCTGCAAACCCCCTCCCGCGGTGTGACACCCCGCAATCGCCGGCCGCAACCCCACATTCCCCAACCCCACGGCCAAACACACAAGCAGAGGCGCGGGGGAGGAGACAGAGAGAGAGAGAGAGAGAGAGAGAGAGAGAGAGAGAGAGAGAGAGAGAGAGAGAGAGAGAGAGAGAGAGAGAGAGAGAGGTAGAGAGAGGGAGAGGGCCGCTTGCGTCTGCGTACCTGTGCGCCGGGGAAGTCATGTTCCCTCGTGATCGTGTGCGACCAGCGGTTCAACTGGCCGTCAACGGCGTGCTCCTTGAACTGGATGTAGTCATGGCTGTCCTTGTAGCCGGTCTCCGCTTGTCCGCCGTTCATCGTAAAAAAAGGCCCTCGTGGGTGTTTTGTCCAGGCGGGGAAAGTGGTGATTCGTTTCGTTTCAGTCGTGAGTCAGGAAGAGGCAAAGACTTGATGTTACGTCGAGGACCTCAAAGAGTACGTGGGAAACCCGGAGGATAAAGGTATCGCTGTTATACCGAGGTGGTGGCGTTACGATCAGAGAAAGAAGGCCTTTGCCAACAAAGATCAACTGAAAGGGAGGGGAAGAAAGAATTCAGGTGGTAATAGTAGCTAGCTAAGCGCGGGAGCAAAGACGCGACTGGGGGGGAGGCCACGCCTTTTGAACCTTATTCCACGCACAAAGTTCGAGATCACAGCTCTCGGGAAGCGGTAGCCATATTTTGACAATGCAGGCAAAGGGTGGGGGAACAATCACAACACAGCGTGTCCCTCGCTTTACACAGACTACTACTATGGAGGGGAAAACATCATCAGCGTTCCACCGAACCTCGGGGGGGGGGAGCAGACCCGCTCGGGGCCCCTCATCAACCCGATCCTGCTTATTGCACGCGATCCCATTGGGAGGACTACTGACGGAGACTCTCTTGGTAAGCTGATCCCAGCCAGCTGCGGCCGGAGAGGAGGTCGGGCATGTCGGGGTGTAGTCCGCGGGGGTGTGGAGCCAGGACGGCCAACGGGTTCCAATTGACTTTTTGCGGGTGAATTGAGCGGGAGTTGGGGAGGAGGGGGGGATATATCGTGAAGAGAGGGGTAACGAGATGGAGGAGACCCTTCGACGGGTATGCCGGAAAAGGGAATGCCATGAGGTGAGGGATGCCGGAAATAGCACTTGGCTGTACGGGATTATCATCTCCCAATCATGGTGGAGAGGAGTCGAAGGGACACATCACATTGTGTATCTGTACCTGGGGCCTCGACTGCATCGCATCATTGGCGGCATTCTCTCCGATTGACAGGGTGTGTTACACAACCCTCATGGCTGTCGTCGACAGCCATCACTGACGTTGCCGCGACTCTGGAGGAAACCTCAAGAGGTCAAAAGAAGGAGAGGGTCAAAGGTCAGTGAGGTCGACTGGCTGGGCGATTGCATGGCATG
The DNA here is from genome assembly GCA_034509685.1 of Colletotrichum cereale. Classification (NCBI taxonomy): domain Eukaryota; kingdom Fungi; phylum Ascomycota; class Sordariomycetes; order Glomerellales; family Glomerellaceae; genus Colletotrichum; species Colletotrichum cereale. The sequence continues at coordinate 103,797 of JASUDE010000002.1, read as the reverse complement.
GCGCCAGTCTGTGGCACAACGAGCCGATGAATGGGGGGCAGACAGCACAGTGCCGGATGTCCGTGGTCATATCATAACCTCTCCTACCTGTCTTAGTGACCTCAATTAGCTTCACCACCTTAGCGCGGGTGGTAAACCCAAGATGCATCCATCATGACTGGTTCCTGGACGGGGTGCAGTTGCCGCTCGCATTCGAGCTATGCATGGTGCACCGGGGGGGACAAGTCAATGCCCACGCTTGTGAGAGAGAAAATCGCATCGTTACCCCCACCTAAGTAGTCAGTGCCCCCCCCAATCACGGCAGAGATGTTCATGGTAAGCGGTGGTTGGCTGCCGGCAACTTGAACTGGACGCCGATTCGCGACGTGGACCGGAGCAGTGAGGATCGGAGCAAACCAGAGAGAAGTAAAAGGCATTTGCATAGTAAAAAGACGATGTACAAACCTCATCGAAGGGGGCCCCTGTTGTCTCAAGGCAAGAAAACACCAGCTATGTAATGGCTAGGTCTTGACTGGTGGTGGACGGAACAGACGCAGCAAAACTGCCCGAGGGTGGAAGGAATCCGGGCGCCGAGGAACGAAACGGGCCATCGTCGGTTCGCGACTCGGGGATTGAGGCCCGACATTCGGGGCCTTTTGGTGCGAGGCAGAGGTTGCTTACATAGTAATTACTGGCCAGCGGACTCTCCGCCCCTCCTCCTTCGTTGTTCGCCCCTTCCCCCGCACCCGAGGCTCGAGCGGTGTCGATTGTCTGGGCGCGAGGTCGTTCGACTCAATCCTGCAAGGAAATCTCCCTCGCCAGTTGATACACTTGTCGTATGCAACGTGTGCGTTGGGCGTCCGAGTCGCATGCGTAAGTGGTGGTGGTGGTGGTGGTGGTGGTGGTGGTTGAAGACGGCGTATGCACGCAACACCGGCTTTGCAACAAACCCGTTTCTTGGACGGAAGAGTATTGATTGTTGGGTGGTTTCGAAGAGCGGAAACAACAAACGTGCCAAAAACCTTGTTTTGTTCGTGTGAGGTCGAGAAAAGGTCAGGGAGAGAGAGACTCTCGGCTCGGGTTTGACGAGACTCGCTGGCAGGAACGGACCCATGTTCCCTGACGCCGCGCTTCTGTCCTCTAACCGTCGGGATGGGATGACACTCTGCTGGACACTGCGTTTGGATCGACGCGGAGGACGGGCTGGCGTTGGAAGTTTCGCAGCCCGTCCTGGTGTTCGAAGAAGAAGGAGAATGGATGAGGAAGAGAAGGGTGTTCGTCGTGTTACCCGCGTCATCCGAGCTATCCGCCTAACTCTGCTCGTTTCAAGATACAGATGGATGGCGCAGCCCATGACGAAGCCCCCCCGCCCCTCCTCTTCCTCTTTGGTCCCCTATTCCTGGCCGCTGCTGCTCGCCGTGACAACAGGTCCAGGGACGGTGCTTGGCGGCCGTGTGGCCCAGCCTGTCCAAAACCATTTATGCTTCACGAGATGAGAGGAAAGAAGGTTTCGGAGGGGGGAGAAGGGGGGGGGTCAAATGATGTAGATCAGTGGGGACCGACGGCAATACAACCAGAGGCTTGGGGGGTTTTCAGCCCAATATGACGGAAGGCTATCGATATCGAGAAGGGGTGGACGGAAGAAAAGCCGGCCTGGCCCAAGACAGAAGTATATCTGGACAGGTACGGTACGTACTCGTCCGTACTTGGACTTCATGCAATCGGTGCTTCCAACATCACACACACCCAAGCACTTAGCAGTTAATTAACCTTTGACCAAGAATAGATTGTCCAAGCTGCGAAAGCTGCATTTCCCGCGGGGAAACCATATGCCCCGGGTTTTATCCCATATTTGGCTGCAATCATCTCACGGCATTCCGGTTTATCAACGGGTTTGATCGACCATCTGCCCATGTATGGACGTTTGTTCTGAGGCAACATTTGCGTCTGCATCCGCACCGGCAACTGCAGCTGTAGCTTGGACGATCAGAGCGCTGTCAGACAAACGTCAAGTAAGTGCCCGCCACGACGACATGGTAGCCTCATTGGGAGGCTTCAGAGGGCCGAGAGGGATGAGAGAAACAAAGAAATGAAAGAGAAAAAAAAAAAACACCACCGGTCATAGGATGTGTCAAAACACCACGCACGCTTGGATAAACTTGTTTCCCTTCACCATCGTCGTGTTCATCATCCTGGTGGTTGTGCGAGAAACTAAAAAGCCATTCGGCAACGAGGACGGACGTGACATCACTGTATCCAAAGACGATTTTCTCTCAAAACCATGACTTCTCAATTCGCCGTTTTGAAATAGAAATAGGGGGGAAACAAAAAAAGCAAAAACCATCCTCCTCTACGTGAATGCCCACTGAGTGACCCAACGGGTCAACTCTCTATTGTACAAATAAACCTGCAAATACACACCGGGTAAAAACAAAAATGCATGGTCGCGCGAGGCTATGTGTGGCTCATGTCATCACTTCATTTCTGAGATGGGTCGAAGAGATGTCTCCCCAAGAAGATGAAAGAGAATATGTGGAATGTCCTCCGCACCGCTTGTTGCGCCTGACCATCCCGTTTCAGGAATGCGGCTCACGGTTCCCTTACATGAGCCTCCTCGGTCGCTAGGGTTTTGCCTAGCTGGCTTAAAACAAACAACATCGGAAAACAGAAAACGAAAAGAAAAAGAGAAATAATAAAAAAGGGCATTTTCCCCAAAGCCCACAGCCAGCCCTTTCCCCTGCGCCGGATATCACCCGCAACTGTATTCGCAGTTTTCCTCCCGGTCGTTTGATCGTGTGCGATGTAGAAAATTGTGTGCCATCCAAGGCCGTGGTAAATAAAGCGACTCGCGTAAGAGAAGCCGGTAGAAGCAAGAAACAAGGCTGTTGACTTGATGCTGTAGTCTTGTTTTGCTCACATTCAAGGGTAGCATAAACCCCAAGCAAGATCGGACGCAAAAAGATGAAGTAATACACTGGTTGAATCAAAGTGCGTGACAGGATCGAAGTCCGAGTTGACTCAGGCTCCGACACGCTGTTCCTCCATGCGTCTCACCAACTCGCGCTCGCGGGGGGAGCGCGGGTTGGCGTCAATGCCGAGAATGGCAGAGATGCGGGTCTTGTCTTGGGGCTTGTCGTAGCTATCACGATCCAGGTTGTCGGGGCTGGAGGTGGGGGTGATGGGCGTGCTAGCCTGGTTCGGGCCGCAGCACGCACCGTTCTTCCATGCCTGCTCCAGGACGACAGGGCTGGCACCCGAGCCGTAGTCATTGGCAATGGCAGCCCAGAATGAGGCGCGGTGAGCGGTGTAGACGGACTGCAGGCGGTTCAAATCGACGTGCTGGTGGCTGACGGGGGGCTGGGGCGGGGGAAGAGCGCACTCGAGACGCAGCGGCGGCGTCATGGGGAGGCTGCTAGACATGGGCTGGAAGGAAGTGGGGGGAAGAGCGGTGCTGTGAGGCTCGGGGAGGGGAGTGGGATATCCTCGGTTGGGAGAAGAGGTGCGGGACGGCATGGTCATGCAGACCGGCTTGGGGAGAATGGCGGGGAGCCGAGGGGAAGCACCGTTGCCCATGATGCTGGGGAGTTGCATGGGAGCGGGAGAGACGGGGGCGTAGCTCGTCGCGCGGCCGGGGGGAGACACAGAGCGAGGCGTCGACTCTCGGATCGGAGAAGGCATAGTCGGTTGCATGACGGGGGAGTGGTTCGCGGAGGAACCAGAAGAGACCGAGGTGGTGCGCTGCTTGCGTCGGTTGCTGCCGTGGCTAAGCTGATGGTAGTGGAGGCGGCATGCCAGCTCAGTCTTCTTCAAGTGGGCGGCGATGTGCTTGTAGGGCATCTTTTGAAGACGAGTCTGAAGAAGATAGACTTCCTGTGCAAGGGGTTAGAAGGGTTCTGTGCGCGCGTGCGTGGGCCGAAGCCACCGAGTTGTGGTGAAACATACCTCATCCTCGCTCCATGCTCTACCGCCGCCGGTCGAAGCCGCCTTGCGGTTCTTGGTGACACCATACTCATGACGATTCATGGCGTCAGAAGTGGGAGTGTATGTGGCCGTGTGGGGCGCCAATTGCATCGTGGGAGACATTTTTCCTTCGTAAAATCGTTCCCGAACAGTCGATGTCGATGGGTAGCTCTCGGGGAAGTAGACGTCTTGGTCTGTTGGTGTGTGAAGTTTCGGGGTGGTCTTGTCCTGGAAAGCGGGGGTTGATGTAAGAGGAGACAGAAACTCGCTGTCGACGAATCGAAAGGTATAAATTGGTTGTTGTGAAAAAGGAGGAATTCCGTCCGGGAGCTCGCAACAACGAAGGCGGCTTTCTGCAGATCCGTCAAGGAGAAGAAACGGATGAGTGTTGTTTGAGGGGAGGGGAATGATCCCAAAGAAGTGAAGTTGTTCGTTTGAATAAACTGGATAGGCCAAGCGTGTTGACAAAAAGGTGGTGTTCAAGAAGCGTAGTCAAATGAATGTGTGCAGCCAAGCCAGTTGGACAATGAAGGAAAGTAGAACCCAAGCTGCGGGAGAAGAAAAGAAGGACACGCAACTGCGCTTCAAGAAGAGGAAGAAAAGGGATGTTGATGATGAACCCAAGAAAGTAGTGAAGGTGAGCAGAGGAAATAGAGACTCGAGATGGGGGGAGAGAGGGGAGATAAAGTAATAATGTCAGCCACAGCCGTGTTGGGGGTCTCTGGCAACTGGCGGGCCGAGACAAGACCAGCTCTACCAGCATTAGAGACCGTATCTGTTGTACCCGTCCCTATACGGGCACCACCCACTCACACACTCCCAGGAGAAGAAGAGCGGGTAGGCAGGCATAGCAAACATTGCCTCATCATGTTCGGGCGCTGGTACATGCAGGACAGGGGTCTAGCACACCGTCAAGTCTAGCCCTGTTGCAGATATTCAGCAATGATGCCAGCAAACCCTGGAGAAGATGGGGTGGATGTGACAGAATTAGCAGAGCATAACGTTTGGTCTGATCCGCCGCCTGCTGCCATCCCCATTTTTTGAAGGGAAGGGAAGAGACAAGGGGGGGGCCAAAAAAGCGAACAGGACACGCCCATGGCCGCTCGTAGTCTACAAGCCACACCCTGTCCCCGGCCGCACCCCTGTTCGCAACATGTTCGAGGGCAGGGCCAAAAAGAGGAGACGGACGAGGAACAGACATGGGTGCGAAATTATGGATCCGGTGAGAGATGAACGTGCGTCTCGACCGGCCGCCATGATAGATTGAGAAGTGAGCAGCCACTTGTGTCAACCAATAGACCAGCCAAAGCGAAATGGAAAACCGCCCGCAACGAGCTGTAGCCTCGGAGGCTAGGGTGTAGATTGAGGGAGCATAGACCAGGCCAAGGGCTCGAAGGATGGGGCCGTTGAAGAGCAAGTCGGAAACAGATATATGAAAGAGAGAGGAGGCTCTTATGAACCTGGAACGCGGGAAAATAGCCACTAAGCCCCCGTGAGGTAACGTCGGGTTACCGAAAAAAGCGGTGTCTCGCCTACAGTTTGTTTCTCGTCTTTCTGCGTCCGGAGAGAGAGAGAGAGAGAGAGAAAGTGCTTGCCTGGTCTGAGCCAGCCTGGGCTCTATCCGGATTCAGAGCCTCAACAGACCGGGGATCAAAGTTGGATTCGCAAGCATGTCGACGACCCTCCAGCTGGTAGGATCCTTTTTTTCTGGTGGTTGATTGAATATTTCTTTTGGTTTCGGCCACGGCACATGGTCGGTGGGTCTTGTTCATGACTGGTGACGAGGAACTTCCCTTGTTTCTTCTGACGCTGGGTGGCGCGCCGCATAGAATATAGGGAGGGGCATGGCATAGGATGGGCATGGCATCGCCGAAGAGTGTTTGGGATGCGCAGCTTGACTCGAAAACAAACGAGCAGTACCCAGGCCACGTACGGAAAAGTCGACACCGTCAGGCTGGGTCGGGTGGCTCTCAGCAAGGAAGAGGGTGTTACTATTTGCGGCTGACGTCTGGTCTCGAATTACAATAAGCATGCGGCTACTCGGCCGTCGATCTCATGGAGGACGCATTGGAGAGGAGGGCGAGGACAGTAGAGTGGTAAGAGAGGGGTCTGGAGGCTCTGTGAAGCATGACAGAGGAATAGTTGGAACGAAGGGAGGAGCGAGGTGCCCTTGGAGTACAGTGCAGTGCAGTGCAAAGCGCAAACAGGCAGGGAACGGGCGGGTACGCACGATGCGCAAGTTCGCACCACATTCCCAATTGAGAGTGGGGGAGGGGTATCAAGAAGGTTGTCCTCTCTGCGTCGGATCTCTTGGTCTGTGATGCGAGCAGTGCGGCGGTGAGCAAGAGGCCGTGCATCATCAGCGTCGTCGTCAACTGTCGTGGTTAACGCCCGTCATCTTACCCACCATGCTCTTGTTATTGGTGTTGTTGTTATTGTTGTTGCAGCTACTCAGTGGTTGAGGCGTTTGTAGTGGTGGTGATGGGCGTCGTCTGGCTCTTCCTGATCGTGGGAAAAGTGACCCTGTGTCTGAAGGTTGTGTGAGGATGTCTGTCTGACGTTTGATGGCGGGGTCAAGCGATGGACTGGTACGTGTTAGAGGGGCGCGCCTGTGACTGCCATTGGCCCGATTTCGCGACCGCCCCCTGAACCCACCTTGCCCGCGGGCGCGGTACGTATAGCGACTCCCATGAGCTAATCCCAATCTAGTCAAGTCAGGAACAAGAACTGCGCTCCACCCCGGTCAGCCTCGCAACCGCAGAAGAAGGAAGAGAGGTACGTACTACCCAAAACAGAAGTCCATATTTCCTTCCTCTACTTTACATACTACGGATGATAGTGCATACATATGAACTGTACTATACAGTGGTGGATTCACCGGTGCGGCGGGGCTCTATACCCCTGCCCAGTATCACGGTACCTGGTGTACCCATCCTGTTCTTCGTCTGCCTAGGTACCTATCTAGGTCGTGATCCCTCGTCGGCCGTGTAAGAGCCTCCTAAAAGGCAAATGTTCCCGCCAGAGCCGCCCCCTACGTACCACATCTACAGGCTCAGACCCAATCCTCCGCAACCCGGCTGTTTGGTTTGATGTCAGGGCTCTCCCCTTCACGAATAATGTTGTTCTTGTTGTATCACTAAGCGTTCCTCGTTCATAACCGTCTCGAACTAAGAGTCGTCCGGCTGGGCTGGGCTACGCCAGGTCGTGCGTACACGTCCCATGATCCATCGGATCGACCATCTCCAACACCCCTCCCCGGGACCGCCTAGTGTAGAACCAGCTCTACCGAGGTGCTGGCGCGTCCAGTTGTCTGGTATCCTACCAGGCAAGGGCATTGGCATTGGCATTGGTCGTGGTATTGGCATCGAAACATGAGGCTGTTTCTTGTTCGTCCGTCCCCGGCGACGCCTCGGCATCTGAGCTGTGAGACTAACAGTTCTCGGCCCTGGCGTCAAAGGTAGATATCCGTCCGTCAATTTTCCCGCTCCGCAGTCACTGGATCACACGGCATAGCGGCATGTCTGTCTATATTGACTGCCCTACACTACAACATCCCCGTGCATTGCAAGTTGGAATTGCGTGCATACATACACCCATCCACGTCAATAGTTTACTTAGTTTAGCCACTTTGCGCGTCATTAAGTCGCCGTACCAAATGCAGTGGCAGTGAGGGTGGCTAACAAACGCGGCTACTATTCCTAAAACTGGTCAGTCGTTTCCAAACGTTTCTTGCGTATGCCCAGCCACATCCACAAGGCCGAATGCTTGGCTCTCACTCGCCATCGCACGAGACAAAGTTGATCAACTCATTTGACCACAATCTATCAAAATTAAAATTTTCTGTCTCTCTTCCTCAGCACCCCTCTCCTCCCCCCCGCCTGTCGTGTTCGCCGCAGCACACTAAAACATCGACGGGCGAGGCCAGCCTCACACCACCGCTGCCGCCAAGATGTGGAGAGGGCAGTGGAAACGCTTCACCTGTTTTCGTAACAGCAGCACAATTAAACGATGGTTTCTTCCTGGAGAAAAATCTCTGGCCGTCAGGGGTGGTGGGCGTTTGGGAGGGGACGACCCCAATCGCTTGTTGCTTGCCTGGCCGTGTTCATTTGGGAATCTCGAGCATGCTGGTCGAGTTCTCGCCCTGGGTCCGCGTCCCTTGAAACTCGCTAGCAAGCAGGTGCAATTTCACCCACGTATCAGCCCTTTCCCTCTTGGTCGTCATTTCCCCTTCCCCAAACCACCTCGGTACGTACCGGATCGTCCCACAAAAATACCGTTTGAGCCACTCAGGCATGATCGACGCCGCTTCCAGGACATCTCGGCCAATCAAATGCGTGACTGCCAGCTTCACCTCACTCTCTCTTCTTCAGTCTTACTCTTCTAAACCCCCCTTCCCCGCTACCATCCATATCCATCACAACAATCACCGTCACTCCTCGTCCCGACCATCCGTAACCTCACCACAAACCCAAACGCACACACGGCGAACAGACAGCCGGCCAATCACACACACCCCCTCGAATATTCGACGGGACGAACATGGATCGCAAGAAACAACCAGATGGGCTTTAATGCAGGAAACCTTAATTGTTTTCCTCAACAGATAGGTACATACCTACGTCTTCGTCGAATCTGCATCTGGCTCACACTTCTCTAACGAGGGGCTTTGCCCTCCTCAGACTCCTAGGCATTGAAGTCCTCCTAATCGCCCCCTTGACTTCCCCTTCCGACCGGCCCCCTCTCTTTCAGGTAGGTCCCTTACCCTTCAGTCATCAACTAACGATTGAGTTAGCCTGTTGGAGAGTCCCAGTTGAGTATCTGGGCCCGCAGTCCGAGAGTTTGAGATGTCTGAGCCAACACTCGGCCCCGGGCCTCCACCATCTGCGCCCACATCAAGATTCGTCTGACGTTTCTGCCCTGTCAAACCACACTGACGGTGTACTGCCTAACCTGACGGACGGGTCGTCGTCCGAGTCAGACCCGCCTCCTGCTATTCACCACGAATCGTAATTTACTCCTACAAGACCAGAAACACACTACAGCCACGCAAAAAAACGCCAGGTAGAACCAGGCCGTTCCTTGAATCGGTTCTCTACCTCACTACTAGGGGTAATGGGAAAGTCTGGTACTAATAACGGGGCGGTGAAGATCGAAACACAGCCCGCTGGCTTCCTTAGGGCCCTAATTGTCCGCGGCAGAACCATAACCCGTACAAGTCCGCTCCGTAACTCGGGTACCGTAGAATTTACCCCATGTATGTCCCGTAAGCTTTGGCAAAGCCACGACGCTGAGCCAACGAGCGAACCATAACCGATCATCGTTTCAAGCGCCAGCCCTGGTGCCGTCTTGGTTCAGTAGCCTGGCGTTGAGGTTGCAAGATGGTGGCCACCCAAAAATCCCCGGTTTCGTCAAAGCCTTGAGAGCCGAGTACCGCCAGAAACAAAAGACCTTAGTACCCCAGACCACCACATAGACGTGAGGGTTGCATGCCACGGGGCGGAAAGCTCATCATCCGGTTAATCAGTAGTACTTAGACGCAGCGTATCCCATCCACTCATGCAGTTCGCTGTCCAGGAGTATCAGAGGGGTCGCACGCACCCCCCCTTCCCTCCCCCCAAATTCGTGAGACTTGTCCAGCGCCCGCGGCCAGATCGATCCGGTGGAGACTGCAAACCGTAGTGGTCTCCGATTCTGCCAGAAGAGTCAGCAACTGTGACATCCCCTGTTTATTGCTCTGGCCATTTCATCTCGTTTATGGTGATGTCGATGATGATCCTCGGGACGCCTATGGACCGAATACTACTCTGTACTGCAGACCAGAGACAATGTGTGGTTGGTAGACTTTGTTAGGAACGCAGACGCGGCCGTCTCAACTGAGCCTCTAGCCCAGGCTCGGATTCGTATTACCTTGTGTGTGGTCCCCCAGAAAAACCTGATGCTGGGTTCGTACAAAGTATGTACTGTCCTTCACTAGATGAACCACAACGTTTAATTCCTCGACAGGAAGCCTCAGCGACACGTCTCTCGTCTGACCTTTCTATCGATAGGCTCGGGAGGGATACCCCACACTCAGCGGTCCTGCAACGACAGCACAAGCGCATCCACCGAGGACGGAGTCTGCAAGAAGAGCGAAATTGCAGGTCCCGGCTTGGAGTATGCCCGCTGCAGAGGCCCGTTCAGGGCCTCACTTCCGTGTTTGCAATCGCTAGAAACGGAAGGATCTTTTTGTCTCTCTCTCTCTCTCTCCGTCACTCGCTGGCCCAACCTTGTACAGCTCCTTGAATCTGGTTCCGCCCGAATTTCCAACAGGTTGGTAGAGGCACAGGGATCTGGCCTTTTGATGAGGTTGCAGTGTAACTGGTATCAGTATCCGTACAGTGGTCATATTCGGCCGAGTGCGGTGACTGGCTGGCCCAGCCTTGTGGGCCTGCGCTGCCACTTTCCGACCAGGTGCACCTTGCGAATCACCTCCTTTTTCGTTCATCCGCGCCTCCAAGAACGTAAAGGGCTGAAGCAGAAGAACACCCTTGGAAACTTCCAGCGGCCGTCCCAACTCTCCGTGTTTGCGCGTGTGTTATCGCCACGGATCGCCGCTGGGTCATCTGTTCATCGGTCGTCTCACCGCGGGCGCATGAATCCTGGTCATCCAATGTGTCTTCGCCCGCACTCTAAAGAGAGCGACGAAGGAAGTGGACAAAACCGTCCGCGACGGGCACTGACCAGGGCCCCAATTCGCGGCTTGGCCGATCCCAGGGTCACCAGGCGCAGAGTCTTGCGGTGGACGTGTCTTCTGTTTTCGGCCGCCAGAGGGTCACGAGTCTCAAACACCTTGTGCCGGAACCCTGCGACCAACGCCGTTTCGAAGCCGGGGTCTCTTATCGCGACCCCCCGGGGAGGCATAAAGTCCGTCCATGTTCGGAACGAACATACAAGGTCGGGTGGGCGAGAATGTCGTCAGAGGGCCTTGCTGCCGCACACGCATGAAGTCGAGAGACGAGATGGCAGTAGACAACAACTGGGTCAGGGTGTGTGAGGCCGTTTGAGGTTTCCTGCCGACAACATGGAGCTAAACGACGACGAAGAACGACGAAAACGAGGACGAGGATGATGACGGGCGAGGGTTCCTCGCAGTGTTACCATACAATGGACCGCCTTGGCTACGTTTCTCAGTTCCTCAGCTCCTCTCTGTGGTCACCGGACTCTTTCCCTCTTCATCTTTTCCCGCGCTTGGTACGGCATGTGGACAGTGGCCGGGGTCGAACGAGCCACCTTGTTTCGTCGTCTCTTTCTCGGTGTTTGAAACAATTTCTGTCTTGGGCGACTAGCAACCTCGCGTTTGTTTTGGCGGTGAGCCTCCCTGATTGGGCCTGATACGCGGCTAGCCTTCAAGTCAATGTTGTGGGCGATCAGCGTCTCGTCCTGTTCGCCTCGTGACCAGCAGGCAAGAGGATGTCCACTCCCGTACGGTGCTGAGGCACGGGAAGCCGGCTTTGGGAGACCCCGCCGGCTGTACGGCACACGGACAATGTATCGGGGGACGGTACCGAGTACCTGCCCACTAGTGCTTCGATCTGGAGGGCGGCAAAAGTGGGATTTTAGCCGCCCGGATGCGATTGCAACCGTGCACTATGAGGCTGCTCGGTCTCGAGGATCCCGGCTCCGACCCCCTCCCGATACGACCTGGGAATTCGGGCCTTCGGTCCGCTGCCGTGGTTACGAAGGACGGGGATCGCCGCGGGGACTTCGTGCCGCGGCATCCTCAGAGGAGGTAGCGAGCCACACACCTTGCTGACGAAGACACGGGCTTTGCAAACTCCATATAGAATGGCATGGATCACGACCGCGATACACATTGGGCTATAGACGCGAGCTCGCCCAAGAAAGCAAAAACAAGATTCACCGTGGGACGCGTGTTCGCAGACACCCGGGCGTATCGCTCCCAACTCAGGGATGATGAATGGCGCGACGCTCCGTTCCTCTCTGATGGACCTTGAACGCTGGGACGGCGGAAGGCAGAGAGACGGTTCCTATAACAGGCTTGCTTGTGCTGTCAGTGCCACACTGGCCTATGAGCACGTTCGGGCGGCCGAACGCACAGAGAGAGGCGGCGTCACCACGAAGCTGTAGGTGACGAGTCATCCGAGTGAGGACCAGCGCCTTTGCATGGAGAGCACAGCTGGCCGGGGGGGGGCCGGGATGTAGGATAATCCGTCCTCTATTCAAGTCCTTCCCTCGGACACCCCTCACTGAAGCGGGCGGTTTCTCTTTCGCGCAACCGCATCTTCAGTTCTGTTGTGGCCATGGCTAGGTACACGTAGGAATACAAAGCCCAAGGTGGCCAACAAGGTCGAGAAGAGTACATACAGCGACCGAGGCGAACAAAGATACCCAACAGGAGCAGAGGTACTGTACGTACCGTCTAGAGTCGGATGGTTTGATCGGTGTCCACCGGCAGTACCGCTAACAGAAGGTACATGAAGCGAGGATCAAGTACATGGACCATGCAGATGGTACTTGGAGTACATGTTGGAAATGGCTGCACAGAGGGGATACAGTATCTATAGTACCTACGGGGCGGCACAGGTCACCTTCGCGCCATGGCTGGGATTTAAGCTCATCCATCAAAGGTTAGGGGACGACGATGCTTTTGACTGTCTTCTTTTCTCGATTCTCCACCGCGTTTGTTTACCCCCTCCTGTCCTTCCCGCCTGCCTCAGTTGGGGGAGGGGGGAACGGTTGCTTGGCTGCTTGTAAGTTGTTGATGCCTCGCCGGCCAGGCCCGTCAGGCAAACAGGAATCAAATGTGGCGCAGAGCCCGGTTGTGCCATTAGCATTGAGCGATTGCGACTGATTTAGACTACTTGGTGCCGTTGACCTTGGATTTGGGGATTTTGTACGATAATGATAGAAGTGGCTGGGTTTCCCCGCAAGAGGAAACGCTGCTTCGGCCCGTGATCAATCAGCACAGCCAATGTCGGAGCAGCGATACGACGACTGACGGGATGAGCGTCTGTCAAACTCCGTCGTATCCGTCGTATCCGACCTGTCCCACCTGGCCTGCCTACCTGCCCGTCCGCACCGATACCAACTGATACTGGCCGGTGGGAGCCTGCTTTGCACGGGCTGAGCTGAGCTGGGCTGAGTTGAGCTGAACCGGGGCTAGGCTGGGTTCGTAGTCGCATCGCACCCACTGTTAAGTGAGGAAATCAAGAAATGTGACGATGCACAGGAAGCGACGGCACAGGAGCCACTGGACTCAATATCGACGACGGCTTCCTTCCTTGGATTGGGAGATACAAGCCCATGCATGGGCAGCGGGCTGGAAGGAACAAAGCGGAGAAGTAGCCGCACGGAGCAGCCAGTGAGCATCAAGCCATGACGAGGTGACGAGTGTGACAAGTAACATGGCCTGTGCAGTAAGAGGAGAGCATGGGTCTGTGCCTTCGGCAGCAAAGTCGACGGCCGAGGTATCCAGATAGCTGAGAGAAGGTCGCGCTGCGTGAGATGTGCCCCCAAACCGCGGCCGGTCGGCTAATACTCGGCGTCCACAATCGACTTGTTGTCTGGCTTTGGGGATCCACACTTACTATCTCGTGTGGCCACCCCGGCGTCCCTCCCCCCCGCTTCCTTCCCTCCCTCGTTTCTTTTCCATGTTCCCTCGCCCTTTCCCTTAGCAATTTTCCCTCTTGACCCGTCCGTCACCCCCTTCCACCACCCACTTTCTCTCACCAGCCGAAAAAAAAAAAGGGCAACCGGTCCAAAACATCACCGTGAACCAGGAAGTTACTTCCATCAAAGGTACATCCGCCACGTCCTTGGACCATCGCGGAGGCATAGCATCCCAACTCTTAACCTACTACTACATACAATACATTCAGCCCTCCATCCATCATCCATCACAGCTTGCTCCACCCTCGCTACCGCTACCGCTGCCGCTGCCGCTGCCGCTGCCGCCCGCCGATATACCTAGCTACCTACACTACCTACACGGTCGCGGTACATTCCCACCTCTCACCACCTCGTCTGGTTCGGTTTTTTATTAAATTAAAAAACAGAGGACCGGCTTTGGACACACGACATCGCCAGCCTCTGAACGCGTGCGTGCGCCGCGGTGGGACAACACCACGTCGTCCAGAAAACCGTGATCCGTACAGAACTCCCATCATCGACGCCGTTGTGTATTCGCCACAGCCTACCTGTCGGTGATCACACGCACACAACTCAATTCGCCTTGGGATACTTCACCCAAGCCAATTCAATACATCCCTCTCTTTCCTTCCCTGGTTGTTCATCTCCTATACTACTGCTCACCATCTCACTACTACACTATCAGTACTACCTTCTCCCCTCTTGACGTTTGGCCGCGCCTTAGCTCATCGTCCACGCACCACGTACGGCATTCAGTCACCACTAATCGGCGCTTCCTTGTCTTCCGGCTGCTAGCTACTATTACTTTTGCACCCTCACCCACGCCAAACGACTTTTTTCTCTCTTTCTGCCGCTTTCGCTTTCATTGCCAGCCACACACCCGTCTCGGTTCGCCATCAGTCGTAACTTTTGTCCGAGTCCCCCGCCACTAACCAAAACCCTGCACCCTACCCAATCCAATCCTTTCCCGCCGCTCATAACCTTGGGGGTCCAGCCAACCTAACGCACGGCACATTTCGCGCACTGCCTCGACACCTGTCTACTTCTGCGCCTCTGCCTGAACCTCTGTGTCCTCCACGGATACATCACGCTACCTTTGTCGGCACCCGCTTGTACATCTCTCTACCCACCTTCGCCTATTCCCCGACCTCACCTCGCCAGGTCTGGCCTGAAGCTCTCCTCTACCTGATCATCATCGGACAACGACGCGAAAGGGCACCGCAACACCCAGTACGAACTGTTTTCCTCGGCCTTTTTTCTTCTTCTTCTCTTTTTTATCCTTGTCGTTTTCTGCTGCCCTGCCATCGCACGCCATTGTCCACACCATAGGGGAAATCATCCATTCCTTGCTTGTACCCGTCGGTCTCGGTTCAACAAACCCACGCGCCGCGTCGACTCCTCTCGGCCGCAGCGTTCGTTCACCTGACATTATTTCCCAAATCCTTGCGCCCTGCCTGGTCTTCCGTCCAGGTTTACCGGCCCGTTACCTGGTCGCTACTGCTATTACGGCTGCGCCGCCACCTGGTTCTTTTTTCTTTCTCTCCTTCTCCCACCTTCTTCCTGCTGCTGCGTGTCGTATCGCGTCGCTTTCGCTCACCCACCACACATACACACGCACCACGCGCACTGCCGCACCAACAAACCCCAGAAAAAAGAGTACTTGAAGCAAACACGTCCTCGGCCTCGCGCGCCTTGTATCTTTGTCCCTTTTATCTCGACTCTACCTTCCATTACCTCCCCCCCCCCAACCATCCCACCGACCATCCCTTCCCCTTCCTTCCCAACCCCCCCAATTCCCACCCCCAAGGAAGGAAAGAGAAAGAAAAAAAAAAGCCCTTCCCAACCCCGGGCGTGTGCGTGACCCGCTTCTTGCTCTTGCGACGTCAGGCTTGGTCCAAGTCTCTCTTCCACCCCCGAGAGACAGCAGAGACCAATATTCCCCATCCATCAACCGGTCGGTTTATGCATCGTTGTTGAGTTAATACTACTACATTGCCCGTAAGTACCTGCACCCTATTTCCTAGGTCTCTTTTCACCCGTTGTCCCGATTGAGGAGCGACTCATCGTATGTACCTCAACGATTGAATCGTCGCGCGCCTTGTATTGATCTCGTCGGCGCTCATACTGTCGCGTCTTTTCCCGTTTTCCCTCGTCACCTGGTCGATTTTGGTTTTTCTCTCTCTCTTCTACTTTGGTCTCTGCACCCTCACCTCACCGCGTCAAGCGTAGACACGCTGTCGCCTTATTTTCCGTCGACGGACGGAATACGCTTTACCTTCCTCTCCCCACCTCCTCTCGATCATATCGAATCTGGTGGTTTATTTTTTATTTTTTTGCATCGTCATCGTCATCGCCATCATTGGCACCACCCATCACACACACCACCATCGTTCCTTGTCCCCAAGTCACGAACATCATGTACCCTTCATCGCAAGCGGCCCGTGTCGCGTTCGCGCGTCGCGGACACGGACTGGATGGACCCGCCCTCTCACCCTACCCCCATGACTCTTGCGCGACACTTCGTTTCCTCTGGTTGCGAAACATTCACACGCGGTACTAACGGTTTGGCCCATTAGAACATGCAGCAGTGGCAAGTCGGCCCCGTGCCGGAGTACATCTACTCCAACTCCACCCATCAGCCTAGCGACATGCAGTAAGTACCTCCTCCACCTTGTACCCCTCGACCTCTACATCTGGCCCCGAAAGGCCCAAGGTCACTCTTACTTCCCCTCCCAACCCAACCATCCCATCCCCCTTCCTATTCCATCCTCCTCCGCCCCGTGAGGCTGCGTACCGGGGCCACACACTCGACGGGAGTACATCTCCATGTACCTCTCGGCATGTCTTTCCCTCGAGCAAACCCCGGCCACGCTTGGCCCTGCCTGACGGTGTGTAATGGAGGGTGTAACGGGCAACAACAACAATAACAACGAAAAACACCTTCCCCCTGACCACCGGCGATGGTGCAGGCTCGTTGTCTGTCGCCCGCTCATTACGATCCCGTTGAGAGGGAGAGGGGAGGGGAGCGCGTCACCTCACGTCACCTCACATCTTCATCCACCACGCTGATCCGGTCGCAATGAAACTTCACTGACACTCCATCCCAGTCCTCAACACCCCTATCAGCAGGACATGTCTCGCCGGGACCAGCACCCGCAGTTCCAGTATGGAGCGCCGCCTCACCAGAGCCCGGCCCCTCAGCACCACCAGCCCACTCCGGTGCAGCCTCCGATGAGCGTGCCGCAGCCGCCGCCTCAGCCGACGCAGGCTCAACCCCAGCCTCATCAGCACCAGCAGCATCACCAGCAGCAACAGCAGCACGTCCAGCAGCAGCACGCTCAGCACGCTCAGCAGCAACAGCATGCCCAGCAGCCGCAACATGCACCGCAGCCCCCGCCCCAGCCCCAGAGGAACCGCAAGCGCCCGGCTCCGGCTCCGGCTCAACAGGCCCCGCCCGTCGTCACTAGTGCCCCTCCTATGCCGGCTGCCCCTGCCGCGCCTACCACGACCCCTATCCCGCCACCTGTTGCCCCTCCCGTCGCTGCTTCTCCCGCTCAGGCCCAGCCGGCCGCGACGGAAGACGCTGCTGCTGCTCCCCAACCCCCTCCGGCCAAAAAGAGCCGGACAAATACTCCCTGGACCCCGGCAGAGGAGCTTCGCCTGAAGCAGATGAGAGATGCCGGCAGCAGCTGGGCTGAGATTGCCAAGGTTCGTAGTTGTCCCAATACCCCTTTTATGGCGCCAGCAGCAACTAACGAGCAGCAGACTTTCCCCACTCGTACTGAGGGCAGTGTCAAGAAGCATTGGTACAAGGACATGCACTACGCCGAGTTCGCTGAAGACGAGGTTCGTTACGGACCCCTTGAACGCTGCCACCGCGACGCACCGCTAACAGTTAACAGAGCCAGGCCCTCCTCAACGCCATCAAGGAGTACGAAAACAACAAGTGGAAGGTCATCGGGCAAAAGGTCGGCAAGCCCGCCAAGGCTTGCGAACAGTACGCCAAGGAGCACTTTCCCGGTATGCCCTCTCTCAACATCGCGTCGGCGCGGCCGCAGCCACATCAACGATACTAAATAATTCGTAGACCTCTACGCCAAGCCGACCAACCGGTAGAGGGCCCCTCGGTTTCTCGGCGGTTCTGAGGATACTCGGGAGATGGGCAACACTGCGAAACGGCGCTGGGAGTGTCTCAAATGCGTTGGGTTTATACCAAATGTGTTTCTTCTTTCTCGTTCTGACGATCTCAACGACCCGGATTCGAAAAGACGATTCCCCCTTTGCACTTTTTTATTATTATTTTACCCCTCTATTGTTCTTTTCTTTTTCTTTCCGAGGCCGAGCTTTAATTCTCGTTCAACCTTTGTGTCATGTTTCTCTCTCGCCGGCATGGACAGACTGGCTCGATACTACTGGCTCTGGCGGATAGTCATGGGGGAGCGGCCTGCTCGAGAACACCATCGGTTGTCATGTACCCGGATGTCTCGACGGGGTCGCCAAGGCTTTTATCAATGTGCTCCGAGTTTTATAGCGCAACACGAAAAGGACGTTGAGTGATGGAGGGCGATTGTCATACCCGTTCGAGATGTGGTCTGCGCATGCGCACGTATGCGGGAGGGCTCCATCTCCGTGGTGGTGAAATGTATGGGCTTGCGGAGGAGAGAGTCCCCCCCCCCCTCCTTTACGTCCCCTAGAGCCAAGGAGGACGTCATGATGCGCCTGGGTGTATGTCTAGCAAGGATGATGGCGGATACTTGAAGGACAAACAAAAGACTTGTTCGATGCGGCTGGTGTCATGGAGGGATGGATGGCTGGTGGGATTTTGGACGATGAAATTGTTCGATTCATGATGAGTCTATACCCTTAGTGAGTGAAGAACTGTGTTTTATTTTCGGGCCCAAGAAAGACATGGTGCGTAGCGGTTGTGTATGATGAGACGTGGGTAATTAATATGCTCGTTGGACATGACAATGCTGATGTGGTGCTTGTGACTTGGTGATTTCGGGAGCCTTTTAGACTTTGCGCACGAGCCTGGCGACCATGGTTGTTCATAGCCGTGCCGTGCCCGTTGACTGGAACCCGAACAAGGTGCCACCAAGTCCAAACCTTGACATCATGGCCATATCATCAAAGTATCAATCATCTCGGTCCCTCTGCCCCCTCGAAAGAGCCCTACCCAGACCTTCTGCGAGCCAACAGTCCACGGCACGTCTCACAAGAAGACCAGAGGCAACCTCCGATCCACTTGCGTCGCGCGCGAGCTCCTCCTCCTTGGCCCCCAACCACAGGGTCTTTGTGATGGTCTCTCGCCGTCGAGATCGGGAGGAGATGTCCGTGGTGCGGCCGTCGGCGTACGTAGTCGAAGGTGCTGATCTCGAGGGGAGGCGGGATGTCTGGGGACGGCGCCTGACGGGGCTCCATGGCAAGCCAACTTTGATGGTGCGCAGCCATGTTTCACAACGAGGTAGACTCCATCCTCTTCGCGGTGGTAGGCTTTCTCTCACAGCCTATATGGCGAGGCATCGCCGTCGAGCACGGGGAGGAAGGACCCTTTAGGAGTGCTGCTCCTCCACCACCATCGATGGGTATCGGTGTTGGAGGTCATCGTTTCAGCCCTAGCCCATTCCCAGACGGCGGCTTCAGATGCGAGGAACAAGAACGGAAATGCCTCTCAGAGGTTAATGGTGGTGAAGTACTGTAGATACGAAGGCTCACCCCCCCCCCCTGGACTTATACGTTGTGAGAACCGACCTTGTGCCATTGAAAACGGGATTAGAAGACCGTTGTGTTCGAGAGCGTGGCCTCTTGGAACGCTTAGCTGTTGGAGTAGAGCGATTCGTTCGTTTTGACCGTTTTCGGCTTCGATCTTTAACCCCGATCAAGATGGCCGAGTTTGAGCAAGTCATC
This sequence comes from Colletotrichum cereale, assembly GCA_034509685.1. Taxonomy (NCBI): domain Eukaryota; kingdom Fungi; phylum Ascomycota; class Sordariomycetes; order Glomerellales; family Glomerellaceae; genus Colletotrichum; species Colletotrichum cereale. The sequence continues at coordinate 84,303 of JASUDE010000002.1, read as the reverse complement.
GCTGTCCGATGATCCAGTTGACGTTAACCGTCATGCCACTGGAAGGTGCCCTGGAAGCCGTCGTCGCTGGACCAGGGACTGGAAGGTGCTGGGTGGGAGGTAGGCAGGCGTTGGCATGGCCCTAAACGATGTATTTCATAAGATCAGCCGACTAAGAAAGCAATCTTGTCGACGGTGAGTCTGTACGTCTCATTAGTCAAGAACTAGGAAGATGTTGTTGGGGTAGCACTGGACTCTGAGCCGCGGCGGTAAACAGCTTGAACAATATTGAGCTTCGCTTGAGACAAAGAACAAGATGCTTGACATTGTACTCCGGCATCGGCAGCTCGAGCCGTGGTTTGAATGCCTCCTTGGTCTTGCAGAGCCGCAAACCGGCAAGAGAATTCAGGAGACAACACCACCAGCCGAGCAGGCCGTGACTTGTATAGTTGACGGGGGAAGGCATCTTGTCTGTTGTTGCCTTGATTTATTTCAAAGTCAATAAGACTGCCTTCTTCGCATTGAGCATCCGCCGGGCTCCGACTGGTGGTGTCTTCCCTCGTAGACGAGAGATGGGGCTGTGCGACACAGGTGGCTGAGGTTACGACGCCATCCCGAACAGGCCTCGGGTTCTTGAATCTTTAGCAAGGGAAAGGTCTGGCACTTTTATAGGAAGACGTGCGGTTCTACAGTTGTCGCAGAGGGTACCTACACCTATAGGGTATGGATGAGGTTTAGACAGGAAGCCGAATAATGCTCGAGCTCGCAGTCTCGGTTCGGATCACGGAGAGTAACACGGTTCTTCACGTGGCTACGGATTGCGAGTTTATTGGCAAGCGAGACCCATGACAACTCGATTGCACGAGTGCAAAAGCAAGATATCTGCCTATACGATTTCTAGACAATGCGAGGAAGGCCGATTAGTTGCCAAGAATCTGAGGACCGGAACGTAGACGAGTCTGGCAGGCTGCGACAGCCAGCCTCACATCTGTTCGGAGCCCCTCTCGGATCACCAGGTTGGCAAGCTACGGTCTCTATCGGTACTTTGCTGAAAGGCAGTCCGTCTTTTGGGAAGCATGATTGAAGCCCTGGCGGCTGCCATTGACCGGTTGTGGGTGTCGAACGACGTTTAAACCAGTGGGCAGGCGCTGTACCTTACATAAGCATTCAACGGTGTGTGTTGTGGTGGTGATGGCAGTGATTGGGTGATGCCCGCACTCGTTGCGCATGTTTCAGAGCGTTGGATAGAGCATGTCAATTGTTTGTTTGTTTTCCCGGATGGGACGGCGTGCTGTTCATGGCGGAGAAGCTAACAGGAATGTACCTCACTGTACTGTACAGTACATAGTACAAGCCGTAAACAAACAATGGGCAACGCCTCACGTCCCAACGGTGGCAATAGAAGCCGGTCAGGGAGGGCTGGTTGACGGGACAGTCACGGCGAGTTTCTGGCATTTCAACAACAGATGAACGGCCTAGCGCGCTTGGGACGGACGGCAGCCGCAGCACCTGTCAGTCAAGCCAAGATGGTAGATGACGCCGGTAGGATGCATCGTGTCATGCAAGCGCCGTTGTGGGATGATGCAGTGGCTCATTGTCAGTGTCCTGGCCGTAGGTATGATTGCAGGGTTGCAGAGCTCGAGGCAACTGGTAATGCCTGCAGTGAGGCAACTGCCAAAATAGCAGGCAACGTTGAGAGAAGAAATGTTCCCCGCGCTTTGCCCCGTGCATCGGGAAGCATATCGCAACCCCCCGAAAATCGCTGCAGACCGAGAACTCAATCAAATTGAAAAAGTGGACACAGGACGGGAGAGAGAGCAAGGAACGCTGGAGGAGAGAGGGAAGTCACAGCCGCACAGGGGCGGAAACTCGGATGATCGCTCAGCTTTTATTTGGGGGCTAATGGAAGATCAGGCTTAGCGTATGGACGAAAATCGTGATCGGGGGGCGACCTTGCGGGGGGGAGCCGAGCGAGGCCAATGAGGGGCGAGGATCAGCAGCCACCTCATTTGGGTACGAGAACATTGGCAGCGCTGGCTACTACCTTGTGTGTTTACAGGTACGTAGTGTGTAGTACATAGCATCCCCCCCCCCCCGTACTTCTTTTTTTCTTTCATGGCCACGAGCATGGCATGGCATGGCATGGCAGGACAGGGGAACTGGAGGCACAGGGACAGGCCTGAACCGGCTCTGGCTACCTAAATTGAACGCACTTGGCCCGATAAAGGAACGACGAGCGGCGCTGCGACCACATTGGTATGCCTCGGATAGGTCGATTTCGAGAGAAAAGGAGGAGAAAGCCTGAAGAATGACATCTCCATTTCTTCTCCCCCTTGCGTGCCAGACCCTGAAAAGAACCGGGTCACGTTGGAGCAGGATGGGAGGGAGAGGGGGGAATGGACAGAGACAGACAGGCACACGCAGAAAAGGGGCAGGTACAGGTATAGACACAGCAAGGAAGGGAGGAAATACGAGCGTGAGATGCTGATGGTGTCGTGTCCGTGTCTTTTAGCGCACCGGATCGACGGAGTGTTCGTTGTTCGGAGGTAAGTAGGCAGTAGGTACAGATAGGTATCCCAACGTAACCGTATAAGCAGTACCTCGACTCGAGGTACGAGGTAAGCGTGGTAGTGCAGGTAGGTAGGAAGGAAGTATAAGCTAGATACCTAGATACCTGTGTAGGTATGTGTGTGTGTGTGCTCGGTCGAAGAAGGGCGAACAAGAGAAGGCTCGCTCGCCCGATTGACTTCCCGCGCTTTCCCACTCCTCCCGCCGTCCCCATCCCTTCCCATCCTTAATTAATTCTTGTGGCCCTGACTTGTTTCCCTCCTCGAGTTACCATCACCAACCGTTTGTCCTATTATTGCGGTCGTCACTCGTTCTTGACCTGCTTCCTTTTGCTACCATCGCTTAATATACACTCTCGTCCTCGTACCAAACAAACGGCTCACTCTTTACGTTCTAATCGAAGACCCTCGCTTCCCGCGCGAACAGACGAACACGAATATCAACGCCCCCTGCGTTCGTCGTCCCAAATCGACTCGAGCCAATCCAAGAAGCCGGGACCCCCAGATCATCCACGAAAGTCTGTATCATCGCCCATCTCGACTTCGACACCGATCGTCGACCCCAGCATTCGGACGATCTGTGTAACGTCCGACAACCCAAACCCCGGCATCGGTTGTGCCGACGGGAACACAAGTCATCAGACACTATCCTCCCCGCCGCGGCTGTAAACATATCCGCATCCCACCGTCACCTGCGGTCAGCGAGAGTCAAGGTCAATACCCTTCGAAGGCCCTTTGCTCAAAACAGCTCGCACAACATCATCTTCTCGAAGAACCTCCAGGTCTTCGGAGCCTTTCATTCTCCTCCTGTCGTGATATCGCAATTCCCACTCATCATCCTCATCATCACCCACACCCGTACGCCATAATGTTGTCGATTCTGCCCTTGGGCCTTGCCTTTCTCGGCGCCTCGACCGTTCTCGCCCAGACCCCTCCCTCCTGCTCATTGACCAACAAGTGCCCACAGGATGCGCCCTGCTGTTCCCGTAAGTCGAAATCCGCCCCAGGGCGTTGTATCACCAACTGACAAATCCAGAATATGGCCAGTGCGGAACCGGCGCTTTCTGCCTCGGCGGTTGCGACCCCCGCATGTCCTTTTCGCTCGATGCCTGCGTTCCCGCCCCCGTCTGCCAGGACAAGAAGATGCCCATGAACTCGCTCAACAAGATCGTCGACATCAGCAAGTATTACGGTGACCCGAGCAAGGCCGACTGGGTCTCACAGGGCGAGCCAGCGCTGTACAATAGCGAGGCTGTGCTCCTGACCATGCCTGTAAAGAGTGTCGGGACTGTTCTCGCCTCGACCACATACTTGTGGTACGGCAACGTCAAGGCCACTATCAGAACCTCGCGTGGTCCTGGTGTCGTGACCGCCTTTATCCTGTACGGAGACGTCAAGGATGAAATTGACTACGAATGGGTTGGTGCCGATCTTGAGATGTCCCAGACCAATTACTATTTCCAGGGTATCCCTAGATGTAAGCTGATCCCAGTCACTGAACCATGAAACCCGATGCTGACCCTGATGCCAGACGACCAATCTGGCAACATCTCCCTCTCCGACACGTTCAGCAACTGGCACACGTACGAGATCTCGTGGACTCCCGACGAGATTCAGTGGCTGGTGGATGGCCAGGTTGGCCGCACCAAGAAGCGCTCCGACACATGGAACGCGACCGCCCAGCAGTGGGACTTTCCGCAGACGCCCGCCCGCATCCAGCTGTCCATCTGGCCCGGCGGTGCCGACACCAACGCCAAGGGAACCATCGACTGGGCCGGTGGTCCCATTGACTGGAACTCCGAAGATATCAAGAACGCCGGATACTTCTACGCCATGGTCAAGGATGTTGAGATCAGCTGCTTCAACGCCAAGACCCCCCCCGGCACTAACAACAAGAAGAGCTACTACTACAACGACATCAAGTCCACCAACGACACCGTTGTAGACAGTGACAAGGACACTATTCTCAAGAGCTTCCTCGGCTCCGGTCTCGACATGGACGCCGGCGCCACCACGGCCTCCGGCACTGCTGCGCAGCCCACGGCCTCTGCCGCCACTATCCCGGGCGGTAGCAACACTGGACCGGGCAATGACCACAGCAACGATAACAGCTCGTCCGGCTCCGGGTCTGGCTCAGGTTCCGGCTCCGGCTCCGGATCTGGCGATTCCGGATCTGGCGATTCCGGCTCCGGCTCCGGGTCTGGGTCTGGCTCCGGATCTGGTAGCAGCTCTTGCGGCGCCGGCAGCTTCTCGCAGGACTGCAATAGCAACGGCAACTCCGGTTCCAACAACACAAGTGACGGCGTCTGCCGCAAGTCGTCGTTTGGCGCAAGTGCCTTCGCCGCACTTGTGGCAGCCTCAGCCCTCTTCTGGCTATAGAGTGGGAGCCCATGCTTGCTTGAGATTTTCTTTTTGTTGTAAAGGCTTCATGGAAAAAACGTGATACGCTCACTGGTATTCGATTCGGGCTTGTTGTACATAATGAGAGCATTTTTTTGGGGAGCATATTTCATGAGGCATTTGGTGGTAATGGCGTTTGCCGTCCGTTCTTTTGGCAAAGGGGTTGAGCAGCCTCATTGCATTCGCAGGCGGCCGTTTGTAAGCTTCGGGTTCAAAGTTGCGTCCGTATATATGGAGAGGTGCGCAATCGATTTGTGGAAGAAGTTCCAATGTCGTACATGTGACCTCGTCTGTCTTTGTGTAAGCCACTTGCAAGATGGCCAAAGTTAGGGAGTTCAGCCCGACGGCCAGAACCATCGAAGTGTGATAGGATGCGTGCAGAAGTTCGCAACTGTGCCCGGAAGTGTCAGCAGTATCGTTGGACTTGCGCGGCAGATGCCGTCACGTCCGAAAAGACCAGACGGTGTCGTTGGACGTGCGTCGCCGGTGAAGACGGATGAGACGAGCATGAAGCGAGAGATGATCGATCCGGGGTCCGAACATAGTCGAAGACGACCTGATGCGACGCGTATGGCCTCTGGGGACTTGATCTTTCCATCATGTTGAGTTGAAGTATTGGCTCGACAGTCGTCAATCATCACGAAGGGGTGAAACTTTGAGTGGGCAGGTGTGAGCTGAGCCACGGTTGGTTCTTTGGTCGAAGTGAGATGTTGGTTGCTGTTAGTCGGCATCGTCGACATCAACCTAGGTCGCGTAAGCCGCTTACACGCACACTGGGCTTTTAACTTGGAACACATTATCAATCAACATCTCCGCAACTCAAAACGAACGGTTTCATGCAACACCAAACATATCCAAAATCAAACAAAATCAAACCCGTTGCTTCCCTCGGCGCTTCGGACGGCTGTGGCCCCCCAACACGCTCTCGCCACCGGCCGAGCCTGCGTCACGTCCTGCTGAGGGCACCGCACGCCGACAAAAGGGCCACGGTGAGGGGGTCATTGTGAACGGGGAAACGTACACGACCCTGAGGCCCATGTTCTATTGGGTGATGGCGGCTTGCCGGGGCGAAGGATCCGTGTGGTCGTGGGGGATTTGCACAAGGGAGGGGGCCGTGAGCAAAGCTGTTGTAAGAACATAGACAGAGTGTGAGAGAGGACGTCGGTTGGTGGGTCCCAAACAACTTATAGAGGGATGGCCGCAGTGAATCTATGAGGAAACATCATTCCCATTACTTGGCGGTGCCAATGTGGGATGGCGGTCCTTTTGGCAGATGGGTTGAGGTTTGGTGGATCTGTTTTGAATCAAACCTCTCATAATACACACGTACACTCACACACGTGCGCGCATAATAGTGAAGTAACATCAGTTCGAGCCAATTCCCGTGTTTTCTCCTTGACACGGGTGATGTGTCTAGTGAAGTCATTTCAGTCTCCAAGCCGAGCCAAACCTGCCAAGTCAACCTGATTAAAGGTCAAAGAGTGTCAATATCTATAGATTGATGCTGCTAACGCAATGTGTCTATCTGTGAGTCGACATAGTATGAGTGGCCACTGGCCCTTGAACGTTTTAAACAGCGACTGTACACTGGCAGTCCCGTTGTTGATTCCCAGTCAGGAATATAACACCACCGGGTGGTTCGAAAACCCGCGACTCAGCCAATAGAGTTTCGGGTTCGAGGAGTTTCCGTGTATGACACTGCGTAGAGCCTTCTTTGAGCGATCGGACGAACGTCCCAACCACGAGTGGTTCCAGGGTGCAGGCCTCGATGATCAAGGCTCTGTTTGGGTCACCGGTTTCCCGCTCACCCCTGCAGTGCTAGTGGCGAGCTTGGCCGTCGATGTGTCTTTGGAACCAGTCTTGCGTGTTTTCCATGGTCATCTACTACGTATTGTCACCTACTCCCCACCCCCGGGCTGAATGTAGTTGTCGCCGGCAGTCCCTCGTCCCGGACCGATAGGTATGGTTGGTTCTCAAAGCGCAGCCACTCCGAGAATAGACGCATGAGGTGGGTTGCCGACATCCTAGAGGGTACAAGCTGCCGGCGCTATGGGGTCCACTGGGGCGCTGGCAAGCCCCTGCCCCGGACATCCCCCGTCGTCTGCCGGGAGCTAGCGGTTCACAGCTTGATTCTTTTCAAAGTCGAGAGCGGAGGAACTGCAGTCCAGGTTTCTCATATACACCATCTTCAAGCACGCAGTTGGGGTGAAAGACATGGGGGAGGAGGGGGCGAACCAGACAGTCTTCCCTGCCGACTCTTTTTTGACTTTCAAGCCTGGACGCACACTACGAATGCAGCTCGGAGTGTTTGTCGTCCAATGCCTTTGCGGCCAAGGATGTTGGTTGAACGAACATGTTTCGAAACAACGCCCTCGCTCAGCCCCTCCCACCAGGCGGCCAACGGCGGCGCCTAAAGGGAGGTTGCCTTTGGCCCTCAGGCGACCTGCTGGCATGTTGGCCCCTGTTTCATCGATATTGGGGCGGCACAACGCACAGGGTTCCGGGGACCTGAATAGTCGCCTCTCTACTGCGCGCTCAATACGGTGAGTTGGACTTGCCACACTCAAGTCTAGCTCTCCGTTCGGCCTTGAGGCTCCTTGGTGAGATTCCCCTGGGCTCACGATGGGGCTTTTTCTTATCTCCTGTGGCTGCCCGCCGAGAATAGAGGAGAGGAGAGGAGCCGCTGACGGCTGGAGCTGTGGGCGGGATGACAGGATCCAACCCCTGTGAATCGTCAGACGACACAATCGACTCGACAGTGGCATATGACTGGTCTTGGACTGATCCGACGCTTGGGAGCGCCTCCGCAGAAAGCCATATATGCGTCACTTGTGGTTTGGTTTGGGGCAAGGCTGCAGCAAACATGTCCCGTAGTCGGCGTCTCTGCGCGCGCCCAGTTGAAGACGGGCTGCAAGCCGTCCAAGACCCGACCCGAAGGGAGATGCCTGTACATAGCACAATGAGATGCCAAAAAAGGGGGCATCTATGGTCCTTTTTCGGGGGTTGGCTATGCGGTGTAACGAACCCGACCAACGACGGGGGGGTGGTCGCCCATCTCTGACCCGCCGCCAATCGTTTCCGCGCTGTAAGCCAGGACCCTGACATGCACTCTCCCTGGTTTGGCCTCTGCGTCTCTGCATCCTGCCCTCCTGAACAAGACTCATGGAGCAAGAAGCCCACGTTGAAAGGATTCGCAAGATGCGAGGGCCCGGTCCAATGAATTCAACAGTGTAAGCAAAGGCAGAGCATGCATGGAGCCAACTAAGAAGTCCGAGGGAGAGAGGGAGGGGTGGGGATTGGGTGCTGTTTGTGGTGTTTGGTGGCCGTGAGGCGGTGCGTCTTAGACTGGCAAAGCTGACTGGGCTGAGTGTGGACTGGGCTTGCCGTCCTATCTCACCCTATCCCATCCCTTTGCCTTCCCTTCCATTCATTCGGACTCAGCCGTGGCTGGGGGATTGGGTCTGGGTGTACCTTTGGGCCATTGGGGAGTCGAAGTGAGCAGGATTACCTGATGGCACAGGGGACGGACGGATCGGAGTCAACAGCGATGTGTCTTGAGCGTGTATGTACGCATATCCCTACACACAAACACACATGCGACCTTGCCTGGTCTCCTCGTTGGTATACCAGTCTTATAAGGCTGCAGGCCTGCCTCCTGTTGTTCCCGAGCCTCTTGCCTGATCGTTCGGATGGAATATCAGACTTGCGTACTCACTTCAAAACACATATTCACTTTGGGAACAATAAGAGCAGTGATTTTCTTCAGGCTGTTATTCATTCAACACCTTTCCTCCCCCCCTCCCTCTCTTGTCTACCCCTTCCTATAAAACCCAACGAAACCCGCCCACGTTCCAACTAGAGCAACCACAACTGACTCGACCCTCTTTGACGATCACCTTCATTCTACATACTCTACGTTAATCAACTCACCTGCTGAATATCTCACTTATTTCGTTTCCGCCTTTCCAAACTCACCCATATCGCTTTACTTGTCGGTTGGGAATTCACAGCAACTCACGATGCGCTTCGCTTCTGTGATCATGTCAGTCGCCGCCGCTTCAGCCGCAGTCATTGGCAGACAGGATGCGCCTACCTCCATCGCCAAGGTCTTGATTGGTGCTCCTGGCACAATTGCTGTCGCCGACTACGACGGAAAGGAGTTCAAGATTGTTGCCAACAACTCCCAGCCTGGCACCGGTCCCAGCTGGATGGCGTTCAAGGAGCCCAATCTCATCTACGCTGTTGACGAAAACTCAAACAGCCTACGTCTTTTCAACGTAAGTGATGCCTCCTCTAAATAGTTACTTGCGCTAACCCCTCTGAAGTTCAACACTGCTACAAATGAGCTCAAGCCCGTCCTGGCTGCCAACGGCTCGACTGGTGTTGTATCCCTCGAGTTCAATGCTGACAAGACCCGTCTCGTGGGCGCTTCCTTGTAAGAGCCACTTGCCTCATCTATACTCGCCTCATCAACTGACCATCTCCTTTAGCGGCCAAGGCACTGTAGACGTCTGGGACATCTCGGACGCGAGCTCCCTCAAGCTCCTGAAGCAGATCACCCTCGGTGGCGCTGTTGGCCCCAACAAGGCTCGCCAGGACCAGTCGCGTGCTCATCAGGCTGTCCTCGACCCCTCCGGCCGCTTCTTCGCCATCAACGACCTCGGCACCGACACCATCATCATCATCGACTCCAAGGACGACGCCTACGAGGTCACGTCTCGCAACAGCGTCGGCACTGCTGGCTGCGGTCCCCGCCACGGTGCCTGGTACCCTCCCAAAGGCGACAAGCCGTTGGCCTACATCGTCGCTTGCGAACTGACCAACACCCTCGAGGTCTTCTCCGTCTCCAACAACGGTTCCTCCATCTCCCTCACTCGAACACAGGAGCTGAGCACCTACGGCAAGGCCTTCCCCCCGGCCAACGCTACCAGCGCCGCCGCCGGTGAGATCGTCATCTCGGGAGACGGCGAGGACGTCTACGTCTCCAACCGTCTTACTGGCAATGCGACCGACTCCATCTCCCACTTCAAGATCACGCAGCAGGCAGCCAAGGCTGGCTCCCCTTGCAAGGCGGCCAGCGGCGGCATCACGCTCGAGTTTGTCGAGGCCATCTCCTCTGGCGGCCAGCTGCCACGCATGTTCAGTCTGTCCACGGACGACAAGACGCTCTTCTCGACGAACCAGCAGGGAGACGGCGCGCTTGGCTTATTGGCGCTTAACCGTGCCCCCAACGCGGGCAAGCTCGCTGCCACCGCCGTGGCGTCCCTGCCTGTCACGCTCTTCGGACCTGAGGGCTTCGGACCCCAGTTCGTCAAGCAGATTGTCTGATTCGGGTGGGAGCGGTTACTCGTCTTTCTCCTGTGTGCACAGAAAGCGGGGTTGTTTACTATAAAATCGGATTTGGCGTTACAAACGGACGGGGTGGCGTTGGAGGTCGGGATACATGAAGTCGCTGGTACAGACAGGCATGAGACCGGTTGCTTTTATTCGGTTTTCGTCACAAGATACCATAGTTATTAGAAATTGGTTTGCCTTGTCAGCAACGCAGTTCAATTGAATCAGTTGTTTGAAAAAGTGCCGTTTTTCTTAGTGTTCCATCGTGATGAATGCTGAGTTAGACCAAGAAGCGAGGGCAAAGAAGAAGAGAAGAAGCGTCAGGTGAAGAACGGGGAGTGGATGGGCGAGCCGTCCAGTTTAAACTCCCGCCTGCGACAACCTTGATGGGTCAGCAGCTGGGTTTGGCAGAGCGTATTCGCTGTAACGTAGCGAGGTACTGATGCGCTACGACGTCGGAAAGGTCGCTAATCGGTTAGAGCACCCGCTAAAGATCATGATTGACTACCAGAATTCCTCGCCCCCACCCAGTGGCCCGAGAACGAATTCGACGCACTATAGACGGCCGGCCGCTCGTCGCATCCTATCTTATCCTCAACGTCAACGAGCGTCTCGCTTCCACCAAAAGCCACCCGATCACAAACATCCTACCGGACTGTAACAGCATGGTGCAATGAAACAGTAGACGATATTGAGCCGGAAAAGAACCTACCGCCAGCCGCGTGTTGCGCAGCAGCAACCCCCCTGCCCGCCATGTCAGACAAAATCACCTCCAAAAACCTCTCCTACGACACCACGATCCCGCCCTTCCTGCGCGCCCTCCATGCCCAGGCGGCCGGCAACGCGGCGGAACCGGACCCGATCCTCTCGAAGCGGCGGCGGGCAGGCAAGAAGCGCTCCGACAGCGAGGAGGCCGAGGACGCGCCGCTCGTGGTGGACGAAGAGGGCAACGTAGTCGACGTGCGGGTGGACAAGGACGGCGGCGTTGATGAGAACGCGCTGAAGAAGGACGGGGAGGGGGACGAGACAGCGACCGCGAAGGAGGAGAGGAGGGAGGCCGAGAAGCTTGCAGGGATCGGGGCGAGCAAGAAGAGGAAGGCTGGCAAGGTTGTTGGCGGCGACGCTGCTGAGGATGCTGGAAACAACAAAGACGTGTCCAAGGATATGAAGACGGGCGACAAGGACGACGAGGGTGCCAAGAAGAAGACCGTCAAGAAGAAGGGCAAGAAAATCAAGCTGAGCTTTGACCCGGAGTGACATCGTAGTGATGGCGAGCACGGCATCATCAATATTATCATAACTGGTGGACGCAGCTACGGGTGGCTGCTGCTTATAGCAATCGTTGCCGCCGTGCGATGGCCGCAGCACCAGTCTATTAGGATCAGACCATCGCGACTTCGCAGACCAGCCAACACACTCCGCAGGAAACCCGGCCACAAGGCAGAAAACGGGAGAGAAAAAAAAAGTTCTATACAGCCACAACTAAGGTAATCTACACATCTGCCGTGCTCACTCCAGAGCCACCCCGATGCCGTCTCGTCCCCAGTCTCGCCATTGCTACTACATGTCCCGCCATCAGGCGATGCATCTATTGGTATCGGTACTCGGGCTTAACGAAGTCGGCAAAGGTCTTGGGCTCCTCGTAGCCGTGGCCGTGGTGGTGGTCGTGGTGGTGGTCGTCGGTGGGGCCGACGTACTCCATCTTGTAGACGGAGCCGCACTCGGGGCAGCGCTCGATGGGGCGGTCGCGGGAGATCTGTGAAATGATTTGGTTAGGTCATGATGTTACTCGATAGAACTAGTTCGGGGTCCGGCGAAGGCACGTACGGTCAGCCAGATGGTGACGTGGGAGTCGACCGGGACACCGGTGCAGCCGAGGTACTGCTCGTCACCGGCAGAGCGGACGGGGATAGGGTTCTCGATGGTGCCTGATTCAACTGGTTAGATTCCTGGCGGCCGCGGGGGAGGGCAAGGGGTGAATCGCGTACCCTTGCGGGAGGCATCGAGGGGGCGCATGTCGAAGACGTCGACGCCCTCCATCTTTCCGAGAATCTCGAGACGCTCAAGACCGGTGGACTGCTCGAGGTCGGTAGGGACTGTACCAGGCTTGGCACCGGGGCCGGTGAGGTCCTCCTCGACCTGGATGTCTGTATCGTCGCATCTGATTAGCCTCGTCTTTCCGTGCAGGGTTCGATTCGAAATATCGTCCGTCGCTCCGTATCGCACGACGCGGCCCGAAAGGGATGCGGGTGGTGCGTGTGCATTCCGCGGGACCGCGCCCGTACCGGCGTACGGAGTCGACGATGATATCGAATCAATTGACGCGGAGATTCCTTACCCTTGATGGTCTTGTAGGGCTTGGCGGGGGTAGAAGGGTTGGCGTCGCCTGATTGTGGCCACGGATGGCCGTAGAGTCAGCGACATGGGAACTTTCGGAATGGCCTCGCTCGCGGGCCTTATTTTTTTCTGGCTCGGCATCTTTGAAGGGAGTCAATTGGGGTTCGTACGGCGGATCATGGAGGTCGCAAAAGTGCGTCTGGCGAGGGGAGCGACGGCGGCCCGGCGGGCAGCCATGATGGCGGAGCGTTGCAAGAACATGGCGACGGCAATTGGGGGTGCAGAGAGGAGAGGTTCGTTGTTGTGACGTCGGATTTGGTTGAAGAGAGAGGGATTTGTCGATGGCCTGATTTGATGGTCTCGTTTGATGTTCTGCGGCTGGTCGGGTAAGCTACGGGGGTCGGGGGCACCACTCAAAGAGAGCATTGGCCAAGGTACTTGCCATAACCGGCATCATAAGCGACTTTTCTCATCACGTGATGCCAAATACCAGAAGAGGCTGCCAAATGGGATGCACGACATTACAGTTCATCCGTCCGCAACAACTCATTCATGTACTCACCAAGAATCCCAATGACCTGATTCGGGAGCGTTTCTTCTGCTGCTATTATACAAAGCCGACTTAGTCTGGCATCTGATTCTTTATATGCAGTTGTCCCCCGAAAAGGCGAAGGAGGAATACCCCTGGAACTCGCTTATTTGCCCAACCAGCTCAGTCTGCTTCATCAACCCGCTTCTGCCTCATCCGTCTATCAACCATCTAAACTCAGTTGCTTCGCCTACCAAGTCTCATCTGCCCTGCGAGCTGCTTCGCAGCAGTACCACGGGAAAATGAACCCATGTGAGACTTTCCTTCCAGTCTTCGTGAACGGACTCTCCCCCACCTCAGCCCGGATTTCCGAGATATCTTTCCGGGTCCCGGGGACGTCGTCATCCTGGCCAACGGGGATGAAGTAGCTGGAAGCGTCTTGGCCAGAGGATTGTATCTTCGGCGGACGGGTTCGTCTCTCAACTTCATTGGCGTACTCGATCCAAGCCTGTGCATCTCTGCCGCTGGCGCTGTCTGGTTTGTCGTCCTGAACGTTCCGGGAAAGTTTGGTGACTGCAACACTTGTCTCCTTCTCTCCCTGTAATGGCTGAGCCGTGTTTTTCATCGCTGTATTATGTGCAAATGGCGAGGCCTTGGGGCGGTCCGAGGCCAGGCTCTCGGTTGAAGACAGTGGTCGCAACGCAAGTTGCATTTCCTTCCAAGCCGCTTTGCGCGCCTTCTTGGCAAATATTGTGTCGCTGTCTCCCTCCAAAGTCTGCTGCTCGACTATCGGCGAGGATCGTCGTCTCTTGCGTTGCTGTTGTAAGTCTTGGGTCGTCGGTCCTTCTTTGGCGGCCAAGTTGATCACCGGCGAGACCGCAGCGCTAGCAGCTGATGTCACAGTGGCGCATGGCGTGGACTGGGATTGACCGTCACGAGACTTCCGAGAGGGGGTCGTGAATTGGTCAAGAGTGTTGATGGCTGGGTTGGTAGCACTGGGCGAGACAGCAGTCTGTTGCCTTTGGCATTTCGCAGAGACTACCTTCTTCCACCGGCGGTTGTAGAAGTTGTAGTCACCCACGTGCTGCGCGCCCCTGATCTCAGCCTTGCGTAGTACTTCGTCGTATGCGGCGTGATCTTCGTCGATGATGACACGCCAGAACGTCCTCATATGGGTGCGCGGCTGTCGGTCGAGGGAGACGCTCATTCTCCACATGAGGAAGTAAAGAGGCGGCATCCCCAACTCTCCACGTTCATGCAACGCACTGAGACGTCCGAGAATATTGCAAATCTTGTAGAGGACATGGGAAATGCACAGTCCCGTATCAGGCAGATGATGCTTGGCCATGATTTGGTTAGGGTGCACAGTGCTGCTAGGGCAAAACCACTTCTTGATGACCCTGGCCTGGTTAAGGTTGCGCTGGTACCTTCTGAACCCTTTCTCGAGGTCGTCATCTTCTGCTAAGGGAATTCCTTGCTGACTTGGCTTATGCCAGGCATCGAGCTCCTGCTGGTACTCTCGCTCTACCCGGTCCTCATCGATGGCGTCGTTGAATTTGATCCACGTTGCCTCCCAATACTCATCATTCTCATCGATGGGATCGATCGGGACTCCTCGAAGCATTGCAGGATTGACGTACGTCTTTCCGTCATCACTGATTTCGAAGACCTCACTCGTCTGGGTGCTTGTGATCTCGAGAAGGGCTGCAGCCTCCTTGTTGTCTTCAGGACCTGGTGCGTCTGTAGATTCAGCAGGAGGCATAGATGCCAGCTTTGCCTGTCTTCTCTTTAGTTTATATTTGAAGACTGCAATCTCCTCTTTCTTGCTGTCAAGGCTGTCATGAATCTGCTCACACTCAGACTTGGCGCGTTTGATGGCTCTGTCAAAGGTGGTTGTGGGCCCATTGTGAGCAATCCTGTCGAACTTCAGATTGTCGATCTGATCTTTTTTGTAAGCTAAATCAGTCTCAATTTGCTCAGCTTCGTTCTCAGCATTTCGGATGATATCCCCTAGTCGTGTAATTGATGTAAGCAGGCGAGAACGTTGCAGGGGCGTAACTGCCTTGGAGGGAGAGAGTGGCTTCATGTTGATGGGAATAGATTGGCCTTTATGGCAAAAGGTTGATAAAAAAAGGGCGCAATGTTTTTCAATGGTAGTGATCAGGGCCAAAGCGGTGTTGAATCTTGCGGCGATGTGATGCTGATGATACCATGAGATTGATTGCGAAAAGGTGAAGGTAGGTGAAATCTGTGAATGTTTGATGATGGGAATGCGAGGATGAGGCGTTAGAGGTGAAATATGGGAGAGCAACCAGATATTACACGCTTTCTCTCCTTGCGAGTAAAAGGAAAGTTCGCTTGAGAAAGGGCGAAGGCAAGTGAGGCTTGTGAATACCAAGTACTGGAGGTGAGATATAGATATGGTCGCAGTGGTTAAGGGAGGTGAAGCCTGGATTTTGGTGATGTAGAAAATTAAATGACTGCAGTCTGGTTGCAGTCTGGTTGTCTGTAAGCGGAAGGTACGGTTATTTTCTTCTGTGAACAAAGGAGGAGGAAGTGTTGGAGTGAGGTGTTGAGGGTGAAGGGTCTGTTGAGCAAGAAAGTAGAGAATCTACTTCTTTCGCCAGACTGAGAGTGTACTTGTTGCTTCCTTGGTGTAAGAAAATTGGAGGGCAAGAACACTTGCACATCATTTCGCGCTTTCCTAATAAATTTTACGCAGACTGGCAGCAAAGCAAGAGAAGAGAGCGAAAGTGCGCAGCGAGACTATCAACACCTTTGCAAAACATCGCTAAGCAAACCAACTGCTCTTTGTCTATGTGTATGAAGCAGATCTAGCTATACTTACACTTTAATCGAAATTATCTAGGCCATCTTTCTCAACAAAGCCACGTAAACGTGTATACTACAGCTTCTCCGTGATCTTGGATTTCTCTGTCGTCCTCTCCCTGACAATACCATCCTGATATCCAGTCGCAACATGGATTCCCTCAGGGCTCCACATCTTACACATCAACACTCCTCGTCCCTGACCAGCGCGAGGGAACGATGCCTCCTGAACCCACCAGCCGTCGTCCGGTCCTGTAGGATCCTTCATCACAGCCTGGTCAACGTTGACGTGAACGACGAATTTGTATGTCAGACTGGCTGCTGTTCCGAGGCTCCACCCGAGGCCATTGTGGTTCCCTATCATCAGAAGCCCGTTGCGGTCCGACTCGAACGCGTGAACAGCCACGTGCGAGTTTGGGTCGTCGGCTGGGAGCGGGCCCTTGAGGCGGTAAAGGATGAGCTCCTTCCTCTCTGTTGCGGGCTTGCCCCCATTGTACGCTGTCATATCGACCTTGTGCATGTCAACAACGGGAAAGGTTGTCTCGCCGACATCCGGAAACATGGCCTTGATCTCCTCCACGTCTACTGCTGGCGCATGAGGCCAGTCTCTCGGAGATTTGGTTGCAAGGATATCGGCAAAGCGTTTTTGCGGCGGTTCTTCTTGCGAGTCGATTCGTCCTTCTTCTGGTCGCTTGAAGGTGCATATACAGGTGAAGCACACCTCGCCCAGTTCTTTTTCTGCATCCTCTAGCAGAAAATTGTCGTCGTACTCTTTCCTGTTGCTTGTTGCTTGTGGTTGCCGCACAGTTGCCAACCTGGAACAGAAAGTTCGACTGGTTGATAGAGTAGAGACCTCGTATACCAGAGGCCTGTCTGACTTGCTGGCAACAGAAAAAACACCTTGAATGGTCTGGATTGCGTATTAGTAATCTTAAAACGCAGCAATGGCGTCGTGAAATCTCACATGGAGACCGAACCCCCCCATCCGAGTCCCTGATCCCGTAGGCTCCTCTTCCTTGACAGCGCGGCTTGCTGCCAGAGCTGCCTGGCAGTAGACGTGCCCGCCGTAGGCAGCTCGAGGGTCGGCCTTGGATCCGCGGCTTTGTCCACCGACGAGTTCTGAGCCGGGCACCCAGGCTGGATATAGACTCATGTACCGTTTGACAGAGCTTCCGGTGGACGTTGTATGGTTAGAGGGCGTCGGCAATGGTGCCAGGGCCAAGACGTCTTGAAACTGATGCTTAGGCATGACGAATGTGCAAAGTATCACCAAAAAAGGCAACCAAGGATATTAGGAACGCTGAATGGAACAGGTGCTAAGGATCACAAAAGCACAACCTAGGGGCCGGAATGTGTTTATGAGATGATGAATCATGTCAGTCAAGAAATGCCAGATCTCAATGCCTGGGGCGTAGCTAAACTTAACCCGGCCCGACGTGGGACGTGGGATGTGGGGGAGAATTGGACCTCGGGACGAGGGCCACTGTGCTGTGGCAGAGCCGTGGCCGTGCGCAACGGAGCTCCTCGAGACCTTTCGGGACGGAGCCGAGGCATCCATGTGAGGGGAAGTTCGTTCTCAAGGAGTACCGTGGCAGTTTGCGGGGAGGCCGATGACTCTCCGGAGAATCCCCATATTTCTTCGGGCTTGATGAAGCTTGAAAGTGGCCGGTTCTAGAGCATCGAGGCCGGCCATATCGGAGCTGCGCACGGCGGACGGTATTGCACGCCAAGTGGCTGATGTAAGATGAGCGATATTGCATTGCTAGACAGCATAAGAGTGTTCGAGAAGACGCTGTGCAATGTACTTAGTGTAGATTTGCCAGGGTTGCGGGCAGGCCCCTCTGGCCGCTCGCTCAGGAGGCCAAAGCCGTTGCTACCCTCAGACCCTGCTGGAGCTGTCCCACTTGTTCGCCCGAGTTTGAGCTGATGGGCTCTTCAGTAATCCGTCCTCTGCCAGACCGAAAAGGAACTTCAGCCGAACTCCAGTTGCGCTGCCTGTCACCTTACAGTTACGGCTTGGCGCCGCCTCGGACTCAATGCCTATTTGGCAGTACCTAGGTTTTTGACAACTGATGAAAGCCATGGCCGCCTGGTACTATTAATGGGGACTTGAATAATGGACCAAGCCCTTACCAGCCCTTGCTGACTCGAGAAACCGGGGATTGACCTGTAGCGTATTGCAGGATGCGGGCGCTCTAGGCTTCTGGAGTAAATGACCTGTCGTAGAGATGTCTTGGTAGAGGCATCTTTTGAATACCTATGAAGGAGTATCCATCCGTATGCTGGTTTCCATGGACAGAGAAAAGACGGGGCTGCGATTATTGAGACTTGCTGCAGTGGTCTGCACTGACCGCTGCCAAAAATGAAAAGATGAAATTCACAAACCTTCATATTGCCCGAGCTGAGAGCCAAGAGACAGGGCACCCTGGTCTCGCCCATCTCTGCTGCGATTGACCAAAGCCTGTTGTGGACTGCGTATTCACTCGCCAGTATCCGTACCTTGAACGCTCACTTATTCCTCACCATGCTCATTGGCCAAAGACGGAGTCTGCCACCCCCAATGTCGCTCATGGCGAACAGTACCTAAAGCTGCGCGTGACCCTCCTGTTCCGTCTTTAGCGGCGCATGGCTAGCGACCTGTAAGCAACCGGAAAGCCACTATTATGTAGTACTACCTGAGCAACACGTACAATCACCACCCACCTCGGTGGACGAAACGAGCTACTGCGCATTGCCATCCTGGGCATGCCGCGTTCGAGGTCTTGCCTCGCCCTCTCCAGCTCTGCTGGCTGTGAGCGGTCTCGGAAAGATTGTCAATGGGTGGGCAGCAGCGAGCACTGCATGACGCACCCCATAGTGATTGACCAAAAGGCATGCACGCGCACACCCAAAGGTACCGGTAGGACAAGAACCCCGGGGATAGGTGGAGAGGTCGGGCTTGCTGCAAAGTGAGATGACGAATGGCAAGTGTTTTTGGTGTCGATTCGGGACAATACCTACTTATTTGGCTAATGTCTTTCTTTGTGCACTTGCGTCTCGTTTTTACGGCCGGTTCGACTTTCTTGGCACCCCAGAGGGGGTAACAACAAAATAACACTCACGGCCTACGTTTCGTGGAGGAAGTGATGAGGCAGATCATTACAAGTGTTCTGGGCGTCGTGACTATGACAAGTTCGTCGATGGGGGGCTGCACATCCGTAGTGAGATTGAGTCAGCGGTTGAAGGGAAGGGAAGGCGACAGCAGCTTGTGGAGCGAGGATACCTTGTATGCGCTTGAAACACTAAGCCGACGAGGAGGAATGAGGCCCTCGAGATGGAAAAACGCCGGAATGTTGAGAAATCGCAAATTGGGCGGTGAAAACCCAGCAGTGCGGGTGACCCAAGCCACTCGCGCAGGAAAAAGCATCGCTGGCAATGAATTCCAGGTCCATGAAACACATTAGGAATGTAGGAAACATCAAGGTAGACTCAAGCACTGCCCGCGGGACATCGGATTGTGAGGATCTTCGTGTACACTTGCAGAGATCAACAGCTTGTCAGATCAGCTTGACCAAAGTCATCTTTCCACTTCAGATATAATTTCGGTCGTGGATATCAACTCGAGACATGCACTACGTACATTGTCGAGATTGCATCCATGGATGATGGAAGACAGGCTTTCAAGTCCCCGCTTAGTAGTGTCATGCAGCTGGTCACATCGCCTCTGACCCGGACAAAAAGACCCGGTCTGGGGTGCAGGACATCGTGTCTCTAGCTCCCTATTAACCACCGATATGCGACTTGCTGTCCAAGTGTGAAGGTTTATAACCGCAGGGGTGCAAAGTGTCAAGTACCTTCTTGTTTGCAAATTGATCCCATCGAGACTCTCTGCGTAGCATGAGATGAAATGACTGACGATGCACAGCATGGTCCAAATTGTGTTCTATTGGTCCGTCCTCAACCAAAAGTGCTACATATGTCCACTTGCTTTGGGCGGACACGCAGCTTACGCATATCCACGCTCGTCCAGACCTGAAGCTGGAATAAAACGCCCCAAATCTCCCGCCCATGTCACCTGTATCCTCCCCGTTCTCAACCCCAGACTGGGGTTGGTGCATGACCAGGGGTGACCGGCGCATCCCGATCATCCTATTCGCTCCATGCCAGCTTTCCCCAGGTCTTTGCCTCCGCGACCCTTGTCTTCCTCTCTGACACCCACACCTCAGTCAGTCAACAGAGAGTCATCTTCTACCTAGCTCAGCTTGCCTTTGTGTACCGTAGCACAAATGCCAGGCCTAAAAGGAGAGAGGGGTCGAACACGCTGGCCAGGTTGGTTCGAGTGCGCGGTTCCGCCCCATCGGTTTGTGCTGGTCTCCCTTCTCTCCATTCGTCGCTCTCTCCGCCTTCTCAGTCCTCCACCATGACCACTCTGGCGATTTCGAGCAATAAATAGAGGACGCGGTCTCGTGCTCAAGCTATAGCCAAGAACGACGGCAACCATCTTGTATTTCCCGCTCTCCCCACTCTCTGCCACGCATCCTGCACCAAGAGGGCCCCTCACTAAACACTAGGGTCCTGCCTCGTTCAAAGCCGCTCCACTCCGTCTCGCCTTGGATCTCTGTGCCGCCTCACTCTCTCACCAGAACTCTCTCACTCCTTCTCACAGTCACTAATCGTTCATGTCGGCGGTGTACGCCAGCTAGATCGGCGTCGAGTGAATGGTTATGGGATATGAACGGGCTCTATAACGATTGATATACGCCGATGCAGTCAAGGTGTCCGAAAGAAGTGAACGAGCTACTTGACCACCTCGATTACGCCGCATCAACCTACAAACATACATAAAAATGGTGGTTGAGGTCGACTCTTTGGACCGCAGTACTTTGGACCCGTTCAGAACTTGGCGTCTTGAGAGTTCAGCTTGCGAGGATGATGAGATCATCGACATTGAAACAGGTCTTTTCCCACCACTGGCAGTGAAGAAGTGTCCTACAAAAGAGATCGACTGTCTCTTAAATGCAAGCTGTAGGCCGGTCCCGATATCCTCGAGCATTTACCACTTGGAGTGCTGCTCGGAGGCACTTACATCTGCATCCGTGGGAGAAGCAGAGGCCAGCCAGCCATCCTGTTCGCTATTGCACACATCGGCAAACCCATCTATTGTCATCTCCGCGAGCCATCAGCCGGGCTTCGTTTTCTTGCGGCAAACGCCGTCACCTAAAGTCAACAAGCGCCAAAGGGCTAAATCCGATGTTGACGGACCGTACACAGCCGTCTTGAGCTGCAAGAAGCGTCGCTTGAGGCTTCACCTCATAACCAGTCGACTATCCCAACCGTTCTCCCTGCCCGCGACTCATATCATCAATCGCGAGGTCATTGCTTCGGGCGACAAGCGTTTTGCTAGGTTGGCCGCTGTGGCAACCTCTCTGGATGTCGGCAAGCAGGGCCTGGGCCGGGAGAGCTCAATCATGTTGAGAGCTGCGGTGCTCAATAGGGTCAGAATACGCGTGCGGAACGAGGCGACGCTACGAGGGGATCTTACCGTCGCCGTAACTGCCGAGAATGCAGCCGTACTTCATCACGGCCAACAGTTGGCCACGGGGGCCAGGTTTGTTGCACAGTCATCTGCAACTGCAGAGCAGCAGCAACAAACACCTGCGGCGAGAGTGGTGCTGATTCGAACAGGGATTCCGCCTAGCACACCAAACCCGGCAAACTCTCTTCCAGCGTCTTCAAGAACACCCCAGTCTTCCCGAACACTTCCCAAATCGCCGAGACTGCATCCTACCCGCTCACCAGTACTGGCTCCGTCCTGCGCGATGCTCGAAGATATGGAGGACGACGGTCTTCTGGCTTTTCCCACCGCAGACCACAGTTGTTCCTATGCGTGGGCCGACGACGACCTAGAGGATGTGTACTCGGATTTCGGAGCCATATTTGGCGGAGCGGCAAACAACGGAGAGATGGAGGATGATGGCCACTCATACGAGGAATATCTCGACGAACTAGACGGCATATCGTGGGTAGGCGGTAGGTAGACCTTGAGGGAATTGTCGACTATTTCGAAGCTCTCGACAGACTCATTCAACATAAAGATGTCTTCGTCCAACGAGGAGAACATGCTGCGAAGACGAGAAAACAATAACAATAAGGACAGTCCGACACACCTGTGGACTTTTGAAACAACAAAGTCTGGGTCACGATACAGGGGAGGCTATCGGATAATACCGTTCCTGCTCATGGACAGAGCATGGCGACACGCGCCATACGGTCGGGCGACTGGAGCTGTAGCAAACCGAACGTGAGACACCATATGATAGACATCGAGGAGTCGAAGAGTCGCTGGGCTGTTGCGGACATGCTCTTGATCTATACATTCCAGACAAAGAAAACATATATAAACAGCGCAGCGCTCATCATGCTGCAGCTAGTCGCCAGAATAATCACCGAGTTAGCAAATCATTGCCGGGTGGGCGATCCACACTGTGCTTTCCAACTAAACTGATCGCCTTCTGTTGAGATGACATGCGTGCTTGAAGACATAAATGAAGTTAGGAAGTAAACGTGCGGAAGACAAGGAGAACCGATTGCGGTATCGCGTACGATATTGAAATCCCTCGTTCAGCTACGGCAGGGATCACCGTCCCTCAGGAAACCATGCCGCATAATGTCATTCTTATCGGCGGCTCAACATTTTGTACACGGAGTTGAGGTGGGTTCGTCAAAGTGGAAGAAACCCAATTCAGTCGCCAACAGTTAAGACCCGACTGTTCCGATGATCGGCCCGGTCGGACATCTTCCCGAAACCCAGGCCAGGCCCCGCCGTGACGTGACGGGGACACCAACTGGACCTTTGGGGGTTGGCGGGGTCACTCGGCGCGGGGTGGTTCGTCCACATAGGTAGATGAAGCAACATCACCGAACTATCGAGACTCCCCAACCATTGACCCCTTTTTCTTTGGACCTCAAACCATCAACACATGTTCAAACGCAGCATCATGGCGACGAACCAAGTTTTGGACACAATCGTAATCGGGGCTGGCTGGTCTGGTGCCGTCGCCGCACATGAACTCGCTGGCAAGGGGCGCAAGGTGCTGGTGCTAGAGGCAAGAGACAGAGTCGGAGGGCGTGCAAACACGTGGGTAAAGGGAAACGTCAAAGTTGACGTGGGATGCAGCTGGATTCACGGTTACAGAGAGGGCAATCCTGCTAGGTATATTGCACAAGATTTTGGTGTTGTAAGTCTGAGATGCTTCTTAGCTGCCTTGTAAGCATGGACTGGCTAACGAGTTGAACCAGGTCGCGCATCTGCCCAAAGCTGCCGAAGGTGTGGTTTATGGCCCGAATGGTATGTGGATCCCTTCACCCTTAGTGCTGGCTGGTGCACTAATAGCCATCATAAGGTCGTCTATCCAGCTTGGAGGCTGATAGCCTGCGAGCATCACTGGGAGCTGCACAAGCGTCTACCAAGCTCCCTCACCCTACCCCCCCGCCTGATGCTTCACTTGCTTCGGCCCTCTTCGCTGATAACTCCTCACTGGTTGTATCGGACCAGAAGGATTTGGCTGTCGCGCTAGCCCGGTCTCTGGAAATCCCCTTGGGACTCAAGCTCGAGAAGGCATCTCTGAGGTGGGCAGGATGGGAGGCCACGACCGCCTTTGCCGGCTCCGATGCCGCCCCTGATGGAGGTTATGAGGCCTTGGTCAACAAGGTTGTCGAGGATGCTAAGGCGAAGGGCGCAGAGGTGAAGTTGAGTACTAAGATTGCTGGCGTATCACACAGCGAGGATGGAGTCGTTGTGACCGACGCCCAGGGCAACAAATTCACCGCAAAGACCGCCGTTTCCACCATCCCACTTGGCACACTCAAAACTCTCCCCGAGAGCACCTTTAACCCCCCTCTTCCACCTCGCTTGCAAGAGGCGATCAAGGGCACTCATGTCGGTGTGTTGGAGAAGCTCCTGCTTCACTACCCGACAGCCTGGTGGCCCGAGGCCGACAAGGCGGGTTCTTACACGTTCTTGCCTACCTCTACCAAGCCTGTCGCCATCACCGAGTCCTCGACCCCAGCAGAGATTTTCGAGGCATCTACCTTGGTCTGCGCCAACTTCGCCAGTTCGACCCTCCCTGGCCCTAGCCCGACCCTCCTCACGTATCTTTCCGAAACCCCTGCTACCGCTCTTCTTCGCTTTGATCCCGAGGAAATCGCAGCAGCTTACCACAAGTTCCTCGTTTCCCGTTTCAAGCCTTCCTCTGAGCCTCCGGCACCAGCCGAGACCAGCTTGACGAACTGGTTAACAGACGAATTCTCACGCGGTGCTACAACGACTCCGTCCATTGTCTCAAGTAATGGCGAGCGGAGCCCTCTTGACTTCAAGGAGTTGAGCAGGCCCGTGTGGGACGGCAGACTTGGATTTGCTGGTGAGCACACTGAGATGGAGAACCGCGGAAGTGTTGCCGGCGCAGTCATAAGTGGCTACCGCGAGGCCGAGCGCGTCGAAAGACTCTTGAAGTCCATCGAGGAAAGTGCGAAATTGTGATGGTTCATGACGTGTAAGGTGTTTTCTCCATAGACATGCTAGACTTTGAGCAATGTTACAGGCTTAGAAGGATATGATGTCAAGTTCGCCGAAGGTCGTGTGTGGCCTACAGATAGACTTTCCCGTAGCAGGGGCTATCACCATCTGAATGTCACACATCGCCTTTGACGTGAGTTAGTCCACGGGGAATATCTGCCGAATCTGTTGGGTACTTCAAGAGGCACTTGTTTCTGCGACCAAACTTGCGTCCTGTTTAGTCTGCATTCAATTCTTTCACCGCTTAGCGGCCTGAAGTTTTGAGGCTCTATCTCTAGCAATGTCGCACATGGCCTATGGAAAGCTTAGCTGAGAGACTCCAGAACGAGACGGTTCACTTACTTGTACAGCAGCGCGCTCCTCGGAAGCCAAGTCGCCGCGGGAGATACGTTCTCGCATGTCCTCCATGATCTCCGTACGTCCTCTGCCGTTCACAAAGACGACATAACGCAGACCCGGAAACTTCGCTTCGTACTCGGCGTTCAAAGCAGCCAACTCAGTTGCGTCTCCGCTCTGTAGCTGCACCTGCTCTGCGGCAGACTGAGCACTCTCCACCTTCCTGGCACCGAGCCGAGGGTGCGAGCCGATGATAGAGTGCAGTTCCGCCTTATGAGACGTGTCCGCAGTCAGCGCTTCGAAGATTTTGTGGCAATGCGTAATGAGTTCGTTGTAGGATTGAAACGAAGCAGCTGATATGGAAGGTAGGATAAGTGCATGGATCGCGGGACTCGGCTCAAAGAGGGCATCGAGGACTCTGGTCTGCTCCTCAGCAGACAAGTTGCTCAAGGTGCTGACATCGGGCAGAGCCGCCATTCTCTCAGATGCTAAATTTCTCTTTTGTACTCGGTATAAACTATGAGGCTCGACAAAGGCCACCCGTTATCGAAATTCTCTCAGATATCGCGCCCTTATTGTCGTCAGATGGTAAAGCTGAGGTCGGTGGAGTGGGTGCTGTTGCTGGGCTATCATAAGGCGATAAAGAGATAAGATAGCGATAGGAGTAAAAGCCACACGTGATAAGGTGGCTCGAGCTTTTGAGCTGGAGATCCACCCAAGCACGCAGCAAGGCTGAAGATTTGTTTTGAAAGGCAAAAGGTCGACGCGAACGAACCATCCAGTAGTCCACTCAAACCGCGAATTTTTGGGACCATGCTGTGCGCAAGTAGGTTCGAGATGGTCTGTAAGAAATTGCACGTTGCTGACCAGGATTGTAGTCTCTGGAGAAGCTCCCCAGGAGCCCGTCGCCTCGAAGAAATCGGGTAAGTGGCTTGCGACCACGAGGCAGAGTCGTTGGGCTAACGGTGACTAGGCATCATCTTCGAGAAACGATTGATCGAGAAGTATATCGAGGAAAATGGCACCGAACCTGGAACCGGCGAAGCCCTCACGAACGACGACCTCCTGCCTCTCACCCAGTCGCACATTGTTCGACCTAGACCCCCGACACTCACCTCGATCCCGGCCTTGCTTGCGACTTTCCAGAACGAGTGGGACGCCCTCGCCCTTGAGACGTTCAACTTGAAGGAGCAGCTGGCAAGGACACGGGAAGAGCTTGCAACAGCTCTGTACCAGCATGATGCCGCTGTCCGTGTTATTGCGCGGCTGTCAAAGGAGCGAGACGAGGCTAGAGAGGCACTTTCCAAGATTAGCGTCACTGCTGGGGCTACAAATGGAGATGCGATGGCCATCGACTCGGCCGAGGGTCTTCCCGAGGAGTGGGTTGACAAGGTCAATGCAAAGCAGCAAGAGTGAGTCAATTCGAAAGTAGCCGCATGGTGGGCCAACGCACTAACGTGTTGCAGACTTTCCAAGGGTCGTCCGAAGCGCCCAGTTCCAAACGGCTGGGCCACCTCCGAAGAAATTGCCTCGCTAGCCACCGTGGCTTCGACAGCAGTACCGGTTTCCAATGCCTCCTCTCTCGCGCTCGAAGGAGGCTATGCAGCGGTGGGCGGCCGAGGGGGAGATGCCGCGATATACTCGCTTGAGGCAGACCAAGTAGAGCGGCAAGTTGCAGTCAACGAGCCGGTCATTGACTCTGTATGGACGGGTAGCAAGTTGGTTTTCGCTACGAGCAAGGGAACAGTCAAGGTCTTTGAAGGTGGTAGCGAGGTCGCGTCGTTTTCCGAGCACGCGGGGCCTGCCACGTCCTTGAGCGTTCACCCCACTGGTGACCTGCTCGCGTCCGTCGGTTCAGATAAGAGCATCGTGCTCTACGACCTCAATGCCCTGAAGAGGATTGGCCGCGCTTATGCCGATGCTGGTGAGTTGTCAACGCTTCGTGATCCCGTCTCTCCAGCTGCTAACTGGCGTAGCCTTGACATCTTCGGCCTTCCATCCCGACGGCCACCTCTTTGCGGCTGGCACAGCCACGGGCGACATCAAGCTCTTCATGACGACGAGCTTGGAGGTGGCACTCGTCTTCAGCCTTGGTGCCCCCGTCGAGGCTCTGGCCTTCTCAAAAAACGGATTCTGGCTTGCGGCAACAGCCAAGGGCCAGAGCTCGGTCGCCATCTACGATTTGCGCAAGGAGGCCATCGTCAAGACACTCGAGACGGGCGGACCAGTTCAGTCTCTGGCCTGGGACTACACTGGACAATACCTCGCCACTGCGGGTTCTGGCGGCATCACGGTGCAGCAGTTCACCAAGCGCTCCAAGTCATGGACGGAGCCCCTTAGGACCTCGGTTGCGGCGCTGTCGGTTCGGTGGGGTGCCGGTGCCAAGCAGTTGGTTTCCGTCAACGAGGAGGGTGTCGTGTCAGTGTTTGGAATCAAGCAGGAATAAACCTGCTGGGTCTGATGTTTGTATTATACGCAAAAGGGGCGGAAGCGTCTACCAAAACGATATCCAATGTCTTGGGTTCAAAGTTATTGAACGTACACGATGTCTCGCTGATTTTTGTCGCGGGGTATTGCGACCGTATTGGGAAACTTTTTTGTTGAATCATCCAATGAGCAGGACAGTGACAGGCTCACCTCGAATCTTGAACTAAGGTGAGGCGATGACCTCTTGCATCACGACCTTATTCTTCGTGCGTTTTTGCGACTATGACATAAGCACTGTAGACAGAATATCCACTTTACACCGTTAGCGCAGCAGGGCTGCTTCACTTAGCGACATCTCCTCCCTCGGTTCCCTGTAAGTCCAGAGGGGTTTCTGCTTATCGGAGCAATTGCCCCTGCACTGTGCGGGCTTATCTAAGGCTGAAGCGCCCAAACCATCGTTCATTCTGTCGTGGCCTGGGCCCTGTGCTTCACCCTACCCTCAACCGCCACCAGCATCCGACACTACCACCAACCACCACCGCCGCCACCTCACGGGTCAAGTCCAAGGAAACCGCTCTTTCTTGTCGGCTACGAAACCTTTTGCTTCAGTCGACCCGATCTTGCGCCACCGACAAAATCACGGGATGGTCGCTTCACCGTCGCGTCCGTTGTAGGATATTCACTCCTACCCTGTTGATTTCCCGGTACTGCTCGGGGTTAAGATCTCGACCCTTCCCGACGAACACAAGACGCTCGAGCGACGGACGGTTTGTTCGTGGACACCTCGCCCCCTTCTGCTTGGCATCCTCGGGTCTGAGCTAACTAACTCTTTCTCTTTCTCTCCAGCGCCAACCCATATTGGCTCCACCCACAGAATATGAGCTCAGCGTCTTCACTAACTTCCCGTTCCCCATCCATTCAATCTTCGTACTCAATACCCGACAGCCTTTCAAGCACACCCACACCTCAGTACCGAGGATTTCCCTCAACACCTTCTTCTCCGTCGATAGCGAGTTCTCCGATCCCCCCACCTTCTTCGCACTCAATACCCATCAGTAGCTCCTCGAACGAACCTACATCTCCATTCCGAACGTCCTCCTCAGCGCCTTCTTCTCCGCCGTCCCCAGTCCTTCAGCTTCTGGACGTCGGTTCAAACGCATCCGCCTCTTCGATTAACTCAGACGTTTGGGGTGAACTCGACAACGAAACCATCTACTACCCGGCTTACCAAGGCCCCGACTATTCCTCCGACATCCTTGGCCACCGCTCGAGTCCATTCGACTCCGAAGCAGACGCTCAGCAGGATTGGGACCCCGACTCTGCCTCGCAGTCACAATCACAGCCTTCAGACTCCGAGTTGGAGTCGTCCATGTCAGACGTGATCGTCGCCCCCGAAACGTTATTTGACGACCCATTTTCCCCCGATCTCGCCGACGAACTTGAGCTTGCGCTTCTCGCCGAGATGGACCAGCTGCCACACTTACGCGAGCAACGACTGCCACGCGCGGAAAATCGCGAGGGGACCATGGCTGAACTACGACAAGGCGGCACAGCAAACCGCGAAAATCCAGCGGATGTCCTGGTTGACTTGGAGTTGTATTTTCAGCAAGGACAGGGACGGCCCGAAAGAAGATCCCAAAACAACCAGAACGACTCTGCGGATATTATCGACCTCACAAACGAACCCGACAGCCCTGTTCAGACACATGCCGCTCGCCCTGTGCCGAATCCAAGACGGCAGAATTCTCAGGGCAGAAATCCTCCGTCTTTCGCGCGCAGCGACAGTAGTATTCTCGCTGGCAACGCGCCAGTCATCGACCTGACAGACGACTCCCCCGATGTTCCGCGCAGGCACGCACCTGTGCTGCCTCCTCCAGGTCCTAGACATCGTGAGCGTAGCAGGCAACCGGGAGCTTTTGGTTTGTACAATTCAAGCAGTGCACTTAGCGGACTAGCAGCGGGAATACGGCGCCATCTCTATCCGTTTCGACTTTTCCCTGGCCCCGAGGATGAGGTGCAACTCCTTGGCATTTTGCACAATAGAATCAACCAAGGTGCCGACCTCAACAATCCGTTGGGAAACATTCAGCTTCAGTACGAGCACGGCGCTTTCGACCGGGCCGAGTCACCGAAACCGGTTCACCAACCTCCGCCACCGGCCAAGTCGGGCTTCACTCGGGACACCGGCTCTGACCTTGTCGTCATATGCCCGGCTTGTAACGAGGAGCTGGCTTATGACCCCGATGTTCCCATGAGTGAGAGTCATCCCACGCGGAAAGGCAAGCGCCAGCGCAGCGAGCACCACTTCTGGGCTCTCAAGGGATGTGGGCATGTAGGTTTTGCCTCTCCAGATAACAATGTAACTATGATGCTTACGCTGTACCAGGTTTACTGCGAGGACTGTTTCGAGAACCGCAAGCCAGCAGCCAAACGTCCCCACACTGGTTTCCGACGCGACCCAGAAAGCAAGATAATTTGCGCAGTTGACGGCTGTGAGACACAAGCTACGAACAAGACGGGCTGGGTCGGGATCTACCTGTGAGCGGTAGCTATCGAGGAACCACGGAAGGATATCGGCGTCACCCGGATAAGTGGGAAGCATTGGCTTGGCGTTTGGAGGCGGGAAGGCATCGTTTGATCAGAGATTCCCATGGTCACAGTATATGATTGCTTTGTTTTACGCTGTGTGGAAGGAGCCGATGGCGAAAGCTAGCGAGAGCCAGCAAGAGCCAGCGAGATCCAGCGAGAGATCAGGTCTACATAAATTATTCTCTTGTGTCGACTCGAGGTGTACATGTTTCGAGACGAGAGAACATCACATAGGTTTAGGGCCGCAGCGTTGCTGCCAAGCCCCTGTATAGAGACCACTCTTAACAAATACATACTCAATTGCTCGTACCATACTCATCGTGTCTTTGATGCGCATTAACCCTCCTTCCACGAGCCTTCTCGACTCTCAACGAGGCAATTCCACAATGCTGTAATGATCTAAAGGGTATACGTTTTAATTCCAAATAAGCACTCCTTGATGGTGACTGGCTCTTATTGCGTCTCTGCCCGTGGGGGTGAAGGACACAGTCTTCCGGTCGGAAATACCACACCATAACTCCCGTAATGCCCATTCCTCCTCTAATGCGTTAAAAGTCATCCAAGTCGTCATCCCAGTCAATAGCCGCCAGATCCATCTCGAGGTGAGGCGATCGTCCAGAGGACGACAGCGACTTGTTCTTGGCTGTGGATTCTATGTCCAACACCTCTTGGGATGACATTACCAAGTCCTGGGTGCAAATCAATGGGAAGAGGTCGTCAAAGTAAGTGGGTAGCTGTGGTTTCGTTGCTGTGGCCATGGGGTTCGGTGCTGGGCTGTGATTCCTACTGATTTCCTGCAAAATGCCACGGTTTGCAGACCGGTCTTGGCGGCCAGGGAGCAGCAAAACGTGAGGCTTTGTTGGCGGTGGCATTGTGCTTGATGCAGCGTTGTTTGACTGGCTGTCAATTGAACGGGTTTCCGAAGCCCTTGAAGAAATGCTCACTGGCGATTGCTTCTCTTGCTTCTGCGGCATCGGCTTGAAATTCTGGGGTTCTTTATGTGTCTTTGTTGATGCTTGATTTCTTGTGAAGCCTCTTGCCGACGTGGGTGAGTTTGGATATATGGTACGAACACTCAAAGGTGGGGGGTGACGAGTGATCGCACTACCATCATTGCTGTTACCCAGCTTTCTGTAGCCATCTTTGGCGGCTTGGTTTTGTTCCCCAGCGTTCTTCATTCCGCTTGAACGTACTACAAGTTCACCGCTGGTGACTTTGGCTGCCTCCGATTCAATCGACTTCTGATCTAACACTTCCTCAGGCCGAGTCTCTGATTTGATATCTTGCTCAAGCTCCATAGCAAGTTGCGAAGCGGTTGGAAAGAAGTCATCGAAGCAATCTTGTACAATAGCTTGTGTGCTTGGCGGAGGCGCTTGAGGCTGCGGGCTCAGCAGCGAAGGTGTTTGCACCGACAGATTCTGCAAGGTGGATCCCTTTGACAAAGACTTCAATGAGGGCATCGGTACTGTAGGCTTTGGCGATGGGTTCTGTGACGGCACTGGGGGCGGAGGCATTTGGGGCCGCTCTCCTCGCAGTTCTTTGTTGGGTAAAGAAACCTTCTGTTGCAGTGGCGACTCCAACAGCGGATGAACAGAAGGAGACTCAGAAGGGGGGTTATGCTTAAAAATCTTGTGTCGAGGTGGTTGCTGAACTGGTAAGCCCACTCGGGGCATCATGAACGGTTTAGACTTTGGCTTCAATGGTGGCCTTGGGGGAGGCCCCATGGCTACCGGAACTGCCAAATTTCTGCCTGATGCATAATTTACAGACACGGCGGCTTTGGTTAGGCTAGGAGGTAGCACAGCAGAACCTTCTTTGGTCGGTCGTATGGATGGTGGAGGCATGCCATAGGATGGAGGTTGATTCGGCGACTTGGACAAGGATTGCGAAGGCTTATTGACTGCCTTAGACTCCTGTGACGGGCGAGGTGGTGGCGGCATGGAGGTAGCAGGAGTTTCTTGTTGTTCGGGAGGCGCAGGTTGAGGGGACGGCACGGTTGAAGCAGCTCTCGCAGCCGACGACGCTGACGAGGGCTTAGGCTTGTTTTCGAGTGAACTTGCGGGGGTGTTTTCGGCCGTCGATATCGATTCTCCTGACGAGTCTCTCTTCCGGCTTGTACCATTTCCTCGAACAAATCGAGCAATCGTATCTTGACTCGGTCGGCAGTCGAACAATGGCTGCCCAGCCTTCTGTCGGTTCTTGCGTGCCTCCTCCTCCTTGGCCTTCTTCCGTTCTCGCGCCGCCCTGGCTTTAACTGCCGCGCGCTCCTTTTCCAGCTCTTTGCGGATCTCCTCTTGTTTCTCTTTTTCCCATTTTCGCTGTTCGGCCTTAGATCGTCGCGGCTCCTTATTTGCTTGCTTGTAGAGCTTCTGGGCCTGCTTCGAGGTCATCGGTGGTTTGTTGGGGGCGCCGCCAACGCGGCCGGGGGCCGCTGGGATGACGGCGAAGGTGTTCTGCTGCGGCGCCATGATGACGATACTCTTCTCGGAGACATCTTCCAATACAGACGGCGTCGGCGCGGATCGCCACTGAAGAGAGCGAGTGTCGGATAGCTCAGAGGGTGTCAGAAGTTCAGTTGTTATCTGGCGGGGCGGGGCAATCAACACGATGCGTCTGGGGGTGAAAGCTGACGCGACCTAGATACGAGATCACATGATCCACAATTTGAGCCACATTGCAATGGGGCCCTTGGCGTCGATCATTCATTCGAGGGAACGCCACGCGGGGTCCTAACCCAGCCACAAATCGCGGGGCCTTAATATTTTTTTTTCTGCAGCACCACCATTTTCGTAGGTCGCAGCAAGATTTGGGCAGCTCCTTGCTTTTGTACATATTTGCGACGACAAGACACCGAAATCATGTCGAAACGATCTGCCGACGTTGAAATGGGCGACGCCCCACTGAAGGGCGGTGACCGTCCGGAGGGTATGGAGATTGACGAGAAGGACCCCGGCATGGGAGAGTTTGAGGACGAATTCGAGGACGAGTTCGAGGAGGACGAGATCACGGAGGCTGGTGTGGACGGACGGCCTGATGCGGAAAGAGAGGCCGAGGAGAAGGAAGGTATGTAAAATATGACATTGCAATACAGTTGTGCACTAAGCTGACATGTTTAGCCGCGGTTGACCAAAGTACCTTCATCGTCGGACGAAATAAGCTCGAGGCCGGACAGACACTTGCGCCCGATGTGTCGACATATGAGATGCTACACAACATCAGCACACCGTGGCCTTGCTTGTCATTTGATATACTCCGTGATAGCCTCGGCGACAACCGCAAGGTCTATCCTGCCACCATGTACACGGTGGCCGGCACACAGGCAGAGAGCGTCAGGGCTGGCGACAACCAGCTGATGGTTATGAAGTTTAGCGGTCTGAGCCGCATGGAAAAGAGCGAAGAGGACTCTGACGAAGACGACGACGATGACGAGGATGCCGATCCCATCCTGGAGCACAAGGCCATTCCCCTCAACTCGACCACGAACCGAGTCCGCGCCCACCAGATCCCATCGCAAGACGCCTCCAGACCCCCGACTACCCTCACTGCGACCATGACCGAGTCCTCCAACGTCTTCATTCACGACATCACCCCCCACCTCTACTCCTTCGACAACCCAGGCACTGTCATTTCCGCCCAGCAAAACAAGCCAGTGTCAACCATCCGCGCCCACAAGTCGGAAGGTTACGCTCTGGACTGGTCCCCTATTGTTCCCGGCGGAAAGCTCCTGACCGGCGACAACGAAGGCCTCATCTACCTCACAACGCGCACCGATGGCGGCGGCTTCGTCACCGATACACGGCCGTTCCAGGGTCACACCAGCAGTGTCGAGGAGATCCTCTGGAGCCCTTCCGAGCAGTCCGTCTTCTCGTCTGCCTCGAGCGACGGCACGATTCGCGTGTGGGATGTTCGCAGCAAAAGCAGAAAGCCCGCGTTGTCCATGCAGGTCAGCTCGACTGATGTCAACGTCATGTCCTGGTCACCTCTCACAACACACCTGCTCGCCTCGGGCGCGGACGACGGCGAATTTGCTGTCTGGGACCTGCGCCAGTGGAAGCAGAGCTCGACCTCGGCCTTGGACAAGCCCTCCCCTATTGCCAGCTTCAACTACCACAAAGAGCAGATCACGAGCATTGAGTGGCACCCCACAGACGACAGCATCATTGCCGTCGCGGCGGGAGACAGCACCGTCACCCTGTGGGACTTGGCGGTTGAGCTGGATGACGAGGAGAGCAAGGATACCGGCGGCATTAAGGACGTGCCGCCTCAGCTGCTGTTTGTTCACTACCTGTCCAACGTCAAGGAGCTGCATTGGCACCCCCAAATCGTTGGTAGCTTGGCGGCCACAGGTGACGAGTTCAGCATCTTCCGCACGATCAGCGTTTAGACAAGGGTTAGTTAGAGGGTTAGCTAAAAGTCAATGGGATACCAACTTTGTTTGTCAACGAATGTCGGATGCTTGTGCATGCTACCTCTTGGAGAGTTACCCGCTTTGCGTTGGCTGGTAGTACGTGGAAGTGAAGACCTTTGGGCTTGTTCAAGTCATCCGAAGGAGAAAGTCGGTTGGCAGGACGCCTGCGTGCTTGTTTGGTTACACCAAGGGCGGTAGTAGCCTCGTATAGCGTACTTCCACACTTATGTTTGCTCTTTCAGGTCTCACCCGTTCATCACCCAAATAGCCTCTTATAGTAGTTCCAGTCAGTTGACTTGATCGGTCGAGAGGACCGAAAGGCGCCCACCGAGTTACAATGGGAACACCTATGGTATCTCACCGGCGGTATCTCAAGGCGGTCGAAATTTCGGGTAATCTTCTGAAGATGTCGACATCGTCGTCAGACGCCTTTTGGTATGACAGGTAGTAAGGGGCATGCCGGCCATGAGCCGAGTGAGGGATAAAAATACCATCAGTGCTCGTTCATCTTGTCCACAGTTGAACCCCAAGACTCAACTGAGTGATTCTACATATCGGCAATGCTAGTTATTACGATGCACAATATGCAACTCCTCGCAAGCCTCCTTATTTTCTGTTTCACGGTCCTTGGCGCACCGTATCCATCTCCCGACATCGCCATGCCATCAAGCATCGAAGGATTCTCGCAAGGCTCTGCAGAAGACGTCGCGCGCACTGCAGCAGTCTTCAAGGTCGAGAATCTCTACGCTGGAGGCCGATCGCATTCAGAATGGAATTAGTAAGAACCAACGCGGAACTGTCGACTTGCAACAGCTCTAACGCCCGTTTTTGTAGTGTCAGGTTCGATGTCCAGGTCACAGGCGGGGCAGCGTTTGCCGAGTGTTCTATCGCCACCAACACCGGGCCCAAAGTACCTACAATCGAGAAGACGAACTGCGGAAACTCTGCAGTCGTGAATACGGCCATAAAGTGGAGCATCGAGCCAATGGGAACTGGTATGATGCATTTCAACGTCTGGTGGGAGTTCACAAGCCACGCTCACCTGTATGGCGGGGTGCATATGTACCAGTCGTGGTTCAAGGAGTGGACGATGCAGGATGGTAGCAAGGTGCAGGAATACGTCGGCCCTCGCAACTTCACTCTTGATGCTACGATGAGCCCAACCAACCCAGGAGGGAAGAGAGACATGGAGAGAAATCACGTGTGAAGGGCTGATATCACAGGACCTTGAAATATAGGAGTTGATAGAATCTGATTTGTATCAAGCAATAAGAGTAATGAAAGACAGGAACTTTGAAACCAGAACACGGAATGGCAATAGTAGATTCAGAGGTCTGCCGTGGACCCTCCGTATGAGTGTATCTATGCCTGGTCAGTGCCCCGTAACGAAGAAACGGTAGGCGTTTTCATGTACTCACAGTCTGATCAGAACATCCAGCAGGCGTTTGGTATAAATATGCCCCTGTGTTGATGAAGACTTGCTGGTTCTCGCAGACAAGCCACGCAGCCAGGTTCGGCCGGTTGATGTCCGGCGTGCTCCACGTGAGGGTATCACCCTGGAAGGCGAACGTGCCATATGTGTTTTTGCTCGTGGTGAACCAAGTCTCGAGCTTCCGCTGCGTCTTGTCCGTCGGGTTCTCAACGTTGAGGTACAGCGAGGTCGACCCCGTCAAATGAACTAGTTGGCCGGACTCGATCTTGAACTGACCCGCACTGCTGGGGGCCTCGAGGTACGCTTTGCTGGGCGTGAGGGTGGGCTTGGCCTGGAGATAGCTGTGGAAGTTGGGCGAGGCGACAGCGCGGATCCAGTACCACCCCGAGACAAGAGTTGTAGGGACGGTGCCGCCGCCACCTGCAGCTGTGGTGGTCACGGTGACGAGAGTTGTCGAAGCGCGGGTGGTTGTCCGGGTGTTGGTAGGTGTTGGGATGGGCGTGGTAGAAGTAGAGATGGGTCTGGCGGAAGTGGTCGTAGGAGTGCTGGACCCCGGGATACACTGATGGTAGAACGGGCTTTCACAGCATCAGTGGATATTTCAAAACCAATCTGGTTGGGCTTGTTGTACTTGAGGATGGAGCAGGTGTAGCCGCTCACGCAAGTCGTGGCACCGCCCCAGCCATTACCACCGCCTACGGTCATGTCAGATTTTGGAGGGCCTCAAGCCGAGCATGCCGCGGCGCATGACTTACATTGTCCCCAAGCCGGAACCGTGCTCTGCGCCGAAACAGTACTAAAGATGAGTGTCGCTGAAAGGCCTGTGGCCAGGATACTGAGCAATCCCATCTTGATCGATTCGGGGGGATGGGAGGGGGTTGATTTGTTTGGCAGCGGTTCGTAGATCTATGGAAGACTTGGCAGCCAAACAGATCTGATGCCAAGTTCGGGTATTTATATATTCAGTTCTTGCCATGAAGGCATCAATCTATGTTACATTGGCTTCCGATAGCCCCGTTAGCTGAGCTAGTCAGGCGGAGGTGGCTTCTTCCGCTGTGGTACTGAAGTTTGATCCGTATAATGAGAAGTCTCGGAATTGGCCACGGGCCGCGGGGTGTGAAGACGCTTATCCAATCTGTCTGGAGAGATTGCGTCCCAAATATATTAACTGAGGAATAGAGGGTGGCGGTTTAACTGGAAGCTAGGGCCGAACCTTGGACCCGATCCTGAAAGGGGAGTGTTAGTTGTGCGGAGCACGTCCGGATGCCGGCACGAAGTGGGATACTGCGGAGGCCAAATCTCCGGACCGGATGTAGCCACCAAAGGAGGCCGGTGGCAACATATGCAGCGAGTCTGGAATCACCTGACTTCAAATCGAACCGGCTTCCCCAGAGTAGCTTTAATTAACGAAACGAGATAGCTCGGACAGTATACGTGTATGGAACTCGAGGAGTCGTGGAAGTAAGACTGCCGTATATTGATTACCGAGGCAAGGAGAAGCAAGCCGGTCAGGCCGGAATCTGGCTCAAAAAGTTTCTCAAAACATCGAGCAAGAACGGGTCAAGTCCGAGGACTTCTGCGCCGTGACAAAGAAGATGCCAAAGCTCCAAGCGGTCGTCGCCGCCGCCGAGTTCTAACGACCCGAGACAGTTTCCTCCTCCAGTCGCTCCCGCAACAAATGTCAGCGTCAGCAAGACCCAGCCAACGGCATCTTCCATGCATGTGCTGCCGGAAGGCTGTCGAAACTCAATGGTGCGACTGCTGTCGTGCCCCAGCAGACGAGCAAAGTTCCACTTGTAGACCTTGCCGTGGATGAAGTCCTTCTTACGCCCGTGGGCACGTCCGTAGGCGCTTGAGGCTGGGAACAAACACATTGTCTCGACAATAGCGGCAGTACCTCGTTGTGACGCCACGTCGAGGAGGGCGAGGCAGTCTTCGAGGGTCTTACAACGAGACAAGACAGGATTTCGGCGGTTGCTTTGGCACCAGTAGGCGGATGCCCTATCTTTGGGCACCAAGGCATCGAAGCAAGATTCGTATACAAGGATTGCCTTGCCCAAGCATGCCAGCTGAGATGGGGTGAAGTCTTGTCCGGTCTGGCTGACGTGGACATGTGTGCTGCACTGGGGAACCTTTTGTATAGACGACCGCTCTTGGATGGAAGTGAATATGACGTCGGTGTCGTTCAGCCAAGGGGAATCCAACCCAAAGATGGGAGATACCAACTCAAGCGCCCCTGAGTTGGTGTTGTCAGCATTCTGATGTTACTTTCTCGGCCAGTCGTGTGCACTAACAGTTGTTTTTGGCCGGATTCTGAGGAATCGTAACCTCCTGAACAATGGACCACTTGCGGTAGTTCCCGTCCACCACCTCCTTGACATGGTTGCTGACCCCCTTCTTACCCAAATGAGCGCCAGTGTCCTGAGCCATGGAGAGCCATGTTTTGTGCCTCTTGCTGCTGTTGAGAGACAGCTCAAGCTCAAGGCCAAAGTTGAAGGACTGATAACCAGCCATCTCAAGGAAAGATCACGAAAGAAAAACAAGCCGTTATAAAGATTGGGCAAACGAGAATGGCGAATGAGAATGAGAGTTCACGATGAACACCGACTCGATACACGGAGCCGAGTCGAAACCTTTTATATGGGACCATCTCGGATGACGGCCATATCATCCGAGAGTCACTCGAGTCTCCCTGAAACATATTCACCACTCCATGAACATTAGGAGGCGCCCGGAGGTTGATGCGGGATTGGTCTGCCGGTTCTGGGACCCTTCCAACGGCCCAAATTGTTAAAGTCAACCAGGAGATGGGTCCTTTGAGACCATGAGATGGAACACAACGGAGGCTCCAGACGTCGAAACGTTGCGTCGTGCCGAAAGCTAGACCGAATCCAGCCATCCATAGGGCAACGAACTATCAAGACACACGGCGACACGCGCGCTGCCGGCGCTTGATCTCATGGAAGAACGATCGACGGTTGAGAATGGCCGTCACGAGAGGCCAGGCGTCTACCCCTGAGGCTCAACTTTATCCTCCGTCCATGAATGGTGGGAGCCAACGAGGTCGAAATGCACCGGTATCACTTCCCGTCGAATGAGCTTCGGCCGTCAGCACGCGAAGCGCCTCCGACTCTGTCAAGGTAGCCTGATATTCTGGAAGACGTTCTACTTGGCAAGGCTAGTACCTGCAGGATCAGCCCAAGACTAGACCGAAGTCGGGCGGCGCCGCACGAAAGAAAACCCCGGTATCCCTGGAGTAAACATGGTTGCCCTTGGGAAGCCCCGCGCTTGATAGCCGCCGGCGAGGGTCGAAGAGGTGTGAAGAAGCAACTTGGAAGGGTGGTGAAAGACGTGGAT
The DNA here is from genome assembly GCA_034509685.1 of Colletotrichum cereale. Classification (NCBI taxonomy): domain Eukaryota; kingdom Fungi; phylum Ascomycota; class Sordariomycetes; order Glomerellales; family Glomerellaceae; genus Colletotrichum; species Colletotrichum cereale. The sequence goes on along the minus strand of JASUDE010000002.1, from coordinate 45,225 downwards.
CGAGTTGGAAGTAGGGGGCGACGGGTTGGAGGGTTGCGACTTGATGCGACACTTGAAGGGGTGTCATCTGACGCGATGATAAAGGGTGGATGAGGGGTTTTGAGTGGATGGTCCCGAACATCCTGGACATGTTTTCGACCAAGCCGACATGGGCAGACAATTATTAGTGAGTGAGCGAGAGGTGAACAGTATCTTGTGTCCGTTCTGTTCGATGATAGCTAGCCACGGTACAGATGAGTGACAAGGGATCGTACTAGCCTCCGTCAGGGACTGAACAGCTCTGCGCGGCACTATGGCTTGAGAGCCACAACAAGACAGTACGGACAATGTCGTGGAACCCCGAGGAACGACAGTGCTCACGAGAGCGATGGCCGTGCCGTAGACTACAGAGCCTGGGCCAAAGCCAGTAGGGTGTGATGAAGCTGCCGTGATTGGGTGACCAGATTTGGGCAAGAAATGGTATGGGTTCCCTCTTCACAGTGCCTGCCTCAGCGAGACCTAAGATTCTATGTGAGAGCCTGATCATAGCGATGGACGGACATACTGGATTGATCTAACACAGAGCAGTCAGTAGCGCACAAGAAGACGGCCATCAAGCAACCGAACCTGACCGGGTGCCGTACTCGAAGCAATCCGCGGGATCTCGAGTCTTCGCTAGGGATTTGTCTGAATCCAGTGACTTGGGCAGCATGCAGAAGAAGCCGGTTCGGCGACCTGCATCTCAAAAGTTACGCCAGTGATCTGAAGCGCATGCAGCCGGCCGTCTGTTTGGAATACCGTCTAGCGTAGATAGCCAGTAAGACGCGAGGAGGCAACGCAAGCAAGTAGGCGAGTTTGGCGACGACGATGAACGTCAGTGGGTAACAAATGATGGGACCTGGAATCGTTCCCCCTCTCGTTGCACCAACAGGCGAGTAGATGACCAATTGGCCGAAGGCTCCAGGGGGGTCGTAGCGCCGCACTCTACCCACCTACCTTACTAACCCTGCAGATAGGTAGGTAGGCAGGTACCTGAAAGATTCCTCTGGAAGCGGGTGGACGGTGGGGTGGTCCCACCTTTTGCCGCTGGGGAAATAGGAAGCTGACGAGATGGCTTTTGCCATTGCTGAATGCCCTCATTCTCATTCTGACAAATTCAAGTTGAAATCTCATCAGGGCATCAGTCATACCACAAGAGTCATCCACAAGCTCAGCCACTCATAAAAAGGCAAAATTACGGCCAGAATATACATAGAATTGTCATCCAAGAAGCATCAAACAACACACCCACTTAGACGCCATCTCAGACGAAATACACCACCTGTTCGTTCGACACTGCTTTAGCAGCCAGCGCCCACTCACCCACGCCCCCAACTCATCACCAAGATGGTCGTCCTCCAAGCAAACTCTCTCACAGAATTCACCAACCTGCTATCCGCAAACACCTACGTCGTCGTCGACTTCTACGCAGACTGGTGCGGGCCATGTCACGCAATCAAGCCCATCTACGAGACACTCTCCAACACCCACGGCCAGCCGGGCTCCCTCGCCTTCGTCAAGGTCAACGTCGACGCCGCCCAGGACATCGCCCGCCGATACGCCGTCACAGCCATGCCGACCTTTATGTTTTTCGAGAACGGCCAGCCCTACAACGGCGGCCGGAGCGTCCTGCGCGGCGCGGACCCGAGGACCCTACAGGCCACCGTCCAGGAACTGGGCGGGCTCGCCAGGAAGCAGGCTGCCGAGGCGGCCGCGAAGAAGGCCGAGGCCGAGAAAAAGAAGAGGGAGGCAGCGGCTGTGAAGGAGGGCAAGCCTGATGACGGCTCCACTGTTTCTGGCGGCTACACTCTCGGCGGTAACACTGGTGCAAGGTCTGACTGGAAAATGTCCTTGAGGAGTTGATGTTCCTTCCTCATCCATCCCTTATCGTCGCTTTGTCCACACTCATTGCCGCCGGCGAACAGACTGCTGGGCACTGAAAGCCAAGGCCTTTCGTTAGCGTGCTGTCAAAGATACCAATATTGAATTTTGATTCTGTCTATCTTGAACCTCGTTATGCGCCTGGATGATTGCCTGGCTAGCTGGCCGCTACGACTTGTCAAACACGGCCTCAAGGCGAAAACAAAAACGTGGGCAAAAGGCCCCTGTGTCTGTACATCTGAAAAAAAAAAAAAAAAAACAACCGCTGTCGTCATGAATCCCTCCAGCCGTTACTATCTGGGGTAATGTGGTATCCTTGTTCGTTATAGATGCGCCTCGTCATGTTGTGCCCAATTCGTCAAATCCATCGTTGTGGAAACAAGCAAACAAGGTCCCGTTTCCCAAAGATGCCATCTTTTCGCACTATCATTTCGTCATTGCTTGCCGTCGTCAGCAAGCTTGCCACACTTTACGCAAATAAGCCGCTGTCTGCCGCCCACCCTCTTCGCCTTGAAGTCCTTACTCGCGCACTTTTGACAAGACAGTTGCTCCCCACCATCGCTAGCGTGTTCCGAGCTGAGGCGACTGACGACAGAGTTCAAGAACCGAATGTTGGTACTGTTACCAACAGGCCGCAGAAGCTGCCCGTCGTTCTCATCCTTGTCAGTCGCATTCTCTAGCACCTTCGTCTTACCGTCCCGCTCTTCCTCAACCGCCTTTTCGTATATGCCCGCGCCGATGCTCTTACGTCGAGACGCCTTGGTACCATTGCTGGCGGTTGTTTGTGTTGCGTCTGCTGCACTCATACTGTTTCGCCCCTGTCCCACCTGGGATTGCGATGCGTTGGCGTTGCTGAATGATACAGATGACCTGAGCGATGAGATGCCTTTCCATCGGTTAAGATTCCAGAATGAATGACTAGCCCCTGAGGGGTCGTGTTGCACCTCGTCGCTGTCGTCGTCTGCAGAGAGAAATGAGAAGCTTGGGGTAGGGGGGATGGAAGGAGCCCGGTCGCGGGAGGCCCGGCTCGACGTGGGACTCGCCGGAAGTTGCGGACGTGTCTGTGGCGACCCATACACTTGTTTTCGTGCCCCGGATGCGAGGTTGGCGGCACTTGTGTTCACGGGCGTTTGCGATGCCTTGTTGGGCGACAATGAGTACTCGCTTTGCGACGGAGTGAGGACCATGGAGGTTGGGCGCCCGTTTTCGATCCCATGCCGCCAAGTGTTGATGTCCGAGCTCAATTGAGCAGCGCCAGGGGCGGCCAGGCGTGATATTGACCCGCGACGAGAACGAGGATGGCTGCCGACACTAGTGCGCGTCGCCACACTTCCACTACGTCCTACGATACTGCCGCCAAGCCGACGAGAGAATGTTGAGCCAGTTTCCCAGTTCTCATGACGCCGTTTGACGTATGCGCAGTCTTGACGGAAAACCTTGATAACACCGGATTGATCCGTAGTCACAAGGATTTGGCCGTCAAAGTGCTTCGACTTCTCAATGTACGCTGGCGATTCCTCCGGTTTCTTGATTTGCGGTTTCTCATCATCCGAAATGCCCTTTTGGCTGGCGATTGATTCTTGAAGGCTCATGAGAGTCACTGGCGGTGGGTTACAGAGGTCGTACAGAGGATCCCCCGAGCCGCCAAGAAGCTGCCTCGACCTTGTTGGCGCAAATACTGCTGTTGATACTCGATCGGAATGCGCATCAAAATACTCGCATGGTTTGTCCCTTTCCGAGTCCGCGGAATGCACCGACCAGATATACGTTCGCTTATCTTCGCTCCCAGAGACAATCCACTGTCCATTGTCACTGAAACCGGCATGGATCTGACTGCAGGTGTTCTCGTAGCCCTTGAACTTGGACTCTAGATTTTTATCGTGCAGGTTATAGATGCGAACTCTCGAATCATTAGACGTGATCAAGACCTTGACCTCGTCATCAATGGTCATTGTCTTGATGCCTGTGATCTTGCTTCCTTTGGCATTCTTGCCCCTGGATGAACGAACATGCAGCTGGGCAGTCTGCTTGAGACCTTCGGTGTCGTGGAACATGCACATTCCTGAGAGACCTCCAGCAATGGCCGTCTTTCCGTCGGGCGAAAATGCCACCGCCGTGATCAGGTCGGACAACTGAGTGGAATAGGCCACTGCCTTGTCCGGAATGCTCCACAGGCGTAGTGACGAGTCTAGAGATCCCGCCAAGAAGAATCTGTCGTCGGTGGGATGGAATGCAATCGAGGTGACAAAATCTTTGTGCTTGAACGTGCAAAGACACTCCTTCCTGCTCATGTGCCAGAGACGGACTGTCTTATCCATCGACGACGACAGCAAGAAGTTGTTCTTACTCCAGCTGAGGTCAAGTACTTCGCCGGTGTGTCCGCGGAATTCGTGGACTGGCTTACTCCTAAAGACAGGCGCACTTAGCCTTTCTCCATAGTCACCTTTGGCATTTTCTTCCTCCTCGTGTCGCCGTCGCTCCTCGTGAGTTGATATCACTGCCCAAACCCTCACGACTTGATCTTTGCCCGCGGCAGCAAAGTACTTGCCATCAGTGCTGAATTCAGTAGCCCAGATAGCTCCACTGTTATTCGATCCTCGGCTGCCTGTCGACGCTATCACGGTCGGGTTCTTGTCGCCTGTTGTTTCGGTTTCCGAGATCACCAGCTCCTGCGCAAGGAACATACGGTTAAACTCGCGCGTTTTCTTGTTACGTGCCTTGACCCGGATGTATCTTGGTGGTTCCTTGTGGTGGGGGATGTATCCTGAGCCAATGGCCGAGGAGAATGCCTGCGCGTTGGTCCCGTCGATTCGGTGGTCACTGAAGACCGAATCCTCGTCATCATCGCGTCGTCTTCCCCCTCTTATGCTCAGCCGACTCAGAAATGACGGCCCTTTCCTTTGGCAAAGTTAGTTGGATTCATACATACGGGTAAGCCTGCCAGGTATGTGACATACCGTTTGTCTTTATTCGCATCGAAGGTATAGAGTGGGAGCCTTGAAGGTTGTTCCACATCGGAGATTGGGCTCTCGGGACGTCTCCGAAGTTGAAGAGGAACGGTGTGGTCGGTATTTGTTCGAATCAAGATGTGCTGCAAGAGGTCAGCAATTAGCATTCGACCGATCTGCCAAAGTTAACGAAAAACGACATACTTGGGATAGCGGGTCGATCGCGGCGGGAGATTGGACGGCGGCAGGCGAAGCCTTGGCAGGCTTAATGTCTTTTGCGTTCGGGGTCGTAGATCGAACAAGCTTCGTGGGTGTCTTTTTGGCAAACGTGGGAAAGCTGCTGCCTATACCACGATGAGCATCTACTGTGCGCTATTCAGAGTCTATCGGTGTCCCCACACTCATTTTAGAGACGAGGTGGTTCCAAAAGCCCCAGCACAGAGCAAGCAAGCAAAAGAAGAACGCAGACGAGTATCTCCGTACATGCTTACATACCATGAGACTCTGAGCCGCCGGGCGACTTCTGAGCAGTCGAGGAGCCTTCACGGCTAACGGGGGTTGAGAGTCGAGGCTCGGGGACGGGAGGCGGTGGCGGGCTAGGTTCCTGACCATCATTGAGACGGCCAGCGTCCATGGACTTTACGGCGGATGTAGTAGTCGACATTTTCCATCATGCGAGTGCCGACAGAGAAGAAACCGTCGAGGGCAAGCACTGTGACTATACTTTCAGGTTTGTATGTGCGCGCGCCAGGTAAGCGTGGGTAAGCTGAGAGGAGGCTAAGGCTGGATTCGAGATGCGCTGGCTGATGATGGTTGGGTTGGCAGCCCAAGATGTAGTAGTACGAGCGACCCGATAGACCCGAGAATTACAAGTGGGATTGAGATCGAGGCAACGGTGGATGGGATAATTCCGAACGTCCAGGTGAGAGCCCGAGGATTTGTGGATGGCCGGTTTATTGCGGGACCCGCGGAAGAGATGGTCTGAGTAAGACGCGTGATTTCGTTCCCGTCGTGTGCGATACGGATATATGGAAGCAATGAAGAGCGGACTCCGTTGCCGCGGCGCGTGTATCGCTCCGGGGAGGGGGATGGCGTTTGCCCGAGTGTCGTTGGCTAGTCGCGCGGATGTTTTCTTGGTGGTTGGGAAATGGATACGGGATACGGAGTACGCGGGATCGGATTCGCGAGTCCGCGTATGCCGGTGTGAGACAAGGCACCCAGGCAACACTCTTTCCCACCCTTTCAATCTCAAGGATTGGTACCAAATAGGACCGGAGAGACCCAAAGGAACGGGTCGAGTCGGCCGAACATTAGTATAAGCAGAAAAGGCAAGCTGCGGATTGGCGGCTGGATCCACCAACTTCCTTGCAGGAGAATGTCCGGGATGAGCCCGCTCCGCAGAGTGCTTTGAGGGTGGGGGGGATGAGAAGCTGTTAGGATAGAGAGATGGTGCAAGTACCTGGAGAGGAAACACTGCTCCGGATCTAAGGGTGCTCTCGCAAGGTCGGAATATCAATTGCGGATCGATGGCAGGAATGCGAGGGACAGCCAAGCAAACGAAGATTTAGTTTTAGAGCTCGATCATGACATAATGATGTCGTGAAGAGTAAAATGATGTCAAGGCGAAGCATTCGTGAGGGGGTTTACTTATGAGGGAGATGAGACAATGAGTGGTCGGATGGGTGCCTTTGAGTGGGCGACTGAACCAGCAGAGGTTGCCGAAAACAGTAGGTCGGCTTCTGATGCAACGGGAAGGGGAGGCGCAAGCTGGAAGCAGTAGGCGAAACCAAAGACGACACACTCTGGGCACGACACCTGCTCCGACATGGCCTCACGGCGCGGGCGTCTGGACGCTGTTGCTGGGGCCGACACCGAACGATCGTCACTCAGTTAGCCTCCATCTTCCATTTACTCTTTTACACTCTCAGTCAGTGCCTTGCCTAATTTCTCACAGGGTACCTTGTTGGAGGCGGTAATAAAGGGGGAAGCCTAGGAAGCGTTGCTCGCTTCTCCACACCTACTCTTCCGTCCCCCCGCCGGTTAGACGAGATCAGAGCATCGGTGGGTGGGACATTTGGGCGCGGTCAGTGCGAAACGGATGATGAACCATGACGTCGTTTGACTGCCTAGGTGTCGCTCGGTTATGCCCAGAACTCATGAACTCAACCTCGGCGGTCCAAATCGGGCGAAGAGCACACACCACCACCCGGCGGATTGGCGCCGAGGATGAGCAGGAAAACCTTGGATAGCACTTGCTCCCGTAATCCATATCCAAATGTTGATTCCAGGGCGACTTTGATGGATTGATCGAGCCAAAGGCTGAAAAGCCAAATAAATGACTTGAGACGAGAGCGGCCTCTTTTCCCAATAGTGTCAGAATGCTCCGGCAGCCAGCTCTGACCTTTTCTGAGGCGTCGGGAATTCGTCCAGTGTCAGTGGGTATCTGGGTGAGGTCGCCCGAGTTTGTAAATCTACACAAACGGCCAGGATCATGGAAGGGAGAAGAAAAAAGCCAATTCGGGTTACCTTGCCGGTTTTTTCGCGTCGAGAGGTGGTGCCCAGGCCACCCGACTCAAGACATACTGCGCTCGGAAGCTCGTTGAAGCTTGAATTACCTACCGGTACAATACTACCTCTGTTGTCCAGAAACCTTGCCAAAGAGAAGAGAGAAAAAAACAGGAAAGTAGAACAACTCAATCAATGATGGCTCATGCTACTGAAGAAGCAACGTATAGACTCCCCTTGGGCGCAATTTGACGTCTTGGTGTTGTGCTTGATTGTACGGATACTACGTACAACCTGATGGCTAGGGAAGGCATCAATACTCGAGGTCTTATCGTTATCGTCTCCAACCTCCGATAACGATACCCGTGTTTCCTTCTTCTTTTGCCCCTCGCTCTGCCGCCACCTTGTGAAGATGCAACACTGTGACTCCCTAAAGGTAACCGCTGGTCCAGTCCAACGAAAATGGCAGCGTCATACGCCCCGCCCCCCCCCCCCCCCCGGCCCCCCCCCCCCCCCCGGCCCCCCCCCCCCCCCCACAGTCCAGCGGTTAGCGCATCATCTACCAATCTGCGTCGGGATAATTCCAACTGCCTACCTAGCTAGTCCTACCAAAAAGCTCTTCGCAATTTTATTTTAGTTTATTCTTCTTTCGCCAACCAGAAAAAAAAACCCCCCATAACATGCACACATAGTATCACCGATTAGCCATGAAGCTCGTTCCAACCAAGGCGTCGACGGACATTGGCGAAGATGCCGTCACCCTCCTGCCAGAGGACTCTGAGGACATGGTGAGCCTATCACTGTTGCCTGATTTTGCGTCTTCCCCCTCGCCACAGTTTTGAAAACCCCCCTCATCGGCGCGCACCCGCCATATGCGACGCGCAGCTCCCGACTAACCCTTCGCGCGAATAGTGGCACGCCTACAACCTGATCAGCCCCGGCGACCTCGTTATGGCGCACGCGGTACGAAAAGTCGTGCAGGAGACGAAGACAGGCAGTACCATCTCCGAGCGAGTCCACACCGTCCTCGCCATCCAAGTCAAGAGCACCTTCTTCGACCCCATCGTCGGTCAGCTCCAGGTTAGCGGCACAGTCAAATCCGAGAATGCCTACGTCAGCTTAGGCCAATACCATACCCTCGATCTCGAGGTCTCGCGCCCCTTCACGATAAGTAAGCCCGAGGGATGGGATACGGTCGCCAAGGAGACGCTGTCCGAGAGTCTCTCGGACGACAAGGACGGCGCCATGGCTGCGGTTGTCATGCAGGAGGGCATCGCCAATATCTGCCTCATCAGCCAGTTTCGCACTGTCATCAAGCAGCGCATCGAGAGCATCATCCCCAAAAAGCGAAGCACCGCCTCCGAAACCTCCCAGGGTATGAGGCGCTTTTACGATAAAACCCTGACCGCTCTCCTCCGAACCGTCAACTTCGACAAGCCGAGACCGCTATTGCTTGCAAGTCCAGGATTTGTCGCAACCGACTTCAAAAAGTATATTGCGGACGAGGGGAGAGACAAGGCAGATAAGAAGCTTTCGGCAATCGCCAAGGAGGCCATCGTCATCCATACAAACTCGGGTCATGTCCACAGTCTCAACGAGGTCTTGAAGAGTCCGGAGATGGGTAACAAGCTGAAGGACTTCAAGTTTACAAAGGAGACAAAATTGATGGATCAGTTCTTTGAAAGACTCCGGTTAGAGGACGGACGGGCGTGGTATGGAGCGTCGGCGGTGGCCAAGGCCGTCAACGAAGGTGCTATTGGCCCCGGCGGTGGTGTTCTCATCATGAATAACTCGCTGTTCCGCAGCTCTGATATTCCGACAAGGAAAAAGTTCGTCGCACTGGTGGATAAGGTCAGGGCAGACGGTGGAGAGGTCAGAATCCTCAGCAGCGACCACGAGAGCGGCCAGAGGCTTGACATGCTGGGCAGCGTCGCCTCCATTCTGTCATACCCAATTCATGACTTGGACGACGATGAAGACGACGATGGCGAGGTCGCAGCTGGTGATGCTGGTGGAGAAACGATTATATGATTGAACGAATGATACCAAAAAGTGGCTTCACGATGAAATTTCTACATATTGCCTCGCAGTTTCGCCGCGTCCAAACTCGGTGAATGATTAGTGATGCCTAGGTACCAAGTGATGGCGGGGCAGCGATGGCGGGGTAAAAATGTTCTGGAAAGGCCTAGGTAGGTACCTAGGTTGCCCCTCCCCCTCATGACGTAAGCCTGTACCCAGGGTTCTTACGTGGCTGCTCCAAGGCGACCCGCGTGTTCTTAGGACATGACCCCAGGATGGGACCTGAGCAGTGAGCACACAACAGCTCGGTACAGCAACACCGAACGTGCAGCCATCGGGGGACACAACGGCGAGGGGGGTTGCGTCTCCTCGCCCAATGACTAATGGCCTTATTCGGAAGGATGTTTCATGCGACTGCATCAACTTTGCGACTAGTTGAGGTCGGCGTCCTCTCATTCCACTATCAATTTTACCATCACTATCAGGGACACTGACTCACACGACAACTCACTTTCGCAACACATAGATTTCACATAATGGCGGCCTCACTCACCCTTCAGTCCAAGCAGAAGCTCAACAGTGGTTATGAGATCCCTGTGCTAGGATATGGCGTACGTCCTAATCTTCTTGCGCGATTATTGTGCACGTTGCTAACAGTCACATAGCTCTGGAAGACGTGAGTTCACATGGATTCCTTCCACTGCGAGTTTCGCGGTAACTCATTCCAACTTAGCCCCCCTGAACAGGCCGAGGAGGTCACCACCGAGGCCATCAAGATCGGCTACCGTCATGTGAGACCAACATCAGTGCTGCATGTCCAACCCCCTTTCTAACCACCATCGTTAGATTGACTCGGCAGCCTCGTACAAGAATGAGGCTGGCGCCGGTGGAGCCATTCGCAAAGCTAAGGATGTCCCTCGCTCCGAGATTTTCTTCACCTCCAAGGTCCGCTACATCCACTACGACGGGGCCAAGGACCAGGTCGAGAAGACCCTGAACGAGACGGGCCTTGATTACATCGATCTAATGCTCTTGCACTGCCCGTATGGTGGCACGGCCGGTCGCAAAGGCGCTTGGAAAGCCCTCGTCGAGGCCCAGGAGGCTGGAAAGGTCCGCTCCATCGGCGTCAGCAACTACGGCGTGCATCACCTCGACGAGCTTGAGACCCACATCAAAGAGCTCGAAGAGGAGCGTGGAGGAGCGGGCAAGGGCGGCGCAATCGACGTCGCGCAGTACGAGATTCACCCCTGGTGCGCAAGAAACGACATCGTCCAGTGGCTGCAGAAGCGTAACGTCGCCATCGAGGCTTACAGCCCTCTCGTGCGAGGCGAGAGGTGGGGCGAGAAGAACCTCAAAGCCTTGGCCGAGAAATATGGCAAGTCCGAGGCCCAGATCCTGTTGCGTTGGAGCTTGCAGAAGGGATACATACCCCTCCCTAAGAGTGTCACCCCTTCTCGTATCCTTGACAACACAAAGATCTACGATTTCCAGCTGTCTGACGAGGACCTGAAGGCCCTGGAGACTGATGAGTATGCCCCAGTCTGCTGGGACCCAACTGTCAGCCCCTTGGATGGACCTCAAAGCGGCTGAATATTGTTTTTGCTTTTGGTTTTGTAGTCACATCTCATAATACGTAAGCAGTGCAGCGATAGACCCCATGCATTAAGCAAAAACAGACACTCCGTGTTATACCTACCTGTTCGCTTTTTTCGTCTAATTGTGCTGGTGAGAAATTGTCGGGCTTGTTTGACCCTGATGAACACAACCTAGCTGCTTGAAAATATTTCGAATATCTAAAGGCGACCCTAAAATATCTAGCTTTAGATAAATCACTAAAGACGTCTAGTTCCAATAACAAAGACTTGTTCCATATCCTCAACTCATTGATGGTAAAAGAGTTCAAGCTAAGGGTTACGAACTCGCCATGCTTATGACATCCCATAATTCATATCGACTGAACATCAGCTATTTCAATGTCTTATTTGTCACCAACCCACAAAGTTCCGCACCTTAACTGCCAATTCTGAGCACTCTACGCACAACGAGCTCGTATCAATAATTAGGTTGAACGTAATCTGCCTGAACCTGGCCCGTGACCAACGCTTGTTATAAAGCGGTCTTCTCACATGCATTGTGAGTGGGAGTTTGGGCCTACCAGCTGTCTCTTGAGTCGGGCACCGGCCGTGATGGCGAACGGCTCCGTTTAACGCCCTGTGACATTCATAATTAGGCGAGGTTTGTCATTTTGATTACACTACTGCGATGAAATACGGATTGCGTCAGAAACTATTTATTGTCAACGTTCCGTTTGCGAAGGCTACTGTAGTTAAGCCTAATGTACACCATAGATATACATAGTCAGTGATTAATTACCATAGATAATAGCAAATTCTGATCTGAGCCTTCAATTAGTTAATGGAAAGCCTGGTTGTTGGTTGCTTAGGCCAAGTGAGTAGGCTTCAAAAGACGTGGCTGGTGAACTTATCCCATAGTTCCCAACACAGCTATACCAAGACAACATGATTCCAGAATGCAATTTTCAGCGCAGGTAATAGAAACATAAGGTACAGTCGAATCATCACACAAAATGGTACTGGTGATCAAACGCGAACTACGAATCTACGCACGATTTCGCAATCTATGAGTCCGTTTATTTGTTCCGGTCCCCAGAATGTGTTCCAATGTTTTTCCGTCACAATCGGTCAACAAATTCCTGACTTTATATGCCCCATTACTTCATAGACTTCTCGTAGACCACCCATCAGAATCTTACAAACAAGTAGACTTCGTCTGATAAGGTTAACCGACGGGCTTTAGAAGAATCCGTGATCTTAGGAACCCTGTACTGTTGTAAGCATCTTCTACAGGATGTGAGTCACTTAACAGCGGTGGAAGGCCGGACATCACAAGCCGTGGGAAGTTGAGTCAAACAAGCCAAAACAAAGGAAGGAAGATATGGGAAAGGAAAATCGCATAAGAAACATCATACCCAAGACAGACGATACTTTCAACATCACAGACGTACTCATCTGGCCTTGTAAACGAAGCGCCTGTCCTCCCACAGGCAATCACGCTATCAACGGAACGGTTGCGAATCATTTCTTAGTTTCGATCAAGCTTTAGATCCCGGCGGAAAGTTCTGAAGCTCTCATCGGTATAACAAACAGCAAAAAAGGTGTGTTGTATATTCCTAGAAGTTTATCCCGCAGATAAGCTTCCTGTTTTAGGTTTTTTTCCCCTTCTATACTAGCAATAACAGTCTCAAACGACCTTACTTTCTAGAGGAACACCCAATACAATCACACAATTCCAAAAACACGTGATCAGCGCTATGCCCCAATCGCGCTAACAACCCAGTAAAGCTATCTCAGTTATATACACAAATTAAACCAGGCTTATACTTTAAAACCATAGAGGTCCTAAACTCTATAGGCAGAATATTCATAGCAGCAAAAGGCCACCAGAAGACCAAAGAGGTTCTAAACTCTATATGCAGACTTTTCATAGCAACAAAAGGCCACCATAAGTCAGCATACATTCTTCCTCTTACACCAACACTATTCACCTAGCTGCATAATTATCTCAAGATAGAGACACCATTTAGAATCATCGCACCCGCCACTTTTAACCCTATTAAAGTCGTTAACCGTCCAAGCCGTCCCTTATAGAAACGGCTAGCCAGACAACACTGCGTATAGCACGCCAGCCAGGCGGCCGACTGCCGACGCAGCGATCGGCAGCTCCTAAACGAGGCTATCTTTAGCCTAGTCATTCTCCATGCAGACTTACCTAACAACTCACGGTTAAGCAAGATGGTTAATAGCGAAATCGACATACTTAAGTCCTTCTTAAGTCATCTAGTTAATAACATAGCTATACAAACGGCTGTAAAAGAAACCATTAAGGCGATTAACCGGCATCTGGGCTAGCACTAAAGCGTGCTTTGTGCAATCCAGCATATACGACACAACTAGCGCCCACAGGGAAGAAGTTACAGGATGTGACTGTGGACCCGGCCAACAACGGACCCGATCAACGTTGCCTTCCAGATGCAAGAATTGGTGCGTAGGACGAGCTAGGTAGAAGAGAGTAATAAACGCCGGTTTCACACACCACAATCCTTTTTCACACAATGCGATACCCCGAAGGGTGATAAGCTTCCTATAACAATATAATTATCAGAAACGACATACCACAACGTCCAGGCCTAGCTTAATGCTTACATTTCCTTGACAGATCCCCCAGTGCGGCAGCATCAATTGATTTCAATAGCTATCAAAGGACCAAACGGCTATGTGTCACTGACAGCGTAGTTTCATACATGCTACAGTAACAATGCATATACTGAGTATGGGCGGAGAGAGAAGTTTCACGACGTCTCGAAAGCTGTTTTTCAACGATGCGTTGAAACCCGAAGCCCCATGTAGGACAGGCTTTTGGCATGATAAATTTGTCATCAGTGGAAGGTTGCGAAATGACAACTGTATCAATGTGTGTCATGGTGACACAGTTTTGGCTCTTCCTTCGAGTATGGAACAAAGATAGCCTGAGCGGGTCTGGCGTAAATGTCTTGATTAGATTTAAGCTTCCAATTCGCCCTTACAAGCCATTACTGGAAAATTTCCTGCTTATCGTGGCAAGATGTTGGAAGAAAAAGGGGTTGCAGCGAGAAGGCCTCGTGCACTTCCGCCTCTTAATCGGTAAATTTGAACTCTGGGCTCGTACGTACACTGATACAACAACCTTACCGACGGGCATAACTTCGACAAGAGCTCGGAAATTGAGCTTCCCAAATGGGAAATATAAGATTCCGAGACATCTCTGTGCCGGCCCGGACTTAGGACAGCCCCAGCTTTTTCGATCCAATCAGCAGGAGCCTAGCGCTCGGAGAGAATTCAACTCCGGATAGTCCCCGGCCCACCTGAACCACTATCGGGATGCTCACCAATCATTGCCTTACTGAGGAAACATGAGTTAGCATATACAACAGGGGCTAGCTTTCTTAACACCGGCAACCCATCGAAATAGCGATAGGCGGAATTTTCCCTGATGGCTCCGAGGTGTTCTGGCTCTGGTCCGTACGCATTTCAGCGGTGCTTGCGCCCGACTATGTCTCCCTTTCGGGAACATTCGGAAGGTTCCTCAAACTACTAGACGTAATTACGAGGAAACAGTATATTGACTTGAACCAAGCTTAGCATCCACTTTTACGATTGTTTTGATAGGCATTACTAACTTGGTGTATCAACAAAGATGCAGTGAACTATAAAAAGTTGAGAAGCCCTGCCAAAATGAAAAGCGCAATACTGTAGCTTACCACTATCTTTCTTCTCAGAAGTTTCTTCATAGGTAATCTCGAGGTTTATTGAAACCAACACATCACAAAAAGCCTTCCAAATTGCAAGACCTACTTTCACCATGGCTCCCAAGATTGTCAAATACGCCAAAGACCAGCCTGCCGGGTTTGTCAACCGCATCGAGAAAGTCGCTATCGTTGGTGTAAGTTGAGTATATTGAGAGCATGTTTGGAAGCTTTTCTAATCAGTGGCGTGGTTTTAGGCCGGTGGAACTATGGGAAAGTTTGTTACTCATGAGCTGCTCAAAGGTGGAATGCATACGGTGACGGCGATTACCCGCCATGATAGCGACTCTAAGCTCCCAGAGGGTGTTGTTGCTGCCAAAGTCAACTATGACGACGAAAGTTCCATTGTTGAAGCTCTCAAAGGACAACAGTACCTTATCATCACCATGAAAAGCACTGCAAGTCAAGACATCCAGCTGAAGCTCGTCAGAGCTGCAGCTAAGGCTGGTGTTTCTTACGTCATGCCCAACGCCTGGGGGCCAGACCCGAAGAATAGCTCCTTGATGGCCGATACCCTTCTTGGCACTGCATTTGAAGGGGCCGTGAAGGAGATTGAGCGACTAGGTGTCAGCGAATGGATCATCATGTCTTGCGGTTTCTGGTACGAACACAGCTTGGCCGGCTCTGGAGATCGGTTTGGTCTCGACATTAAAAACAAGTCAGTCACGTTCTTCGATGGTGGAAACGTTAAGGTGAACACTTCCACCTGGGCCCAGTGTGGCCGCGGCTTGGCTGCGTTCCTCAGTCTTAAGTGCCTACCAGACGACGAGAAAGACGCCTGTCTCACAATTCAGAATTGGGCAAACGACGTATTCTACGTCTCGAGCTTCTTGGTATCTCAGCGAGATATGTTCGAGAGTATCAAGCGAGTAACAGAAACGGTAGACTCTGACTGGGATGTCAAATTTGAAAACTCCGAAGAGAGGTGGAAAGGTGGCCATAAGTTACTGAGGTCAGGAAACAGGACTGGCTTTTCAAGATTGATGTACGCACGCATCTTCTTCCCTTCAAATGACGGAGATGTCGAGAACGTGCATGGATTGGCAAACGAGGCTTTGGGGCTGCCAAATGAGGATCTGGACAACGCTAGCCGCGAAGCAGTGCGACTCTTGTTGTCTGGAGTTCTTGATTTCTACTGAGGGTTACACATCATCTGTCTTTGGGCGGGACAAGGGAACCAGGGGCAGGTTTTGGTGCTTCTTCAGACGATCTCAGTACGTCAGAGTCTCTGAATGCACGAGACCCCGCTGCCGTGTGCTTTATTATCGGCCATAACAATCCAAGAAATATACTACAGCTACAGAACTCATGCAGATACAAGTATTATCAATGATTACCCGAGCTTCGGAGTTATGATACTAGTTAGATGTCGAGAATCTTCCGTTTATTAGAACGATAGTTACTTATATAAGAATACCAATCGATCAGTAAACATCACTATACCGTGTTAAGTGTGCTAGGTGTGATGGTGATATTGTTGTTATTGCTGTTACTGTTGTTATTGCGTGAGGTTACTGCCAGTGGCGGTGAAGTGAGACCTAACATGGGGGCTAAGAATAATTTTGAGGGTTTAACTAGATACGACGCCAAGAAGTTACTTGTACGATTGAAATCTATGTGTAATTGATTGTATTCTTGCTATAATCTTTACTCTCCCTATGGTTGCGATTACTGAGGTACATAACGAGATTGGAGATCACAAATAGGTCTTAGCAAATCTGGATCTTGACCGAAATCGAACCCTTCTTGGTTTGAAGTACGATAAGGTCATGGTCATAAGAGATATCCTCGACAGTGGTTTCAAACAGTCGGGATCTGGGAACCACGCGCATTGCCATCAAAGCCGCCATGATGTACACCTCACAGTAGGCCAAGCTGGGAAAGCTGTTAGCACTGAATCCTTGACTACTCAAATGAGGCTGGACTTACTTCTCGCCAATACAAGAACGGCTCCCCTTGCCAAAAGAAAGCAGGAATTTCTGAAGTTTATAGTTCGGCTGCCCATCAACCAACCATCGTTCGGGAATAAACTCATCAGGCTTAGGGAACAGCTCCTTGTTCCAGTGGTTGATCATTGATGTCATACCGACAGGTGTGCCTCTAGGAATGACCCATTCCTTCTTGCCATCGCGAGTCTTGTAGACGAGCTCCTCCTCCCGGGCGATTCTTGCAGATCTGTGAGAGACGCCTGGCATCATGCGCAGGGACTCGTGAACAACAGCCCAGAGATACGGCTTCTGCTCGAGCTGGGTCCATTTGAGGTTGGAAGGGTTAAGGTCCTGCAAATCCTCCATCAGGCGCGCGTACGTCTTGGGCTGGGCGAGAAGGTAATAGGTGATGACAGTCAGAGTAGCCTACGGAATCGCGGAGTTAGCAAATATCGTATGCAGAGCAGAGTCGTGGTATCTCACAGCAGTAGTTTCGGTGCCAGCAAGTAGGAAATTGAATCCCTCCCCCGAAAGGCGATACATCGACTTTTCCTCTTCAGGTAATGACTTGGACTCCATGAGCTCGGCAAAAACTCTGCCATTCTCTGGGTTGTTCAAAGCTGTCTTGATATAGCCAGGGATCACTACATTCATCTGTCTCATGACCGCCTTGATGTCTTCGCCCAAATAGTCAGCCAGCATGGGCATGACCTGTGCCAGTTTTCTGCCGAGGACGTTGTGTCTCATCATGTACGCGCTCTTGAAGAAAGACTTGACCCATGTGGCGAAGTTGGGCTCCCAACCTTCCTGAGCGATAAACCCCATGGGTTCACCGAAAGCGTATTGCGACATGATGTCCGCGGTGAAGCAGTTGAAGGCTTCCTTGACGTCAAAGGGCTCCTTACCAGCGGATCGGAGCATCTTATCGATAGTAAGCTGTGCAAAATCTTGCACCTCACCCTCGAGTTTGAGCATTTGCTGGCGCGAGAAGAACTTGGATAAGGCGCCCTTGCGCATGCGGTGTACTTCATGGTTCACAGTGGAGAAGCCGGTAACTGACACGGGACCAGCCCCGCCGGTGTTCAGTTGGTGTTGCCATTTATCACGGATGCGACCCGGACCGGCGTAGATCTCGTCGGTGAAGTAAGGGTCGGAGACGTGAAGTTCGTCGGGGTTGATTCTGACAATTGGGCCTCCGATTTCGTTTTAGTCAACATTGCGTCGTGGCTCCGGTCAGGATTGGCCAGACTTACCATAGCATTCGTGCATTCGAGCAATGACCTTGCCATATCTTCCAACTAGCCACCAGTCGTAGTAAGCTTCGTATAGGTAGGTCGCAGCTGCGACCCTAGGACCGGGGAACCGCGCCAGGGGGTGGAAAGGCGAGACGTTATACAGGGCAATGACAGTACGATATGCTATCCAAAGGCCGACCAAGCAGGCAACGGCGTCAGGGCTTAGAGCAGCTTTGAGGCCGTCGACAAACGTGTTTGAGGCCATTCTGAACAGATGCAGTACGAGCTGGAAACAGAATGGAGAGGCGACCTGCGGAAAGAAATCGCGTGCAGTGCGAACGAATGCGTTATGGAGCAAACACATCCCCCCTTTCGCATGGCCCACCTGCTGTCGGGTCATTGTTAAAGCGTATGTGCTAAGTGGCTGACTTTCTCTACCGAGACCTCGAGACCCTGTCTCGTTGTCAAAATCGAGGCCCAACCACACGATCTTCTGAGCAAAGGGGAGCAATTGGGGCAGCTAGTCAATAACTAGCGTAAGTACAATGTATGTCAGTGGTCAGCTACAGGGGCATTAGCCCACACGATGTAGTATACTACACTAGTAGTATTAGTAGCCGTTGGAGAACCACAGGATGAGGCCGCAGCACCCACAGCACTGGTTCGAGTTGTCGAGGCAGTCGAAGATAATGCCTCAATGCCAATCATGATTCCGACTCAGCCGAGGCAAGTCCAAGCATCATTCCTCAATGGAGGCGCCCAAACGAACGGCCTCATATTTTGTAAACTTACCCACCTCCATAAAGAAAGGCTTGTTCGCGGTTGTACTACTCATGAAGTTGATAGGCGATGTTCCCGTACTGCTATCAAACCGGGCGGTGGTACATGAGCCATGAGCCGCCTCGGGTGCTAATGCTGCAACAAATCCTTCACAGATTTTCAGACGCCGCATACGCTACCATTGGACGGACCAGGGCTGGTTGAGAACGGAAATAACCCCACGGACGATCCACTTGATTCCCACTCATATCGCCATTTGTATTGATGTGATTAGGCTTTGGTTTAGACCCGGAAAACTTTCGGTCCTTTTGAATACCAATGAGGTGGTAGGCTAAGCTCATTTTTGTCGCTCTCTTGTGTATGACGACACCATGAACAGACAATTAGAGAAAGCACGGGACCGTTTGTAGAAACAACACTTTCTCAACATCGACTACTATAGGGATGAAAGTAGCCTGTGGTAAGATGAAGAGGGTATTCAGCTGATAAGTTTGGGATGACTGAGTGTCTCATACCTATCATAATCTACGCAGATGGCCCAGTAGACGAAAAGGTACCCGTACCAATGATGTGGCAGCTTACGGGCAAAAGAAAGCTAGAAAGTCTGCTCTTGTATGTGTATGTGCCATCCTAATTAGCGTTGACATGCACTTGCCTATAAAACCTGGTCGTCGTCGAAATCCCCCAAAAGTGAGTTGCAGTACCGCTTGCTGTGTATGAAACTTGGGAGATTGAAGTCTTCCAGTGCCTAATCTGCAAAGAGACGGCCGTCAGCTTCTGAAGAAATAATTGGCACCAAACAAATAGAGCCCTTAGAAAATAAGCAAGCAGATGGAAGTGAGAAGATCTTCTCCTTTTAAGTTTGTGCTCGGTTACTCGATAAACTCATTATGCCTCTTTCCATCTGCCTTTTTCACCCTATAACTGGCTCGTGGAAATATGTATGAATCCTAAAGAATATTGAGAGAAATAATTTGTCAAGAGGCTAGCGGCAATGCTTTGGCAGGTTATTTTCTCGAGGACGCTGGCTCATCTCAAAACTAGTTCAACATTGGCCAGCAATTGTTGTCAGCAGGTGTCGTTATCCTGGAGGTGAGTTGTAGAATATTAAGACTTACAAAGCAGAGGAATTAACTTATTTTCCAGACCACTAGCAACCTAATACTTCATCGGATCGGATCGGTGCTTTGAATTGGAGTACATATCATTGCTTGGTAGGGTGTCCCCAAGCTCGGCAACTGACGTTGGTCGGCGTTAACTTTTAATTAGGGGCTTAGTCGCGACTTTCCAAGCTTTCCAAAAGGGCCTGGATTCATTCATGGTCACGCGACTGCTTCTTGGCTATGACGTCCAGCCATGTTAAACCGAAGCGCGCGGACTGGCGAGAATAAAGCCATTGCGAAGCCGGCTTCATTCCCGCCGCACCCTTCACCATGACGCAGTGGTACGAAAAGGATGAGACTAGCAAGCGATTTTCGTAGGCTTTCATTAGTGACATGCTAGCTGCCGCCTGTTCAGGCCCCATCGCATACGGAATGTAAGTCAAATGCCCGAAATCGAGATCGGCGGCCGGCTGAGCAGCTCCTTATAGAGCTTATGTATTCAGTCTTCACATCAGAGTAGCTGGCCTTGCTGAATGGCAATGGCTTTTTCTGGTACGTTGCACTGGCAATTTTGGGAGAAAAACAATCGTGGTTGATCTTCTGTAGCTTGAAGGCATTTTTACTGTGCTGGTTGGTTCTGCGTTCTTCGTTTGCTTCCCCAACCAAGTCATCAGACCAGTTTCCTTAATCGCCTTTCGGTACTTTACAGATCGTGGAGCCGAGAATCTTCACAAGAGAGTTAGGATCGATGACCTCTCCAAGATCATGCCAAGCGCTCAGTTAGCTGGCCAGAACCAAGACCAGCTGTGCGTGCATAAGACAGCTTAACTCTCGGTTTGTTCTGATGCTTACCAAATGCTAATTAGTTGACAAACTGAAGGCTCATTCCGCATGTCATTTTCATGATTAGAGCTCTTGCACCATCCTACACTGTCGCCTTATGCCCCAAGCCTGGTTAGTTCTATGGGATTTGAAAGACTGCAATCTGATGCCATGGTCTCTATGGGCAGTGGGTTGTTGCTTTATATCAATTTACTTTGGGGATTTACTATGTCATATAGATTTCTCGATCCGACATTGAGCCAACAATGTATAGCTTGGCAATATGCTGCTAATTGACGCTGCCCGTGACAAGAGATTCGCCATACTGAACCTTTCCACCGTGTTCGCGTTCCCTTAGCGTATGTTTATTTTCTTTCCCCAAGCATGCGGCGATTCATATAACCGACTTTAATGTGTAGAACCAGTAAATAGCGCCTAGGTGTCGGCAAATGCTAAGTCGGCTAGCGAACGTTTCATTACGATGGCAATTCTGATTATGGCTGCCAACTGTGCAGGAATCGTCGGCAAGGGAAGAAGATGCACCAAAATATCGCCAGGGTTGGACTGTAATCACGGGTCTCACGACTGCTGCGGTGGCTTGCGGCATCTGGGCCAACATCCAGTACTATATCCTCAACAAGCGCAAGCTGAGTCGAACAGGCCTTGCATATCAGTACTGGGAGATGCGCTTGTAAGATAACGGGTGACAAAACAAGTCAGGTACGATGACCAACGTGCAGTATGGGCATCAATTACACTGGGAGTCAGTTGCGACAGGCTCATGGTTCAGTTATAAACGGGGTGCTAATGATAGATCTCTAATATGGGGAGATCTTCAGGGGCTAATCAAATGCAAGGGATTCTCTTGAACCAACACCTCGTTTTGAATAAAGCTCGGC
>JASUDE010000002.1:0-23715 GCA_034509685.1 Colletotrichum cereale | reverse complement strand
CGGGCACCCCCCCCCCCCCCCCCCCCCCCCCCCCCCAAAAAAAAGCCTAAGTGCAGGCACAGGGGCAAAGTGGGCTACACTCACCTGAGAGGGTTGTCATGATTAGTACACAGATTCATGATAGGAATCGCATCACCCATGGCAAACACCCGAACCATTCCTTAGGCAGCAGGCTTCATTGGCAATGAGCTTTTAGTTAATGGATCTATATTCATGTTGTTCCTATCAAATTCTCACGACTGGTCATCGGCTCCGGTCTCCACACTGCACCCCGTGTTTGGGCCAGAACATCCGAGTCCATCGCTCGTAACACCTCCCGATAATGTTCGGCGACTGGCTGGGGATACTCGGAAAGGTCCGGTATAGTCCATTGATCGTAGCAAGCCCCGTGCGTGTTGGCTGCAAAGTAGGCTCCGTGATGTCGGATGAACAGGAAACAGAGATAGCAAAAGTACTTGGAGGCGCCAAGGCACCTGGGTTCGTGCCAAGAACCGTCAGGCTTCTCCAGGTCGTGATGAACAGCCAAGATAACTTCTGCGTGCACGTGAGTAGATTTTGCCCATGGTTGGTAGGCTAAGGTCACAGGCACTGCCTCGAAGGGAGGCAAAAAGAGAAGCTGTACGCTCTCAAAGATTTTGGCGTGAGATTGAGATAGGCTTGTTAAAGTCCGACAGATACGATAGTAAGCTGCGATCTTCTCAACTTGACGCAAAGTTTTGAGGCAGGCCTGAATTTGAGTTGTCGCCCTGCCCGCTTGCAAGCGCCCGAGATAGTCTGCGACGAGTGGAGAACTACAGAGCTCGTAGCTGGACCGTACTATCTCGACCAGCTTTTCATGATCGGTCGTCTCGGACTCAAATGCTTCAAGCAGCTTCCCCAAATACAAGAGCTCCTTTTCAAGCTGTGCTCGCGTGGCTGCTTCCTTTTTGATGTAGAGGAACTGAACGCGATGGACAAGGTTTGCGAAGTCGGCGTATAGGGGTTTTTTGTGAGTTCGAGAGAGGTAGACAGGCTTCCTCCATTTGACCGAGCGGAGGCGATTCAGTAGGCGGGCTCGGTGATGCCGGACGACCAAGTCCAGAAGGCAACATACTTTCTTAGCGTGTGGCGTAGTAGAAAGGAGCTGGAAAATGGAGCGGAGAAAGGCCTGTGAATCGGGCTGAATCGCGTCCACGGAGGCGATAGTAACCCTAAGCCCTGCATCTTGTTGCCGTCCTTCCGATCTATGCCTTTCCTGGACGGTGGTTGCAGCAACGGACTGTGCCCCTTCCCCAACAGCAATTAGGTAGGCAATGTCATCCGCTAGACGTTGTTCGGTGGCTAGCGTGAGTTGGCGGGGTTGACGATATTTGCGGTAGCTATCGGAATCTCGAAAGTCGTTGCGCGTTCTTATAGACGCCAATGATGCACTTATGTGCGTCTTGAAAAGTGTTCCCGCTTCCCCAGCTGCATCAGCTAATAGAGCATCGGGTGAGCAGGGTGGCAACGGAAACGCCTGGGCATCGATAGGCACAGCATTGGTTAATTTCTCCAGTTCCACGACATGTTGGCGAAACACAACTTCGGGAAGGTCCCGCCAGATGGACGAAGTGGGCGAAGCAGTGATAGTTGCTCGGGGTCGGAGGGATGTGATTGAGCCAGATCCAGACTCCGTTGGCGGCGACTCCGATGAGGAGGACGGCATGGATTATGGTGGATGCTAAGAATGAAGATAGTATGGGATGTGGGTGAGCCCGGATGCTTAATGGAATGTGTGTTCTGCAGCCGAATGGGGAAGAAAGAAGAAAGAGATTGAAAAAGTCAGATTGACTCAAATTTTAGACTTCTCCAGGTCCACTGACATCCCGTTCCGCATCTTGATAGGCGGTGGCCTGGCCAAGCACGTCTTGTCTTCTGATGCAGCTAATAGCGCTACAGGCATGCTCATGCGCCTGTGCAATTGCTGATTTATTTTGTTAAAGCCAAAGGCGTTAACATAAACAAAAAGTCTATAAAGCGCTTTGATGTGTTGACCTGTATACTTTGTGGGCAAAAATGAAAGAATGAGTGTATTCCTAGCAAAGGCACCTTTCTAAGAAGAGTTCTGTTCTCATAATAACACGTGGTGGTAAATTGAGATAAGGCTAGACATGAGTAATGCATTCTGTTTCGTCTGTACGGGCGTTCAGTGAAGGCAGAACCTCTGTTGACAGAGATAGAATGCCAAAAGCACCCAGGCTCTACAGTCAAGTGACAGAGCCTGTCACTGACCCATAAACAGTCTAAGCGGCAAGCTGTGCAGAAGCTTAGACGTGCCGGCTGTACCTGTTCCAAAGTGCCGGTAGGTAGCCTACGCCCGCTTCAAGCCACAGAAAAACGGCGCTGCCATGCTGAAAAAAGAAAGCTGAGCAAAAGCCCCTGGTCCTGGGGTCCATTGATAAAAGTCTGCAAGAAAGATCTTGCTTAATGGAGGGGATGCCGCAGTTATACTTTTGCCAAGTCCAATCATATGTTGTCGTTGTAAATGGGCTTGAAGAACTTGGCAGCTTTCAAGATGAGGGGGTGGGAAAAGTTGGCACCATTCTATGGGACTTGGCTTGCAACTGCTAGGCTTCCGAGGCCATCAATCTAGAACGTCTAAGATCAATAGATTATGCAGACATTGTAACATGTAAGTACATAGTAGACTATTTCCATGTTATTGCTGGCTCATTGCAAAAAGCACGCCTAACAACTTGCCTTGCTTAGAACAACAGCAAGTCATGTTCGGCCAGGCGCATAGCCCCTCTGGGTCCTGTACCTTATCTTAACCAGCATCAACCACGCAGGGCTCTGATTGTCCTCATCCACGTCAACAGAGGGGCCTCACCTTGTGCTGAGCCACTTAACTAATATCGTCCAAGTAATAGCGTTACCCGGAGTCTGGGTCGAACTCGAAGCCCTGTCCTTGATTATTGGTATCAGCTTCGTAGCATCACGATGGGCGAATCTCAACTGTCAGAGGCTGTCATCTGCTCAACTGTATCCCCCGTTCTTTGCTTCCTTGCTATCACCCATCTACCCTTGTGCCAAGATGTGGCATTCGCATGTCTGCTGCCGTAAGTTCAGACGGTTTGAGTTAGTACAAGTGACAACCTAGTCTTGCGAAGATCGGCTATTCTTGACGAGAGTGATTCGAATTGATGAGACCGTTGCTAGCAAAAAAGCGAGTCATTGTTTATAGACCCTGCTGCGGCGCCGACCACCTGGTTCCCCAGAACGTTGAGCGAGGACCACCCTCTCTATCTTCCTCCTTGCTGCGGGGTTTTATACACTGCGTCCCGCTTTGCCAAGACTTCAATGGTCTGATGTACAGTACAGCGCGAAATGTGGTGTTCATGGAAGAGGAATCGACCTCCTCGAGCATAATTAGTAACCTTAGTAACGCCTTGTCGCCAAGCCATCGTCAATTTGAGTTTTGAATAGAACCTGCCCCGGGCGAATTCTCGGGGCGCGTCAATAGCAGCTTCTCGACTTTTCATGGGCGTTGCGTGGAAAGCCCTTCTACTTGCCTTCATTCTCGTTACAGTTCATTTCTCTGCACTCTCACCCCTACCGCCCCCCTTGGCCTTGTCCGCGGTTGATCATTGTGAGATGGGTGGTCGCACAGAAGTCTCTTGTCCCTCGCAAAAACATTTAGCCAGCAGAAGCCTGTCAAGTCCTTTAGGGAGGCTTGGTGTTCATCTAAATCTACTAGGCGAATCCGCCAAGACGTTGCTTCCGACGAAGATAGCTCCTACCCCACGAAATTAATATCGCGTCGCCAAATCATAGCCCCCTGCTGCAGCTCACGATCTTCTCTCATTGCAGTGCTGGTATATATCTACCTCTAGATCTGCCATGTTTGCAAAGTCATTGCATCGTCTCACACACTCAGCCCGTTCACCACCAGTCACTCTTTTACTTCAATCCACCGATTATTCGTACGATTGAGTTTTCGACACTATGAGATCTGCAACTATCCTTTCTCTCATTCCCGCCGTTGCGGCTTTCTGTCATCATGGCACCAGTCTTTTCAAGAAGGATCAGCTCTTCAAGAGAGCTGACGGTACTTTTGGATTCGACGGCATGAATGGCCCCCTGAACTGGCACTCTCTCAGCGCCAGCAACGAAGCCTGTGCTATGGGCAAGAACCAGTCTCCCATCAACGTTCAGGATTCCAACACCAAACAGGTGGCAGGCTCGACCATCACCTTCAGCCCGGATCAGCACCCTGAGGGCGCCCAGCTCGAGAATTTCAATGGCTTCCTCGAGGTTCGAGCCAACGGAACTATGCAGAACGGCGGCAAGACATACAGCCTCCGTCAATTCCACTTCCACACTCCCAGTGAGCACCGAATCAAGGGAGAACACTTCCCTCTTGAAGTCCACTTTGTCTGGGAGGCTCAAGTGGGCAACGGTCAGTCGCGAGAACCCTCCAATACTATCAGATAAGCAAGCTAAACGACAACATAGGCTCTTCTCTTGCCGTAGTCGGATTTCCTATCGAGGTTGCTGAGACATCCAATCCTCTTCTGGCCTCCGTCTTCAAGAATATCGATCAGGTCAGCGCAGTCGGCTCTCACGCCGCCACAGGTCCCTTGGATTTCACTAGCCTTTCCGAGCATCTCTCGAAGAATACCATCTACCAGTGAGTTTGACTGACATTCAATTTCGTCTTTCTGCTCCGGCTCTAATATGTTCAAGGTACTCTGGCTCCCTTACCACACCCCCCTGCACTGAGGCCATCGCCTGGAACGTTGTGGGCACCCCAATTACCATCGACATCGCAACATATCTAAAGACTAAGAGCATCATGAAGTTCAATGCCCGCTATACCCAAAACAACCCTGGCGAGATAAACCTTCTGGAAAATGCGTACGAAAGTCTGAAGAAGATAGTTGAGGCCAACTAAGGTGCATGCTAGATTCATTGACTTAGATTCACAATCAAACTTTTTCCTGACCACTACGTAAGAAAGGTCTGGCTCTAAGCTTGTATCTTGTGGAATGCTGTATTGAAGTCACGAAAGTTGATTGAATTTCCATGTTAAAAACAATAAGTGAGACCAGAGGAGTGCTAAACTTAAATACCGATAAAGATCTAGTTGATCACATGCGTAATTCGGGCAAAAAAGCCCGCAAGGGTAAAGGGAGCAGACAACAAGACCAAATTTATCACGTAACAAACGACGCGGTTCGTTATATCGCAGTAACTAACGCCTTATATATTGTGATACACCCCCTAGATTTAACCTTAAATCGGATCTAACACTCTTTGCTGTAGGAGACCTATTGGTGATAGGTGGTGTAGGCCGTGCGCTCTGCTGTTGACTAGTTTATACTCGATCTTGTCCTCGAGACGATTATAGGAATTAAACCGATAGTGTTTAAGACAAAACTTAGTTACAAACTATACCACTGTGGCATAACAGTAGGTAGAAGCTAGGCTTATAACTTTCACGTAACAAAACGACGCCATTTGTTACATAGCAGTAATTAACGCGTTGTATATCGTGACAAAAGTCTACATATAGCGTTCACCTAACCATACCGATGGAATATCATTGTGCCTAATCTAAAACAGAAACCAAAACCTCTGACATCCTTAATACTTATTTATTGATCATCGATCGTCTATTAGTATTGAAGTCAACCTAGGGATCTACCCTAATACCTAAGTCTGATTGCATGCTTTCCCTAGCAAGTCACACAAAATGGTATTCTCTCACTAATGAACATCACTTTCCCTATAGCCACTATGTCAACTTTATTCTCTTTGCAGTTTTCGTCTTTATCGAATGGGCATCTCTAGAAAATTATACAACTCCGAATCACTATAGCCAGTTAATAATGATTTTGTTTCCGATAGCTGCCAGTTATAATGGTTTCTTAGGGGAGACGAATCCAAGCAAGGAGGAATGTCTAATGGTTTCCTGGGATTCTAAATCCCTAATTGCTGGTGAACCACAGCACTGTTTTGTATTGTCATGGGGCAGACAGAGGCAACTGTACACTGTTACAGCATGCTTCGGGTAATACTAAGAAACCGAAAATATCTAAAATCCGTCATATTTTCCTAAATCATTGAGACAGGTCCTTTTGAGGCACTCCTGATCCCGTGGGATCTGCCCCCAACAAGTCTGTACACCCCCTTCACTGATACCCAGGACGGTAAAAACGAAGTGCGCCATCAAAATTTGTATCTTTTCAGCAGACTTCTCGTGTCAAATAGTTCAGTCATTTTGTTGGTATAGCAAGGATATTGTTGCAACGCTTCAACAAATAATATTTCAGGCTCATATACGTGGAGAAGAGAAGAAGCAATTGCGTAGTCTGGTTGCGTGGAAGTGGTAGTGTAAGTGAGCGAGGAGGGTCATAGTTACGTAGATAGCCACACGAGTCTTCGGAGTCCATTAATTTGGTTTCCGGCGATAGCATCGCAATACAGTTATTCTAGTCGCTTCTGAGTCCTAAGCTCAAGGTTGGCGAACATAAACTCCAAGCGACCTGTGTCATTAGTATTTTTAAATCCCCGCTTGCCCATAGATCAGTACAACACATCGGGCATAAACAATCAAAACCGAATCATAGATTCTGTTCAAGCATGAATAGAGCCTAAGCTGAGTATGAAGCTACAGAGAAGAGAAATGTGGAGCCGATTGCGGACGGGGGTATCAGATACCCAACGCCGTACTTACAACACAATTATCAGAAATCTATCATACAATGATATTACTAAAGAAACAGAAGAGAAGTGCGTCTTGCGTACTACAATCATCATATGGCGCTGTTTTGACATCGAAGCTCTAGACATCGTCACGTAGAATCGCGCGACGCTGGAGTTCAGTTGGCAAAGATGAGTCATTAGTTGTCATTGAGGATTGCTCCACGAAGTCTGGTGATTTAACTAGTGGTTATATGATATGTTTTCGTTATAACCCAGACGATTACACCGTGAATTTGCTCCAAGTGACCGTCGTCGTATAGGCCTCACAACGTCCACAAGATTACAATTCTTAGAAACACAAGAAGGCAGAGGCGCTACCTTATCTTTGTTTGTTTTGCAAGCTAGCCAATATTAGTACCAAGAGTAAGGTTGGTGAAAACCTCGGAGCAGCTAGGCAAAGGGGCTCAGTGCTAGATTGCAACAGCGAAAACCTTCTTTCACAACCTCTAGATTCGTTACCTCTCACGCTCCAACTCTTTCCAGTAGCTCAAGCCGTACTATGGGCTATAAGAACAGATATAATAAGTATTACAGCGGGGGAGTCGAGATATCATGCAATTTGCGCCCAACGCCGCCTTATCTACTGATCAAGATGCAGTGAATTAACTAAGGGAGCGCACTAGTTTATTAATTAGAGAGCTTTAGGATCCTAAGCCCGGACCACTGCAAGCCGGCAGTAGATTTTAGCTGTTCAATTAGGATAAGCAGCCCGTCATTACGAATTACTAACTCCAGCAAAAGATTTAGGAATAACAGAAGTTATTTCTAAGGTCGTTTATCAGTTGCTTGAATCTTCAGTATTCATTGAAAACTTGGCAAGGAATATAATCCCATTCAAGTACTTACTAGGCAACAGTCAGTAAGGCATTATCCATAAAGTTAAGTGTGCAATAGCTAATTACCGCTATAATAACGCGCGTACAAGGGAAATACTATAGTCCCATAACGGCCCGAACAGAGGATACCATGGTTTATTACAATAAATGGAGCTGAAACACGATGAGGAAAAATATGCACGGCGCCGAAACTGCTCGATAAAGCTTCTCAAGTTGTCATCTTGGGTACGAAGCTATGCTTCAAGGATCGTACCCAAGATTTCATGTCTCACTCCACAATGCTTTCCCAATTCTAAACAATTAGGGTTCAATGTAACAAAATAGATCAGGTAACTGAACGGTCCTCGTCCAACGGAAATGGTGGTATCACGGGGGTTGGATCGTTAGGCAATACGGTCGGTTGACGGAGATAGTGCGGTTGATATGATAAGGAAAGATGGAAGAAGAAATAGACATTATTGCTGGCATCTGAAAGTGAAGTGAAACAGCTGGTTACTGCCTAGCTGCCTTGCTGCCTTGCTCATATACCAACAGGAAGATTTCACAGCTTACATTCAACTGCACCTACATACTTTCCGGGCACACATTCAACCTAGCGCCGTTTTCTTGACATACCTAGAAGGCTGACCTCCGTCGTCTATCATGTCCTTGTAAAGCAATACTTCTATTATCATAAGTTAGAGAGTATATCCAGGCATAGAGTTTTGATACGTACAGTACTTAATTGAAGGAAACGTTTTCTGATGGGGCAGGCCCATAGAAATACCATTCTGGCAGGCTGCCACGTCACCAGGCACATGACCGCCAATATCCACTGAGCCTCAATATCATGAAGCTCTTTGTGACACCTATCAACTGGTAAAAACATAAAAAGCCCCGCTACTTAACACGAAAACCTAATGCCCACAAATCTTAGAATAGCCGAGAGGGTAAGACACCTTATCTTGTTGAAAAGGTGGGCATGGAAGCAAATCAGGATATTGAGGGGATTAGCAGTAGATGTGGAAACACATAATCGGTAATTAAGAAAAAGCCAAGAATTCCTTATTGTTATGATAAAGGTTATACGAAGAGGTTTCCTAGCTGGGCAGTGCTCCATCTTTCTTATCAGCCACATAGATGAGCCAGCCCATGTAGTGCAGCTTTGCAATGCGGATTGTAACCATCAATAGCAATTGCCCTTGCCACAACTACGAGCAAAATGGGGAAGCAACTCCGAGTTATGTTTGCAGAGATCGTGATCGGGCAGTAAACCCCGACTTGAGTGACCGGGGGCGTCGGCGTTGGTGGGACCGGCATGAGTCAGATGAACGTCCAGTATGGGCTTGGTGCTGCAGTCGCTCGTATTCACTTTCGCATCCGCCTTCGCCCTAACGCTGCTTCGGAAAATGCCCGGCCGGTCAGGTCACATATCATATTTGAAGCAATCAATGTGACTAAAGGGGAAAGGTTCAATCCCAGTACTAGGGAACTTACTACACGCATTGTAAAGAGATATTGTGATGCTGATCATGGAAGTTTCCCTATTCGTCGAAATTGTTCCACCATCAGGCTCGAGTTCCTTGGCAAACCGGCAAAGCAGGTAGTTCGTCAGGACATGTGGAGTGGGAATCCATCGTAATCCACTACCAGGGTATTAGCTTCTATGCAAGGACGGGTCGGGGTCGGCCGCTAAGCTTATCTACAAAATCGCAGATATCATCGGCCGAGATGCTAACCACTCTTAGCAAGGATGTGGATTTCATGTCCGAGCGTACACAGACCCAGGGCGTTCTATATGCTATACGTTACAATATTGGCATCACTGTTTGATGCTGGTGGCATTGGGAAAAACAAGATCTTCTTCAAAGAGACATTCAACCGAGCTTGGAGTTCCACAAGTAATATACTTTTTGGAGCCGGGCGTCGCCCAGTACAGTCATTCCCGAGACAGGAGAAGTCAGCGGCAGGTAAATCACACCAGGAGGTTTAGGCCATGACATGCATGTGCAGAGACACTAACGATCCTACTATGTGGAGGCGTTTTAGAGGAGAAATATTGCCGACAAAGAGTCATGCTATCATAGCAAATGTGGAGAAGGGATCACTGAAAAGGACATAACTATTGTTCGTACTACAAGTCTCTCTGGTTATTCGTGTAAATAAAAGGTAAAGACAACGACGTGTGCAAAATTCGATTTCTTCCACGAAATCAGTACTCATATTAGGTCTTCTCAACTGTGAGGACGGTTCTATCATCCCCATATCGTTCAGCAAAGGTGTCTTTTTCATATCTCTTTTCACAATGATCAAGTTTCTTACAGCCGCAACTATCTCTCTTGGAGTGATCCAGGTAGTTTCAGCTGCCTGCACCAATCCAACGCAACGAAAGTCATGGTAAAACCAATCTTAACCAGGTTCTCTTAGCCTTCTGGTAGCTAATCAACCCCGAACAGGACTGTATTGAGTAACTCTGAGAAGGCTGAGTACATCAATGCCACCCTGTGTCTCATGGACCCAGCACAGGCTCCATCAAAGACAAATTATGCCGGGTCCAAATCCCGTTGGGACGAGCTTCAGGTGGCTCATATCGCCCAAGTTCAATTCATTCATACCGTTGTATGGTCTTTTCCTTCCCATCAGTTACCAGTGAGCCACCAGAACTAATGTTTCACTTTTCCAAACAGGGTGCATTTCTCCCATGGCATCGCTGGTTTATGACAGTCCATGAGAATCTTCTCCGACAGGAATGTGGTTACAGTGGTCCTCTACCGTAAGCACAGTTGTTTATATAAAACATTAGGAACAAAGCATTGACGGTCTGTTAAGTTACTGGAATGAGCAGGAGGACCAAGCTGCAGGACCTCTTACAGCTGCCAGCATCTGGGGCAAAGATCCTACGGCCTCATTCGGAACCGGTCTTACCGATAGCAATGGATGCGTTGCCGATGGCCCATTCAAAAACCTACGTTACGACGTCAATATTCAGCTTGAAAGAGGTGCTGAAAAGTGTCTTGCCTATGATCTCAAACAAAAAGACTTCGAACAGGTTAGCCAAGATATTGTTGATGCCTGTAACGCCCTTGAAAGATACACCGATTTCAACAACTGTCTTGGTGGATCGCCGCATACAGCTGGACACTTTGCCATCGGGGGTACCGTATGTATACCTTATTCACACAATTAGCAGACTTACAAAAAACTGACAAACTGGATAACGTAGATGGACGATGTTTCTCTCTCACCTGCCGATCCGCTGTTTTTTATGCATCACACTAACCTAGACCGACTTTGGTGGGAATGGCAAAGTAAGAACACTTCTCGTTTGACAGACATGGGCGGAAGGAATGTTGCTGTTGTTACTTTGCTAGTTGATGCCCAGCCGAAGATTTTGCCCGTCGATGCATTCGCGCCATACTTTGGGTACAGTGGTAATGTCACAACTCTGGATCACATCATGTGGATGGCTGGAACGGCCGAGAACATTACCATTGGCGAGGTTATGGATATCAAAAGCGAAGCGATCTGTGTCGAGTACATTTAGCTTTCTGCCATGAAGCTAGGAATAGCTTCGTGTGAGGTGTGTAGTCAGGCTGCGCCACATATGTGGCGTACCAACCAAGCAGACCATTCCTAATAGTATTTCTACCCGATCAGCGGGTTGTCGTCCAATCCTTAATAGAACAACTAATTCACACTCCATTTCACACACGCTGTGGTTCATCAGACGTTGAAATCGATTATCTATGACAACCGTCTAGCTGACTTGCCTAAGATTAATGGTGACGAGAATTGGAAAATAAGCTGCAATACCGTTCGGGACTAGTACAGAAGCTGCATGATATTCACCTGTAACAGGGGAGCGCGTAGGGCCTATGGATCGAGTTCTATGCAGGAATCCGTAGGCGATAGCAAGAGCCAGGAGGTGAACGAATGAACCGCGCACAAACCTGGGGATAAGCGATTTTCATGATCGCCTAAGCCTCCATGGAGGGCCTGGCGAACATCCAATCGCAAGTAGTGCATCGATACCAAGTTAGGGTACCCAATAGGCTTCTACTCCTGACTGAAACATCAGGCCAGATTAGCTGTATTGAGGTTTGGATGAAACACAATGTAGGCGTTGAGGTGGCAAGGCGCGGTCACGGCGTGCGACGATCTAAAACAAAATCTGTAACAAGCGAAAACATAAGAGTGTATGCACGGCCATCATGGAAGGGAGCGTCAATGTTGCCAAATGCACGGACGGGTCAGACCGTGGAATAAAATCTAAGAGTTTCCCCAGTTAAGAGGCATGCTTTCGGTCTTCGTTGTACCATCTGACCGTATAGCAGCTGAATGCACCACTGAACCCAGTATGTCTTCAACACCCGAATATCAGCCCTTTCTAAAATACTCGGATGATCCTACCGCCGAAGAGCCTACCTCTCCTCAACGACATGCTAGCCGCCGCAATACGTTTCTTTCCCACGTGTTCGTACTGGTTGGAACTTCGCTGATCTGGGTTCTTGTTCTCTTTTTGATGAACCCCTCAATGAAAACGACTGCTTCAAGACAAGAAACGGTGTCATCCGGACTGCCCCATGTCTTCGTGCCTGGAGAACGGCACAATTTTACGAGCGGCATGACAAAGATATCCTGCGGGAACACAACACAAGAAGCTAGAGCTAAGGGCTGCAAGTACGACATTCTTCTGAATCACTGGGTGCCGGACCTATGCTTCGATAAAGAATCCGTCGACGAATATCAAGAAGATGGTAGTTGGGGTGCTTTTGCCGACATGAACATGACTCAACGGCTGACAGTCGATGAAATGTCCGAGAGAGACTTTTACTGGACTTCGGTCCGCGATCACATTAATCACTGTGCTATCATGTGGAGGCGTCAGTTCTATGCCTTTTATGATGAGCGAGCTGCGATAGACTCGATTGTTACAAGTCCTGGACACACCGAGCACTGCTCCCAATATCTAATGGATGTAGTGGATGCCAAATGGAGGGAGCCCACGAAGACAATGAGAGGGTTTGCAGGTTGTTGGATCCGAGAATAACCTACCTAGCGCCTACAGCAACACTTTTTTGAGGCGTTATTAGGCGGCATTGGCGCTGATATTACAAGTATATACACCTATAGTTTGTACAAAAGAGAAAATAAAAGTCATCACTGATTAGTCCCTTCGTAGTCTATATCGAGGTATGCGCGTTTAACATGTACTCTTGTAATAGCCCAGTCCCTAGGTTGTTTCAAATATAGTCTAGTTTATTCGACGTTGAAAACCAATAGTATGTTCAACCAGTCAAGTACTACATAAATTGCGGTCAAGATTATTGATTAGCCTGAACGCACCGAAGCAGTAAGAGGCTGCAGGTGTTGATTCAATAGCAGACTGTTTTTATTCCATAGGTCTCTACGGCTTAGCCGTTAAGTCAAGTAACCCACTTCTAGGCCACCCCCACATGTGGGCCACCCAAAAATGCCTCCCAGCCACCCCATTATCATCACATCCTCCAACTTCTAACTATCATAACATTTTCCATCTTTATCTAAATCACTTCATTTTTTAGTATACCTTCTTTATCACCTAATAAGCTAATATACTAAATACAAGATTAATTAGGCAATTAAGGCTGTTACTAACAGCTAGTCTACCTAGAAGGTATATTTAGAATAAAGTATACTATAGTTAACACTTTAGAATTACCTTAAGGGTATATAAAGTAGAAATACTATATTTATTAACCTCTAGAGGCTTTCTATAAGCTAGGAAGCTAAGCTAGCTAGCTAGGTGTAAATCTAGGTAGATCTTAGGCTTCTACTAACTGTAAGGGGTCCGTGCGCCCTTAGGACAGGGAGCCCTCAGGACGGGACACCTAGCCTCAGAAGAATTACTCCAAGGGCTCCTCAGCTAAACGTTAGTAAAGCCTCACCAACAAATACCTAAGGCTAAAGTCAGAATCTTAGGATCTTTAGCTTAAAGTCTATATATTATAATAGACCTACCTTCTATACCTTTCTTAGTTACAGCTTTTAGCTATATACCTTTATAATTCTTTAAGCTCTATAGACTAAGACGACTAGCGTAAGATAGAATGTTAGGTTACGCTTCTAATAGCGATTGCTTAGCAATCCTAAGGCAAAATAAAAGCTATAACAAACTATAGCTACCTAAAAACTATAACCTAGTACTAATAACTATCCCTATAGGTAACTAATAAGTATCTCTATATTTATATAATATAGACCTTAATAACCTTATAAGAGATACTCTAAGGGGAGAGGTATCTAGAGGTTAGACCTAAGGCTAAACCTTTAGTAAAGGCCTAGCGTTACCTATTATAAGCGTAAGTTAGATATATAGACCTTAGCGAGGCCTAGAGTAAGAACTAAGTCTAGCTAGTATACTATAGATATTCTAGATATAATAGATTAAGATGTAATAGTAATAAGCTAAGGCGTAGTAGTAAAACGTAAAACTATAGAGGTAGAACTAAGAACTACTCTAAACGCTTACTAAATATATATTAACTAAGGACTACCTAAAGGAGTATAAAAAACCCCTAACCTATAATTATAAGGTACTTAATAAAGAGGCTACTACTATATAAATTAATAATTAGATAAAGGCTTTTAAGGAAGTAAATAACTTAAGGCCTAACGCCTTTATAGTATACTAAATTAAATAGGCCTTATTAAAGGTTATATTAATAATTTAGACCTAGTAGAGAAACTACTATATAGGATTTAAAAAGGATATTACGTAAGACGACTTCTTTATATTTATTTACTAAGTGTATATTAACCCTATAACCTAAGAGAGAGAATACTACTATACCCTATTTAAGATAAAAAAGAAGCTAGGTAACCTACCTATAGTATTCTTTAGTAAATAGTTAGTAATCTATAGCGCGTTAGGTAATAAGATTAAGGAGGACTAAGTATAGGTATATAACTTCTTCTTTAGGCTCCTAGTAGCACTATAGGAAGAGTTAATTTAGTAG
This sequence comes from Colletotrichum cereale, assembly GCA_034509685.1. Taxonomy (NCBI): domain Eukaryota; kingdom Fungi; phylum Ascomycota; class Sordariomycetes; order Glomerellales; family Glomerellaceae; genus Colletotrichum; species Colletotrichum cereale. The sequence continues at coordinate 9,176 of JASUDE010000002.1, read as the reverse complement.
AAAGTAGAGATTAACACACTAAGGAAAGTAGCCTAAAAAGCCTAAAGGTACTAAAAGCTAAATAATAAGTTATATAGTAACCCTTTATAAAATAACTACTATAAGAGGCTAAAGGAGGAGTTAGATATAAAGTAGTATCCCCCCCTATTTTAACGCTTTACGCCTTAAATAGATAGTTAGGTATCCTTAATATCTACCTCGTTTTTAAGATTCTATAAACAAGGTGTATTAAGGGGAAGAGGTAGGATCCCTAACTATAAGGTAAGTACTCTATAACAAAACGATAACGTAGTTACCCCTACGTACTATAACTATAAGAAGCTAAGCTACTACTTAACTACTTATAGGACGCCTAAGAATAGTAACAGCACGCCGATTAGTTAGTAACTAAAGCCCTAAAAGGTAAAAATAAATACTATCCTTATAGGAATAAGGGTTTAGAAGCTCTTAGACTTAGGAAATAAATAATTAAGGATAATGCTTTAGATTACTCCTTAAAGAAAGATATAGTCCCTATTAGAGAAACTACTATAGGGAGGGTAATTGTTTTATAAAGGCATATTAAATATAAGGTTAGTATAAATATAGATACTTACGCTTAGGTTAATATTATTAGCTTTTACTTAGTATAGAAACTAGGTCTAAAAAAGATAAACGCCTTATACCTAATACTTATTAGATTTAATAGGAAGGAGATAAAGCCTAAAGCAACGTACTAGGTAACGTTTTTCCTAATTAACTCTTATAAATAGCTATAGAAGGTTTAGTAACTATTCGTTAAGGTAGATAAGCTAAAAGGCTTATTAAATCTCCTACTATTAAGGGAATCTATAGGATAAAAAGGAATAATTATTAATATAAGGACTAATACTTAGAAGTATAATTATATAGCGCTTACTAACCTAAAGTAGATTATAATAGAGATTATAGAAAACCGTTAGAAGGCTTACGTTACCTATATCTATAGAGCTACTTTAGAAAACAAACTAGTAATTACCTCTCTAGGAGAAATAGAAGAAAAAGGGGATCTATAAGTATAACTCCCCTTAGAACTTAAATTAAAGTGTAAAACGTTTAATAAAGAGGTAGTAAAAACAATTAACCTTCTTCCTAATATAAAACACTCTATTAATTTAGAGAAAAATAAGAAACCTCTATTTAGACTAATCTACTTACTAAGTAAATAATAATTAGAGGAACTATAAGCCTATATTACTAAGAACTTAGTAAATAGTTATATATAACCCTTAGTTAGTAAAGCTAAAGTACCTATCCTTTTTATCCCTAAGAAGGATAGAACTATACGGCTCTATATAGACTACTACAGGCTTAATAAGGTTATAATTAAGAATAAGTATCTATTACCCTTAATTAGTAAGCTTTTAGAGAGGCTTTAGTAAGCTAAATAGATTTTAAAGATTAATCTTAGAGATATATACTATTATATCTATATTAAGAAAGGAGATTAGTAGAAGACTACGTTTTATACGTAATATAGGTATTTTAAATACACTATTATACTATTTAGCCTAACTAATATACTAGTAACCTTTTAGGTGTATATTTACTAAACGCTTAGTAAATTAGTTAACACTTATTATATTACGTATATAGATAATATTATAGTCTATTTTAAAATAAGAAAGTAGTATATAGAAGATATTAAAGGGGTACTATAAAGGCTATATAAGGCGTAGCTATATATAAAGCTTAGTAAGTATAAATTTTATACCTATAAGACTAAATTTCTAAAATACGTTATCTTACCTAATAGTATTATAATAGATAAGGGCTAAGTATAAGCGGTTACTAAATAGAAGCTACTATAGTCTGTTAGAGAAATATAAGTATTTCTTAGGTTTTATAACTTCTATTAGAAGTTTATACTAAAATACTTAGGGATTATTACCCCTATAACATTAATACTTAAGAGTAGTAGCTTTAAGTAGGAATAAGAGTTTAACTAGACCTTAGAAGCGTAAGGAGCCTTTAATAAGCTTAAGGCTGCCTTCTACTTAGCGACTATTCTATAACATTAAGACCCTATAAGGGAGACTAAAGTTAAGACTAACGTATTATAAAAAGCTATTTTAGGAATTTTATCTTAGCTTATAGAGGGCTAATAGTAACCTATTACTTACTTTTTATAAAAGCTATTAGATACTAAGTAGAGATAGGCTATAGGCTAATAAGAGCTCCTAGTAATAGTAGAAAGCTTAGACTATTAGGCCTACTACTTATAGGGAATATTAAAGGTTTTTATAGTCTTAATAGACTACTAAGCACTAAAAGGTGTTATTAACGTACTAGCGTAAGACCTTTATAGAAGGCTTACTAGATAGGTCTACTACTTATTAGTATTTAACTTTAAAATCTACTATCGCCTAGGAGTAATAAATCCTATAGATAGTCTGTTTAGGAGGCTAGACTATATAAAGGGGGAAGTAGTATATAATAACGTACTCCCTATACTCTTAAAAAAGTTAAAGCTTATAAAGAAGCTATTACTAAATAGTTAGTAAGCTATTACTATTACTAAAGGTAAAAGTAAAGTAGTAAAGGCTTTTATATAAGCTATTAAAGCTATATTAGAAGGGGAATCTTCTTTACCCTAAAGACCTTATAGAACCTAAAAGTCCTAAGGCACTACTATAAAAGTTATAGCTATAATAACCTATAGCTAAAAGGGCTAAAAAAAGTTATAAAACGCTTAGTAAGAACCTAAAAAAGGGGAGGAAACACCTAAAGCTAGGATTATTATTTTAAAGTAATATATCTTACGCGTAGTTATAAAAAAGCTTATAAAGCGTAAAACAGTATTACTCTAAAAGCTATCTAACGCCTTAGAAGATTTTATCTAAAGACTATAGGCTAAAGATAAGAACTACTAAAAGTAGGTAATAAAAGCTTATAGACTAGCTAGAGAATAAAAAGGTTATTACCTAAATAAAAAAGGGACCTTATTCTATAAGATAAGACTAGTTATTCTAGATAAAGCGTTACTATACTTAGTAATCGTTTACTAACACTATAATAAGCTAATAATAGGTTATATAGAAGTAAATAAGACGTAAAAGCTTATCTTAAGGTTATTTTACTAGCTAGATATTCTCTTAGACGTATAAGACTATATCTAGACGTACTAAGTATACTAAAGGGTTAAAGTGCCTAAGCATAAGCCCTATAGGAAGTTATAGTTATTACTAATACTAGTATACCTATTTAAAGAAATTAGTATAGACTTTATTATAGGCCTATTAGTAAGCGTTTATAATAATAGCGTTAAATATAATAGCATCCTAGTTATTATTTATAGGATAATAAAGTTTACTATATTCCTTTTAATATAGAAAACTATTACTACTATATAACTAGCCTATATTCTTTATAAGAAAGTTAAATATAGATTTAAAACCCCTAGAGGTATTATAAGTAATAAAGATAAGTTACTTACTAGTAAGTTCTAATAGGAATTTACTATAGAAAGGGAAATCTACAGCTAGTTATCTATAGCGTACTACCTCTAGATAGATAGGCAGACTAAAAAAACGCATTAGACACTTAAGAGATACTTATAAGCGTATACTAAAGGCTTAATAAACAGATAGGTAGTATAACTCCCTAAAGTAAAGTTTATATATAATAATAGTTACTATATAACTACTAGCCTTTTACTAATAGAGGCCTTATATAGGTATAACCTAAGATATATTAAATACATTTTATTTTTTACTAAAACTATAGTATAAGGCGTAAAAGAATAGCTCCTCTATATTAAGAAACTTAGAGTAGACGTATAACGCTACTAGTAAAAAGCCGTTAAGGTATAAATAAAGGGGTATAACGTAAAGCACACCCCTAAGGAGTACTCTTATAGAGAGATTATTAGACTTTTAATAAAAAACTTTAGGTTTAAGAATAAAAAGCTAGCACTAAGATTTATATAAGTAGCTATAGTAGAGAGGATTAGCTCCTAGGCGTACTAGGTCTACCTACTAGAAAAATATTAGCGTATATATAATGTATTTTTAGTATTAATAATTAAGCTATAAAACGATTAGTAAGCGTAAGGTAAAAGCAAGCCGACCCTCTCTAACCTTAAAGACAAACTAGAAGAATAAGAAGTTAAAGAGGTTATTACTAGCTATAGGTTAGCAAAAGATTACTAGTACTTTATTAAATAGGCTAGATAGCCTATTAAATATAATATATAAAAGCTAGAAAAACACCTTTAGAATATATAATAAAAAGTTACTATATATAAAAGAAATATAAGTAAGAGGTATAAGAAATAAGATAATAAATAATATAGTATTAGGTTATTATTATAGAAAGCTTACCTAGCTATAAGCAAAAGAATACATACCCCCTAAGGAACTAGGTTAGAGGCCTACCTAAAGTATTATAATATAAAAAATAGAAAAGCAACCTAGCTACTAATATTAAGCTACACTATAGGGTTATAGGTAAACGCTTACTAAATACTTACTATAGCTACCCCTACTTATTCTTAATTCTTAACCTTATCCTTTTTATCCTTAGTCTCCTCCTCTTTAGTCTCCTTTTTAGACTCTACCTTAGAGTTATCTTAGACTAAACCAAGCTTAATAGTAGCCTTAGTAGCTACAGCCTTATCCTTCTTATACTTATTAGTAAAGGCTTACGTATTACTCTTTAAGTAAGAGATAAGGTAATATAGACCTAGATTAGTAGTATTAAACTCCTAAATTACTAACTACTTAGTAATCTTATTATAAATCCTATAGATCCACTTTCAATTATTATTAGAGTAGTTATAGTAGAAGTAGTTATAAGGGAAATAAATCTTAACGTAAGCTATGTAGGCCTTACGCTTCTATTTCTCCTTATGTAACTTCTCCTCTATATTACGCTTTTACTTCTCCTTATATAACTTCTCTTCTACCTTATGCTACTTCTACTTAGCCTCTTTCTTTTTATACGCCTTCTTAATAGTAGCTATAAAGTAAGCGCTTAGTAAGAAAGCCTTATTATTAGCATTAGAATTATAGAAGGTACTATTAGTATTATTAGATATAGTAGACTTATTATTATTATTATTAATAACTATAACCTTTACCTACTTTTAGTAACGCTTTACTACACTATTAGTAGTAGCTCCCTTAAGCTTACGCTTCTTCTTCTATAGGGTCTTAGTTACAGCACTATAACTAATAAGCGTAAAGCTAGTAACATAAATAGCGTAAGTTAGGATAAAATTATTAATATACTTAGCGACAGTTTAATAAAATTCCGCCTACTTAGGGAGCTTCTTAAGCTTACCTTTAGCCTTTAACTTATTATAATAGAAATCCTAGTAGCTATCTATACTCTTAATAGAAATACGTAAGTAACGTGTGTAAAAATTATCTTAAACGTAAGCAGGCTAGAGCTAGTTAAGCTAAGATATAACATCCTCTATAAAGATAAGTCCTACCTAAGAAGTAAAGTTAGTTTTAATAAACTATTAGTAAAGCCTAGGTAATAAATATTAAGCTAGATAAGTAGACTAAAATACTTATAGTTAGATACTATCTCTTATAAAGTAATCTACTATATATTAACGTTACTATAAACGCCTAGTAATAGGTTACTATAGTAGTTAGTAATATAGCACTAAGTAAAAGAGACGTACTTAAGGTAATTTAGGATACACTAGTAACTAAGGGGAGTTATTACGCACTTATTAACGTAATAGTAAAAATATATAAAAGCATTCTAAGTCTTTTAGGTAGCACCCTAAAGCTCTTTTAGGACCTAGAATAGTAGTTAGTACTACTAAATTATTAGTAAAGGATTAGTAAAACTTACTATAAAGTATTATTTCTTATTAATAAGATAGGTAACGTATTTAGTAACGTATACACCCTAGTAGTAATATAGGTAACTAAGGTTATAATAAAGCTATTCTAAATAATTAATATAAGGGGGACCTCCCTCTAAACCCTTAAAGCTAACCTTAGGGTTATAAGGCATCTTAATAACGCTAGTAATATAAATAATAATACTTATTATTATAGATAGTTTAGTAAAGACTTAGTAGAAAGATATATATTAAGGAAAAATCGTTAAGAATAAAGAAAAATTGCTATACGTAAAGAAAAATTAATAAGAATATAAAGAACTTAATAAAGGCTTAGTAAACGCAGTATAAGAAAAGATAAGAAACTAAATAAGTTAAGAAAAAAAGGATAATAATAAGAAATATAAAGGAAGATAGTAAAAACTTAATAATAGCTTTATATAGGAGAGAGAAAAAGGAAGAAAAAGAAAAACTATTACCTAAAAGAAAGAAAAGAAAATAAGAGGAATAAAAAAACAAAAAAACAATAGGATAACGTATATAATAGTAAAGATTTAAGAAGCTATTACTAAGGAAGAAAGATAAGTAATATAATATAATAATAATAAAGTAAGGTAAAAGTAAAGTAACCTATTATTACTTTATAAAACCCTTATATAATAGGAAACGTAACTATAACTAGCACGCTAAGTTTTAAAAACGTTTAGTAGTAAAGAAATTTATTTTAGACTATAAAGTAATTATAGTAAAGGGAGGCTAAAGGCTTACTAGGAATTATAATACTAAAATAAAACCTATTATTTAATAAGAGAAGTTAATAAGGGCTACTAAAGCAGGAGGCAATAAGTTAGTAACCAGTTAGCACCTAAGACAGCAGACCTACTTATCCTTAGGGACTAAGGATTTAAGGAGAGGGGTAATTATAAGGGGTTTATACACCCTTAGGATAGGGAGCCTTTAGGACAGGATACCTAGCCTTAGAAGAATTACTCTAAGGGCTCCTTAGCTAAACGTTAGCGAAGCCTTACCAACAAATACCTAAGGCTAAAGTTAGAATCTTAGGATCTTTAGCTTAAAGTCTATATATTATAATAGACCTACCTTCTATACCTTTCTTAGTTATAGCTCTTAGCTATATACCTTTACACTAACCTATTAATAACTAAAGAAATTCACCTAGTGTATTCTTTATACTATAGGTAATTATTATAATACTTAGTATTACTAAACCTACTAGGTTTAATAGGTTTATCCCTAATACCTACTATAGCTATTATCTATAGTTTAGCTATAGTATCTACTATAGCTAATAGTATATTTTACTACCTATTTAACTAAGTAGCTTATAATAGTTATACTTCTTAGTTATATATAATTAAACTAAAACCCCTTATTTATTACTTACCTATTAATACATATAGTTAACTATATTATAACCCTCTTATAATAATACCTATACTAATTAGTAGTAGTTAGTTTTATAGTAAACTACTACTATAATTTACTATAGATTAGTAAGAATTTACTAAAAGAAATAATTTAATTAGAAGAAATACCTAAAGAGAGTTATACTATAGATAGAAAGTATATAAGAAAACCACTTATAGATACACCTTATAATTATTTTATACTACTTACTAAGAAGACCTTTTATTACTTAATATAGTAGTAAAAAGCATAATTAGCTAATTTAAAGTAAATAAGTAACTTACCCCCTTAGTAAGTAGAGAAGACGCTAAGAATATATAGCTATCTTACGCCTCTTTATAACTTTATTACTTTATAAGAAGTTAATTTTAGACTATAAAAAACACCTTAATTTATATCCTACTAGATAATCTAACCTTTATATAGTTACTAAAATATAACCTATAAGTAAAGTTAAAAATAATAAAAAGCTTATATAATAACTCTACTTTAAGTATAATATATAGAATAATACTAAAAGCCTCTTTATTAAAAACCTTAGTAGAGAATAAATTCCCTATGAGATTACTATTAAATATATTACTACTAAGTAATAAAAAGTCTAAAGTAGAAAAAGTACTAATAAGAAGTATAAGATTTTAGTTAAAAGTAGTAAAAATAGTATAAATCTCTTTAAAATCTATACTATAGACTATAAACCCTAAAGCTATATTTTAGATACTAAAGAAACTTACTTACTATATTAATAAATAACTATAAGGTATTATATAAATTAATAAAATACCTAATAACCTCTTAAGTAATAACTATAGAAAAGCGTTAGGTGCTATTATTATCTATAGAATAATAATCTTTACTAAAATAAATATAATTAAAGCTAACCTTTAGGATAATACCTATTTATTCTTTAGTAGGTAGTTAAGAGATAATTTTTATACTATAGATAAAGACCTACTTATTAAATTTTATAAATTCCTTATAAAATAAGAAGTATAAATCCTAAAAAGTAGTAATTTTAATATTATAAGCGAAATTTATAAACTTATTAACTATAAGGATTTCCCTATATAAAATAAAGAGATAGTTAACTTAGTTATAAAAAAGTCTAAAAGCTTTTAAAAAAGAATTAAAGATAATAATTTTTATAATAAGATTACTAATAACTTTAATTTTTTATACCTATTAAACTATTAAACTAAAGTATTATAAAATGACTAAGGGAGAACTATAAGCCTACTATAAGAACTATATAGGGAATATATAAATACCTTATTTATTAAGGAATCTTTATACCTTAATATAGAATTTATATTACTACTACCTAAAGAAAGTTACTAACCTAGTTACTATATAACAGAGTATTAAAATATTACATATTACATTATTATAAATACATATATTTGTAATAATGTAATATAAGGCGTTATTATATTATATGTAATTATAATTATAATATAAGGTGTATTATTATATTATAAATACATATTATATGTATTTGTATTTGTAATATTGTAATATATTACACTATATATTAAGTAATTATATTAAATATATAATAAATATAATTAAGTATATTTTAGTTATTTATATTTCTATTTAGTGTATTTACTTTAGAATAAGTACTATAAAAAGTATTATAGTAGTATTAGATAAGGAGTAACTATAGAAAATACTTTAGGGAATAATATAAGAAATAATATAAGAAATAATATAAGAAATAATATAAGAAATAATATAATACATATTATAAGAAATAATAAAAGAAATAATATAAGAAATAATATAAGGAGTAATATAAGAGATAATATAAGAAATAATATAGAGAATAATATAGAGAATAACGTACATGCATAGTGAGTGACGCATCATAGTGAGTGACGCACTCTTCCTTACCCTTCTACCTTTTATATAAGTAAATTCAACCATA
>JASUDE010000001.1:333642-464457 GCA_034509685.1 Colletotrichum cereale | reverse complement strand
TCGTCAACTCTTTTAATGACACCCCCCTTCTCTGTCCCAATGACGACACACCCTCCTCCACATTCCATTCCGTCTCTTCCTTTCCCCCCCAACCCGGGCTCAAGGCTCCGTTTCCCTTGTTTCTGCCTAGTTCCCCCCCATCTGTTGTCTTCTGCGCATCAACATCGCCGGTGTCGACTCGCAGGTGCAGCCCTTGTGTCCAAAATTCGTGCTGTTTCCCTTACAGCACCCCTGTCGGTTCTTCTCTCCCCCAGGTCGTCCCGGGGCCAGGGCGCCATTGAGCAGCCCAGCCAGCCCAGGCTCCATGCTCATACATGTGTCCCCCAGGCCATTTTGCATTTTGACGTCTCATTCAAAGTTGCGGTCGCCGCCGCCGTCGCCGATGTACAAAGTAGCCCATCGTCTCCGTCTCAACCCTGCGCGCTACAACGTTCCTACAAGTGGTATGTGCAATGTACCTAAGATAGTAACCGTAGTGTCGTGTAGAGAGAATGAGAGAGAAGACTGTGTGTGCGTGTGTGTGTGTGTGTGTGTGTGTGTGACTGTAACCTCAGTTGCCCCTCCCCGTTTTCAGCCCAGCAATAACCGTATACGCCCAGCGTCTCCGCTTCGGGGACCCATTCGCTTGGAATGAATGGAAAGCAGAGGAAAACACCAGAGCGACACCGACAGGCACTAAGGACTAACAACTCAAGACAGGTTGAAGTGAGATGAGGTGACTGACTGACTGACTGACTGACTGCTACACTAGCTAGTGACGGGAACCGACGTGAGACAAGCCTTGCGAGCTAAGTACACCACCTACTTTTGTTACTCATCTTGCTCTGGACAGCTTAGCGCCCTCGTCCAGCGCCCTCCTTTTTCCTCCCGCCAATTTTGCCTTCGTTCTTGGTATCCGCTTTTTATTTTCAAGTCTCCTTCCTGAGCGCCTCCCCTCGACGGCTCCCATACTTTTCTTCCGTGGCAGCTTCTCCTACCCCCCGCCCCCCTGCGAGCTCCAGCTGGCTGGCTACCCAAGGCAGAAAGGGCATCAGTGTAGTATAGGTAGTGCAGTCAAGTGTAGGTACCTGCGGGGATATCTAGCTCGTTAGAATATCCCCTGTGGGCCCGTGTGTGCGCGCATCTTTCTTTCGCATTCCTCGTCCGGTCCTCCCTCATTACCCGCGAACCTTTGGGCTTACAACCCCATCCTGGTGTACCCGTAACCCCCCAGTACCTTGCCCTTGCCCACCCAGAGTTTGGCGCGCACACATGCCCTCTCTGTTCCTCTCCGCCCCCTTTCTATGCCCCCCCTTTCGGTGTGCGCCTTGTACCCCCGTACCTCGCCGTAGTGTACAAGCCGCGACTGAATGGTACCTGTCCACGCCATGTGTATTTTCTGTGCTACGCTACTTCGCTCCTCCCTACCCATCCATGTGGGCGTCCATCTTGGCTCGCTCCCGTTTTACCTCCACATCTTCCCTGCAAACACACCAACTCTCCCAAGACTGTAGGGACACCCACCATGTATGTACTTTGTACTCCCACTCACTCACCCTCGCTCTCTGATCAGCCCTGGCCGTCACTCTTCCGCGTACCCCCCGCCCTCTGCGCCTACACACGACTCTGTCTGTACCTCTCCGCCTTACACTTTACGGATACACCCAGCACACCTCTTTGGGGCCCGTACTCTCGCTCGTTTCCCTTCGTTTCCACCCTCTCTCTGCTGACCCTGACATTTTTCTGCGCTGGTCTTTGCCCTTACTCCAAAATAAAGCTCTTGGCTATGCCTCCTTCCCGCCCCGTCTACTCATAATTTCCCGGGCCCCAGCTACACTCTCCCGCCCACATAAGACTTGACTGCCACCACACACCTTCCATCTGTCTGCCAGCAGCCAGTCTCACACGCACGCACCGTACTTACCCACCTACTACAACTACTACCACCACCACCACCCGCGACTGGCCTTTGCCTCTTCAACTACATAACAGCTGACCACAACCTCTTCCTCTTTTGCACCCACGCACGACGTGCTCCAAAACAAGACTACGAAAATCAAACTTCACTTCACGTTCAACAGACTCGGACCCAGATCCGGGAAATCTCCCCATTGAGTCATCTGCAACTACTGCTTTGCGTCTTGCGCCGTGCGCACCCTTCCTGGCATCTCCAAATTCGAGTTGCGCCGAACCACCTCCCACCCGATTCACATTCGACTTTCTGCCGGACACGAGCCTGCGCGACCTGGAACTGGTCCTCCAACCAGCCGGCAAGGAAGCCAAGTACACAGAAACCCCAACGAGCATCCGCTGCGGGAACATTGCACTCCGGCCTGCCAATGCTGTCGGTTCCGTCTCCCCCAACCCGGAAATAGACCCGAATCAGCGACTTGCATACCACCTGCCACATCACTCTCGTCCTCACGCCGCGAGCCATCACAACAGCTGCCTGGGCCCGCCAAATCCAACCCCCAAAGGCCAGAGGCAGGAACTCGAAAAGAAGAACCACGGACGCCCTGCGCCCTCGATTGGCCCAGTTTGACACTGCCCGTCCGCCCTGCGCTGCCACGCCTGACTGCTGGTCCGCCTGCAGTGTACCCGGTACGAGCCACCCGCGTGGTCTATTAGGTCCTCTGGTACGCCGCATCCCATCCCGCCGCGCAGCAACGCACGCTGCAGGAGATCATCATTCTCCCCACGCCTGCTGCTGCCCTCACGGAGGAACTCTTGCCTGCCAGATAGCGCCGTGTGTGTGGAACGCCCACTTCGATATCTCAGGATCGACCTCTCCCACGCATTCCCCGCATTCTCTATCCCTCCACGGGCCGTTCCACACGACCACCTCTCCAAGGATGCCGTCTCCAACAGCTGCGCTTTCTCTATAAACTGCCAGATCATCCACCTTGGATCTCGCCGGGGACCTCTCCAACTCGCATGTAGTGAAGGCTACCCTCATGACCATCATGTCCCCTACTTCGACCCAAAACATACAAACACCCTCGTCCCTTTTCAACCCTACCATGACCCCCCAGACCGCTCATATCAGGCGCACACGCCCGAGCCATGTCCAGACCAACCTCCCCTCCAACTCACAGCACCAACATCAACACCACCAACAACAACAACAACAACAACAACAACAACAACAACAACAGCAGCAGCAGCAGCAGCAGCAGCAGCCTACTATACCAGCTTCAGCCATCAGCGCCTCCTCGGTAGCCTCGAGCTCACAACAGGGCTCCCCCGTCATGTCTCCCGAGGCCGCCATCATGACGACCAACAGCTCGCTCCAGGCGTCCCCCGAGCACCGAGGACGTGGGCTCCTCGACGAACAGTTCCCAACAGGCTCCTTCCAGCTGCCAGAGCCAGTCATCTCACGGAAAGCTAGCGATAACTCGCTTGGCCAGACCCTAGTGGGCAGCCCCAGCGCCATGTCCGAGGCCGTGAGCAAAAGCGGCAACCTCATGAGGCGCCTGTCCAACAAGACAAAGGCCTGGAAGAACCGCCGCAGGACGTCCTCTGCTGCCCCCAACAGCCGTGATGGCAGCGTGGGCCCCGGCATTCTCCGCAGGAGGAGTGACAGCAACACCACGGCCCCGCCCGACTTTGCCGCGTATAGCGACTCGGACGACGAATTCGTTGATGAGATGGAAGATCTCCGGTCATTGATTGGCGGTCTTGACGGGGCTCTCCGAGAATCATCCTCGAATAGCACGACGGCTTCCGTCGCCGGCTCCACCTCCCCTTCCAACACAACCGCCGGTCCCGTCATACCCTTCCAGCTGCTGAAGGGCACCTGGATCAGGAAGGTCTCGAAAAAGAACTGGAAAAAGCGCTTCATCCTAGTCCTCGAGCCGGACGCGGCCAAGATCTCGTGGGACAAGAGCAGGCCCCACAAGTGCCTGTACATCGATGACATCAAGGAGATCAGGACGGGCTCCGACATCCGACAGTACCGCATCGACTACGCAGTACCCGAGACCGAAGAGTCTCGGTGGTTTTCCATCATGTACTCGGTGCCCGACAAGTCCAAGACCAAGATGATGCACCTCGTGGCCGACGACGCCAGCACGTTCTACAACTGGGTCACGACTCTCGAGGCCATTTCCAAACACCGACAAGACCTGATGGCGTCCTTGATGGCGTTCAACGACAGGGCCATTCGTGACTACTGGCTTAATGAGATGACCAAGCAGGGTGGGGAGAAGCCGCTCTCTCTCGACGACGGCGACATTGATTTCGAAGGGGTCCAGCGGGTCTGCCGGAATCTCCACATCCATGCGTCGCCCAGTCAGTTGCGCGCCAAGTTCCATGCGGCCGATGTCACCGACACGGGTCGTCTGAACTTCTTCGAATTCCAGACGTTTGTCGGTTACATGAAACGCCGTGACGACATCCGCCAGATCTACCACCGCATTGCAGCGAACCCAGAGACGGGCCTCACCGTCAAGGAGTTTCTGGACTTTTTGCGCGATGTCCAAGGTGAGAACGTCGATGCCGACTTGGCCGTCTGGGAGGCCCTCTACACCAAGTTCGCCCGCAAGTTCAAGTCCAGAGACGCGGACACGGCCCAGGGCGACGGTCCAAAGATGGGCGACGCGGCTTTTGCGGCGTTCCTGACCTCGACTTACAACCTGCCTGTGCATAAGGAGCCCAAGGAGTACACCCTCGACCGGCCGCTGAACGAGTACTTTGTTTCCAGCTCTCATAACACGTACTTGATGGGCCGACAGGTCGCCGGCCTCTCTAGCGTCGAGGGCTACATCTCAGCGCTCGCTCGTGGTTGCCGCTGCGTCGAGGTCGACTGCTGGGACGGTCCTGATGGCCAGCCCACCGTCAACCATGGCCGGACCCTCACTACCTCAATCAGCTTCCAGGAGACCATGACGACGATCAACAAGTACGCCTTCGTCAAGACCAAGTACCCCCTCTGGATCTCCCTCGAGGTCCACTGCAACCCCCAGCAGCAGGCCGAGATGGCTCGCATCATCAAGGAGACCTTTGGCGCCCGCCTCGTAACCGAACCGCTCGACTCATCCGACAGGCTCCCATCCCCCGAGCAGCTCAAGGAGCGGGTCCTGATCAAGGTCAAGCGCCCACAGCCCGCCCCGGAGCCCAAGCCAGCGGAGACGACGGGTCGCCGCAGGGGCAACAGCCTGACCTCGCCGTATCCAAAGCCCGTTCAGCTCGATAACAGCACCATCCCCTCTCAGTCACTGCCTCAGAGTCCCATACTGAGCCCCAGCCACTCGTCCCGCCGGCTCGTGAGCAAGAGCCGCGTCAACACCATCACCGAGGGCGAGGTACAGGATGCCCTTAGCAGCAGCACAAGCGACAACGACAGCGCCGGCGAGCGGGTGCCCCCCAGACGCTCGTCTAACAAGACGGTCCAAGTTTTAGGGGACCTAGGTGTGTATTGCGCCGGAGTCAAGTTTGGCGGGTTCGACGCCCCTGACGCTAAGGCTTACAACCACATCTTCTCGTTTATGGAGTCGAGTTTTATGAGGAACAGCAAGTCCAAGGAAGAGCGTAGGGCCATCGAACGCCACAACATGCGGTACCTCATGCGGGTTTACCCCGACCGCACTCGGATCACCTCGAACAACTTCAACCCCGTCACGTACTGGCGCAAGGGTGTACAGATGGCCGCCCTCAACTGGCAGACGTTCGATCTCGGGATGCAGCTCAACCAAGCTATGTACGAGAGCGGCTCTGACCGGTCGGGGTACGTGCTCAAGCCCAGCGAGCTCCGCGAGATCAAGGTGATGCCCCAGGAATGGTCCGGATACAGGGAACGCCAGGAGGTCACCTTCAGCATCGACGTCATCTCGGCCCAGCAGCTCATGCGACCCAACGGCATGCCCAACAATAAGACAGTCGACCCCTACGTCGAAGTCGAGGTATTCCACTCCAGTGACAAGAGAGATAAACGGGACGTGGACCCCACCGAGGCACCCTCCACGGATTCACCCCTCAAGTTCCGGACCCGCGTGATCCCGGAAAACGGCTTCAACCCGATTTTCGACGGCAAGTTCACCTTCAAGGTGACGACCAAGTTCCCCGAGCTCATCTTCGTCCGCTGGTCGGTCAAGCTTTCCCACAATGGCGAGAGCTACAACGACCGTCCGCCCGTTGCCACGCATACTGCCAAGCTCAACGGTCTCAAGCGGGGCTACCGCACCCTCCCCCTCTTCGACCACAACGGCGAGCAATACCTCTTTTCGACCCTCTTCTGCCGTGTCAACATTGATTCCGTTCAGACCGTCTTGATCAAGCACGACGACGGGTCGGAGACAATCGGCACCGCCAAGTCCCGCGGAGTCGGGCGCGTCTTCAACACATTCGGCACGCGCTCCAATAACATTAGCCCCAAGTCCAGCATGGACAAATCGGGCTACGAAGGCTAGTCTTCGGAACCCTTCGCTTCTTGGCATAAATTTGTTTCATTTTATTCCCCAAGTTTTGTATTAGTATCGACAGAGATTTAACGACGAATACCCGGGCCCTGCACTGCATCCCTGGGGCGACACGACACGGCCGAACCCAAAAGACAGAATTCATCTAGTGCTATCAACTATCAATACCCCCTTTGGCATTCGACTGCGGCGTACTATTGGCATGGATGAGAACTTCCTGGAGTAGTCTACGACTATTTTCTTTCGTTTTACCCGCT
The DNA here is from genome assembly GCA_034509685.1 of Colletotrichum cereale. Taxonomy (NCBI): domain Eukaryota; kingdom Fungi; phylum Ascomycota; class Sordariomycetes; order Glomerellales; family Glomerellaceae; genus Colletotrichum; species Colletotrichum cereale. Next base: position 457,805 of record JASUDE010000001.1, on the reverse strand, counting down.
TTCCTTGAAGGACGCGAGGCTTTTAGGGATACCACCAGGGTTTCTTCTTTTTTCCTTTTTTTTCCTTTGTATCCTAGGGGCTCATCATTGGGAGGCGGCGAATTCACAGGCATACAGTCACCCCGAGAGCCAGGAGGCCGGGAGCCGACTTTGGAAGGGAAACGGACAGCATATACCACATGTCAGGAATGGACAGGAACATTATAGAATTGGGATCAATCCGACATGATGAAAGTAAGAGTCGAGAAAAGACCATAGGAAAAAAAGCCTTTTTTTTGTTTCCCATAACTCATTACAGTACACGACGATATTGATGAAGAAACACGAGACCTAGTACGCATCGCACGTGAGGGCTGAGACAGGGCAGGACATGGTTGGCGTGCGGAACTAACAGGGAGGAAGGAGCAAGGATAACGGAGGTCTTGGACGGTCCGCAAGCCGGGGTTAGCATGGCACAAATAAGCATTGACATGAAGCATAATTGTCTAGAATGGATGGACCGGGCGATGATTTTGAATGTTTCGGGGTGTAGCCAGACAGACGAACCTGGAGGATGTTGCATCGGTGTCCCCTGGTTGCTTGACGGAAGCGAATTGGCGTTTTTGAGTTTATGAGACCATCTTGCTTTTCTCTCACGAAACGTGAGAATGGGGTGAGGAGAGAAACTCGACACCACCCGCGGTTCCGCACTGCTTAGATGGCGCAGGGCAAATACCATTAGTTTCATCACAGATGATCTTTCAACTCTGACGTGATGAGAATCACGGTGCGTCTGCTTTGTAATCCATTAGGAGACAGACGTTGATGTGAGGGAATGGGAATGTGATGGGACGGCAGGTTGTTTGACGACGTCGGGAGTTCGCCGAGCCTGGACTACGGTGTGGCATGCGCCGCATTTTTTCAGTGACAAGAAGGAGGATCCTGCCGGGCCGTTATGTGTCTTGTTTTTCTGTTCATGGTCGCGAACCCAACACGGGTCATGGTGGAATGCTTCTTCTTTTGTTTGCGAGTCTTCGAAAGGGGGGGAGGGGTTGGTTCCTGAATGGGTCGTGCTCGAGATTATGTTCTGGTTTCTTTTCCGTCCGGGGGAAGGGGGGGAGTGATGTCTGCCTGAGTCAAGATTGTTTTGAACTCAAAGGTATGGCTCAGCATGGAAGAGGATTGGAAAAGTGTTGTCATCGAGGTTCGGCTGGTGTGTGTGTGAGCGTGTTTGAGTTTCCTTGAGAGACGAGGAGCAGTCATGGAGTGAGAGACCATGGTGGCGGCGAAGCGGGCTGAACCGCTTGGAAGGGGTTGGGCGAGGGCGGCATGTACTTTTGCGAATACGTGTTTGGGGCGTGGACGAAAGACCCGGATAGGCTAGGCGAATCAGATCGATCGAGACCAGACAGTTCTCAGTAGTTTCTCAATGGACTGTGTGTGTGCCTTTGGGAGATTAAAGTTTGGGGTGCTGTCCATGTGATGTTGTTGCAATGATATGGATGAAAATATGGACGAAAAACCACGCAGGAATGGTGGTGGATGGATTGGGGTGGGTGGGTAAGCTCCGTGCTCAAGCTCCCCTCCATTCCCTCCCCCCTTTCGTCGGAGAGAGTCAGTTGTTCGATGCTAGTAAGATCTTAGTACAGGTCTCTCATGCTTTACACCGTAGAGTCCAAGGGGGGGTTAGACAAAGGTTCTCTTTTCCCTACGGGTACCGTAGACGCGAGCATATCTTGGTCTCTGGGGTAGGAATGCGGTGAACTGTAGGGGGGCATGAAATGAGGTGGAAATCACGTAGAAATGGTACGGCATGGGCAATTTCCGCGCTGGAGCGGCCCAGTCCGTGGGGCAAGGGGGAGGGGGGAGGGGGGAGGGGGGGCGTGTGATGTTTGATCAGGGTTTCCACACAGCAGCAAACTACTGGCATGTCAACCATACGGCAACATGGACATTCGAATTTCCCATCCTCTTGGCGACGCCGGCAGGGGTGCTTTCACCAAGCTGCAAGACGACGAAGGGGGCGAACGTTCGGACCGTCGGCGAACCTACAAATACACCTATACGCTTTCCTGAGAGATGACACGAATCGGCCGCGGACAGAGACTGAGAAAGCGAGCTGGTCCGGTGTTCTCGGCAAACGGACGGCGTTTTGGCCGAGAGGACGCACGGCGATTGGTCAATGGGATGACAACCCCCCCCCCCCCCCCCCCCCCAACCCCCCCCCTAGCCCTAGATTCTTCGACTTTTTCTACCCCGCCAAGATACCTCCGGCCGGTGCAGTGCCACCTGGAGGAGGTTCCGGGAAGAAGAAGACTCGCGCCAGATTTGCACATGCCTGGGGAGGACAAAGGAGTAAGGGGGCGATCAAACGCACATGGTACTGCTGGCATGACTGGATGAAATGATCACACGGACGGATTGGAGGGATGGTGGGGGGAGGACGTGATGTGGACGTGCTTCAAGTGCGGAGAAGGGATTAAACATGACTGACCATGGCAAAGTTTCCAAGGCAGGTGGGTATCATAGGGTATCTCTGCAGCTAGGTGGTTCAATGAGTTCTCGGAGAGAAACGTCCTAGACGACACTCATCCAGACACACACACACACACACACACACACACACACACACTAACACACGACCGACGAGCCTCGAAAAAAAGAACCTTTGTGGGTTGGGCGCTTGACAGGGTAGGGATGTTGACGGGCAGTGAAGATCAGCGAGGCGTGCGGTACGATTCGGACTGTTGTAACATCTTGTTGAATGAAGTAGCGCCTTGTCAGGTAGTATACCGGTAGCTTGCCGGGTGAAAGTGAAATGGTGAAGGATGCATGGAAGATTCCGCCATGTGCCGCATCTGGGGGTTTCTCGGCTTCTTCCCGTCAAATAGGAAGGGAAGGGAGAGTATAAGTGTGGGAGGGGAAAAACTTGTTCGTAGAGTTTGGGGCTAATCAGACAACTGCGCCGGTTTAAGGACACAGGGGGCCCCGGTTGGTACACGCAGGTTCAGGGCTTAGAGTACTGTCTCCCTAGTAGAGGAATATAAAAAGAAAAAGGGGGGGTGAAGCTGGCAATGCTAGCTAATAATTAAGTTTACTTACTTGTAACACAGTTCTTCTTTTCTACACGCATTTTGTAGCGTTGCTTGTTGTAACGGACAGTCGGGACCCGGGACTCTCTATATGAGGCTTGACGTTCCAGATCGTGATCGAAAGGAAAGCAGGGAGTTTATAATTATGCGAGATGTGACAGTGTTTGAGGGGGTCTAGACGACCACCACGGTAAAGCTCAGCCGAGTGTCGAAATTCAGAAGAGAATGAGATTATGAAGAGGATTGTGTTTCTGGTGGTGAAATCTTCAGATTGATGTATTAATACAGTCATGCTTCAGCACCTGAGAAGGGGAAGTTGAATAATAATAATAACAATAATAATAACAAAAGACGAAGAAAGGGGGGGGGGGAAATGGAATTCCCAGCCAGACAGAAGAAAGTTCATGAACGAGTTGGGGTAAGGTGGAGATTTGGGGTGGAAGGTGCCGAGACCGACAGGGTTCAGCGCGTTGCGTTGGAGAATGTGGGGAGAAACAGACAGAAGGTAGGGGTGTGTGCATGTGGGGAAGACGCGGAAGCGAACAGGGGAGGGGTGCACTCCATATCAGTACTATGAACAGGTGTGAGTTTAGACACAAGGGGTCCGACTAGCTTGGGGATGATTGATAGTGAATAGTAGAGGGCAAAACTGGATGCAGCCCATATACGATAATGTGCAGTGTACCAGTAACGCCAAATGTATCTTGCTCCTCCGGCCCAAGTTACCTGCCCCTCAATCCATCCTCTATCGTCTTCCTAAAAGATCTTTCTTAAAAAAAATCAAGCAAACTAAAACTCATACTCCTGGCCTTAGTCGTGCAGGGGGCTTGGGTTCTCCCGAATCGACTTGATGGTCTCCCTCATCCGCGGGTTAGCATCGAAACTAGCCTCAACGAGGTCGACCACCTCATCAGCCGAAAAGTACAGGCTGAGTTCGCTTTCGTTCCAAAGATACCTGACCTCGTTAAGGTTGGATTGGAGGACCTCGCTCAGGTACTTGAGCCGGAGCCATGTAGCCGCGTACTGCGCCGTGGTCGGAATCTCGTCCGCCACGGGCGTCTGACCCAGGGCCGTCAATCGCGACGGGAGGAAGAGGTCGTCCAGCTCGGTGATCTTTGCAATGAGCTGCGCAATCCTGTACGCATCGTCCTGGCCGATGGACGGCGCATCCATCACGTCACTGATGATCTTGGCCGAGATGGCATCGATAAGTGACCCCAGCGCCTGGCACCATACCGAACGCGCCAGAATCGATTCCCATGTCACCGCCAGGGATCGGACCCGTGCTACTGCCGAGTCCACGCAGCTGTCCAGTTCCTCCTGTTGCATGAGACTCTGGTCGCCTATGCACCGGTGTCAGTACTGCAGTTTTTAGCCCAGGCTAGATAATTGCTCACCTCCTAGCAGGTCTCGAAGGACCGTCTTCTGTATCCCGAGCTCGTTGGTGTATGCGCGTGTTGCGAAATTCTGTAGGCTCTTGATGTCGTTATCGATGCGCAGCATGTTCTGGGCGCGGGCTGTGAGGTCCTCGCGGGACTTCCACGTTAACGCTAAGTCGGCCAGCTTTTCAGACAGATACATGGCGTCGTTGTAAAGAAACCTGCATTTGTCAGCTTGAGTGTGTGGGTTTCGGGAACCCACTTACATGTTCCCACCAATGTCTAGCGAGTAGTAGTGTGGCGATACTGCTCGGAACATGGCCAGCGCGAAAGTTGGCAAGCTGAAGAGACCCGGCGCCGCGGCTGCCACAGGGCTGCTCTCGTATCTGTCAACCGTTAGCTACAATTCGTTTAGTGACGGGCCGGGACATACTCTGGCTGTGTCAGGGCCGCGCCATCATCCAGGATGGCCAGAATGAGCTCTAGCACTGGCTCTGGCATGGATGATATGTGATATGTTTCTCTGAGAACCATCTCTCTGCTCTCATCTGGCTCAATAGACGCTGTTTTCTGCTTCTTGGTCTGAGCCTGAGTCGGTTGAGGCTTGGGCTCGGGCTGCGGCTCTGTCGTCTCGTCTCCCCACCCCCAAGCATCAGCCGCGTCATCCTCGTCGCCTCCTGATAGTTGCGGCCCCGGCTCTTTGGTTTCTTCTTTGGTTCCCGCCGCCTGATCTTCGTCGTCCCAGCCCCAGGCGTCAGCACCATCGTCCTCCTCCTGGGTGCTTTGAGCGTTGTCTGTTGCCTCGGCCGGCTGCTCCACATCATCGTCGACTCCCCATGCAGCGCCCCAGTCATCATCTGTTGCAGTGCCAGCTACGCCGTTTGCTGTCAACTCCTTGCCTTCGGACCGTGACACCATCTGCTTTTCGACCTTTTCGACTTGTTTCGGCGCACCAAGGCCTAAGGGCTGTTAGCCTGGCATTGGGACAAAGAAAGAAAAGAAAGAAGCCCCCCTCCCGGTAAAAGTATAACCAAAAGGGAACCAACCATTTGACATCTTGACTCTGACAGAGTCGAGCGCTGTCTCTCTGCACTTGGCAAGCCATATTGATGGAGCACTGCCGACCCACTCCTTGAGTTCTGTGAACCCTGTGAAGCCGTTGGCCTCAAGGACCTCGCAGAAGCCCCGAGCAGATTGGATGACAGCCTGAAACTGGTCGAGGTCTTTAAGCGTCGAGGGCACTGCTGCATCCAACCACCCATGAATGAGTCTTGGTACCATGTCGCTCATCATGATGGGGCTGAAGAACATCAAGAGATCGGGCGTTAATCGCTTAGCCAGGAAATCGACGAGTTTGTGGAGGTCTGTCAGGAGCTCATCAATTGACCTGCCGACTTCCCCATGCAGTTCGACGACATTCTGACGTATGTTAGCAGCGATGATAGTACATGGTGATTGAGACTTACTTCATTGGCACGGATGGAAGGCAGTGACGAAGCCTTAACGTCCATTCTCGGAGATACAATGGCCTTGTCGACATCATGCCAAAGTCGTGACATTCGATCTTCGACCTCTTTGTAGGCTTGGAGGCCAATGATGGCTTCTGAAAGGGTCATCTGCTCGCCTACGACCTATTAGTCGCCCGAAGAGCCGATAGAAAGGGATGTGGGTATACCATCTAGTCTGTTATAGATAGCGAGAGACCCAACTTCCATGTCTGTGTGAACGAGTGACGCCCACACGTGGTCGAAAACATCGTGAACGTGCGACTTGAGCTCGAATGCTCGCATATCAAGCAGCCTCATGACTCGGCAAGCCTTCTTGTTGACGGGAATTGCGTCAAGCTCTGCCCACGATTCTGCAAATGTCAGCTCTTTCGTCATACGTATAGGCATAGACTGACCATACTCTCCAACCATCGAAGCGAGTCAATGATGCGCCGCTCTTTCATCGCCTGATCAACCTCGCCTAGGAGTTCGTTCACATGATGTATGCCTCCCAGCACATCGTGAAGCTGTTGCGTATACACCACCTCCTTCTCAAGAAATCGGGCATGTTCCTCGGCATCTTGTATAGCTTTCCCCGAAACCTGCGGGGCCTCTGATTGTCGCACAATATCGTCGGCCAGCCTCTTGGATCGCAGGATGTCTTCTTGTAGCGTCTTCGCGTTATTCACCCAGGAGCTGACGTCGCCCTTGGTTTCCTCGTTGATCTTGTGGACTTCGGACTATTTATGCATCAATACCAAGTGGTTGTGACCCACAACAAGATCTTCCATACCTCTAAGTCCTCCTTCGCCCTCTCCAATGCCTCGATCGCGGGTGACAGGTCGGAAGAAGACAACGACAGCGAAGACACTTGCTCGTCGGGGAAGTGTCCCTCGAGCGCGAAGGAGACTATCGCCTTTCCAAGTCGCGCAGAGCCATGTGGTTCTGTATCGGCAGCCATTTTCCCGTCTCCAACGTGTGCGCTGGAGCTGCGTATAGCTTTGCGAAGCTCTCGATATCGTGGCCCGGTGGGATCGCGGTCGGGGTCGAGATGGCACAACTGATTGATACTTGCTACTACTTCGCTGTGGCCGACTGACATAGGGTATCGTAAGTCTCGCAAAATCTACAGTATTTGTGGTGAGCGACAGCTACGGGAGGAGCTTGCCTCGTCGTGGTGATGCCACATTAAGCCGGGTGACAAACTCCAGGCAATTATGACACTGATTGCATAGCTGTCCCGAAAGCACAACCCACGTCACAGTCGATGCTATTGACGGTACGTATCTTTCACATCTAACCGAGATTATCCCGTGCGGCTGGCGCTTCGCCAATATGAGCGCGGCAGTCGACCAATCGGTAGCCGTTGTTCCGTTAAGGGCTTTGCGAAAAGCAGAAACTAAGGACAAACCCCACCAGTCCCTTGCCCTGGATGATGGAGGGGCAGATGGACCAATGCGATCATCGTACAGTCCATATCGGCAACACCTCTCTTGTTCTTGTGCCCCGCGACGACTCAACAGCTGCGGCAATTCACAAACACAGCGCAAAGATTTCCCGATTTCCGTCCAGCTCTTGGGGATCAACGGAAGCACCAGCAGACAGACGGTTTTTGTGTATCGTCGTTACCCCTCCATCTCTGAGTCAGGACCCTTTTGCAGGCGGTTAGGTAACCGCTACCTCGTTTCCTATCACGGGTCGGCCGGTGTGCTTCAGGAAGCCTTATTGGTCTTCTTCACCTCTGTCCATCAGTCTGATAACCCGCCATTCTGTACTGTAAGCTGCTGTGCCTTTCATCCGTCTCACTGCTCTGCCCCCGACCACTCACACGAATTCCCCGATTGGTACGTATGTCCCCGTCCACTACTTCTCTGCCTTCCGGCCGCATGCTTCACCATCATGGCGCATCCGTCCCCTTTTTCAGGCTACTAGCTTGCAACAAGGCAAGTCGCCAGCTCAAATTAGACACACTGGAGTTTGTTCTGTCTGATATAGCAACATGTTCAGTCTCAGAGCTAGCCAAGTGGCGCTCGCCGTTGCAGCCGCACTCTTGAGCGTGTGTACCCTCCACTACTACGGAGAGAACTTATCCGGCGGATCAGGGTATGTACCGAATTCAGAGCCCTGGTCATCTATCTTGCTGACCATCCCCCTCCCTACAAACTGTGGACGGCAATTTTATGATTGTCTGCATCTGACTCTGGTCGCTCCTTTCTGTTCTTTGGCACAGGTGACCCAAGCAACTCCGGATAAGGGATTTAATGTTCCGTTATCATGAGATTCGTACAACGGTCTAGGTGGTGGCGACTCGCTTCCCTCCCTGAGTTCCTGGGGGTTTTCAAATCCGGCTGCTTATGACGCCTCTGACTCTCCCCTCCATCTACTTTTCTATATCACGTCGTTTCTTCTGCACCATGCGACCAAGCACCGCATCCAACTGATTATTCACTCAGAACCTTCCGCAGTCTACGCACAGAGTTGGACAGTATGTCGCCCGAAGAAAACCGTACGTCGCAGCCGCGGTTTCGCAAGGTGCAGAGCTTCAAGACGGACTACGCCCCGTGTCAAATTAGCCAGTATGTTTCTGAGAGAAGCGGCATGCAGGTCATCGTAGCCGATCGCAAAGGCCCCAAGACCAACGGCTATTTCACCCTTGCGACCGAGATCTTTGATGACTCCGGCGCTCCTCACACCCTCGAGCATCTGGTCTTCATGGGCTCCAAGAACTACCGTTACAAAGGACTCCTCGACAAGCTGGCCTCCCGAGCCTACTCCGGCACGAACGCCTGGACGGCGGTGGACCACACCGCCTACACGCTGGAAAGCGCAGGATGGGAGGGTTTCTCCCAGATTCTTCCCGTGTATCTGGAGCACGTCATCTTGCCTGTTCTCACCGATGAAGCGTGCGTGACTGAGGTGCACCACATTGATGGCGAGGGCAACGACGCCGGAGTGGTCTACTCGGAGATGCAGGCCGTTCAGTTCAAGAGCGCAGAGATCATGGACCTTCGAGCTCGTCGACTACTGTACCCTGAGAACGTGGGTTTCCGCTACGAGACCGGTGGCATGACCGAGGCGTTACGTGTCCTAACACCCGACCGAATTCGACAATTCCACCGGGACATGTACCAGCCCCGCAACCTTGCTGTGGTTATCATTGGTGAGGCGGACCATGACAATCTGCTGCAGATTCTCGACGAGTTTGAGGAGAGCATCAAGGACGACCTGCCGCCTCTGGACTCCCCTTTCAAGAGGTGAGTAGCTGCTCAGTTTACGAAGGAGGAGTGAAGCTGACGTGAGGTGCAGACCATGGATCGACTCAGCACAGCCCCCTACGCTCAGCGAAACCATCATCACGACGGCTGACTTCCCCGAGGAGGATGAGTCCGTTGGCGAGATTACCGTGGCCTTCTTTGGGCCTAGCTGCACCGACATCATCGAGACATCTGCTCTTAACGTGCTGCTAACGTATCTCTGCGGCTCGTCTGTCTCAATCCTCGAGAACGTCATCGTAGAGAAGGAGGAGCTCGCTAGCTCGGTCTCTTACTGGTGGGACGCGAGGCCTAACTCGGTCATTTGGTTCCAGCCAACTGGCGTCGAGACGGAGAAGCTAGAGTTCGTCGAGAAGAGATTGATCGACCTATTGAAGGAGGTTGCTTCAAAGCCGTTGGACATGGAGTACCTGACCTCCTGCATCCACCGTGAACGTCTGCAAGTCAAGTTTCAGGCCGAGGAGTCAGAGGGCTTCTACTCCAACAACATCATCACGGACTATCTGTTCGGTAAGCGTGATGGCTCCACTCTCAGGGACTTGGAGTCTCTGTCAGAGTATGAGACACTGGAGAAGTGGACGGATGCTAAGTGGAGAGACTTCCTCCGCAAGTGGCTTTCGGATGCACCTCACATTTCCATCCTCGGTAAGCCGTCCCAGAAGCTTGCTAAGAAGCAGAAGGAAGATGAGGAGGCGAGGCTGGCAAAGAGAAAGGAGGAGCTCGGCCCTGAAGGCCTGGCCGATCTCAAGAAGCGCCTCGATGCTGCCAAAGCCAAGAACGATGAGCCCATTCCCGCGTCGGTGATCGACCAATGGCCCGTCCCGGGCACCGAATTGATTCACTTCATCGAGTCCGACACGGCGCGATCTGGAAAAGCCAAAGCACTCGGTCTCTGCAACAACGCAGCGCAGAAGGTCATCGACGGCTCCAAGCAGGGACAAGACTCCCTTTTTATCCAGTTCGAGAGCGTGCCGACCAACTTTGTGCATCTGACTGTCTACCTCGGCACATCGAAGGTACCGATCGAGCTCAAGCCTCTATTGCCCATTTTCAATGACAACTTCTTCAATACCCCGATCATGCGCGATGGAAAGAAAGTCGATTTCGAGCAGGTCGTCATGGAGTTGGAGCAAGACACCATCAGCTACGGCCTCCGCTCAACAAGAGACTACGGTGACCCCGATGGCGTCATGATCCAGTTCCAGATCGAGCCCTCGAAGTATTCCACCGCCATCAACTGGATTCGAACAATGATGTTTGACAGTGTCTTTGATATCCAGCGCCTTAAGGCGGGCGTTCAGAAGCACCTGGCTGACATACCCGAGCTGAAGCGCGATGGCAGATCCATGGCGGCGGAGGTTGACATGTCCATCCACATGAAGAAGGAGTCGTACTCTGTCGCAAAGCGGGCACTAGTTAGGGCCATCTACTTGCGTCGCCTCAAGAAGCTGATCGCCTCCGATCCCGAAAAGGTTTTGTCGTGGTTTGAGCAGTTGCGCAAGTCGCTCTTCACCTCGAACAACGTGCGTGTTCTTGTTACGGCCGACGTCGCGCGCCTGCCTGAGCCCGTCGCCGCTTGGGATATTCTCAGCAATAATCTCAAGGGGACAGACGAGCTGATCCCCATCATCAAGCCACACACCCTCCTCACGGAGGAGGGCCAGAAGCCCGGTGCTGTTGGTGCCGTCATCGTCCCCATGACCACAGCTGACAGCTCCTATGGCATCAGCACAGCCAAGGGCATTACGTCCTTCGAAGACCCACGCTTGCCCGCAATCATGGTGGCGATTGGCTATCTTGAGACGACCGAAGGTCCCCTGTGGAACTCCGTTCGTGGTCAGGGTCTGGCCTACGGCTCGTACTTTGGTCGGGAGCTCGACACCGGCACGATCCAGTACAAGGTGTACCGCTCGCCAGACGTGAGCAAGGCATTTGCGGCGTCGCGTGAGACGATTCGTAAGATTGCTGAGGGTGAGGTTGAGATTGACCGCCACCTGAAGGAGGGCGCCATCAGCCAGGTCGTTGTCCAGTTCGCCGATGAGCAGTCGACGATGGCGTCGGCGGCAGCTCAAAACTTCATGCTCGGTGTTGTTCGCAGTCTTCCACTCGACTGGCATAAGAAGATCATGCGAGACGTTCGTGAGGTGACTAACGAGCAGATCAAGACGGTTTTGAAGGAGCTTATTATGCCGCTGTTTGAGCCGGGCAAGAACAACATCGTCGTTACGTGTGCACCCATTTTGCAAGAGGTAAGTTCGCGTGTCCCTCTTGTAATACTTGAAAGAGTAATTACCTAACAGTCGTACAGAACATCGAAAAGGCGTTCAAGGAAATGGGCTACAAGACGGACGTGCAGCAGCTCGCTTACTTCCACGATGATTATGGCCTGAAGGGCGACGACGAGGACGAGGGGGAGCTTGAAGATGATGAGGACGAGGAGGAGGACGATGACGATGATAGCGAGGGTGACGACTACAGTGACGAAGACTCTGATTGACGCGCACGAAGACCTAGATAGAGGATAAGGAATGATAGAGCTGGCTCCTTGGCTGCATTGAAAAAGGGCGAGGCCAATGAGGCATTCAGCACAAGACATGATGGTTTACAGTGACATGCTGAGACACGCTGTGTGCCACTATGAGAGTGATCAGGCTGTTCGTTAAACACAAACAGTCGCCAGGCTGCCCATTAACAAACGTCGCACTGTACTCTTGTTTAAAGACCCCAGAAGCTCGACGTTGGGAACGAACCAGAACAACCTCTAGGTCTCACTCAGACTTCCCACGAATGCATGTTCACATATCCCCGAATCCCAAGGGCAAGAGATGTCACCGCGGCGATTTTGACTTAAGAGAACCGCAATACGTGTTGTGCACAATCGCTATATGTGCGCGATTACTGAAGAACGAGGCCTAGAGCGACCCAAGAAGGTCGTTCAGCGAGCTGTAGATCGACGACGCAATAGGCGTGGCCCCAAGGAATTAAGTCTCTTTCCAATTCGGTCAAGGTACTGGTCATAGCACGTTGAGCACAGTCATCTTTAGAGTATACTCAGGAACCGTTTTGCATTTAACGGTACGAATAATTGCCTGTGGCCTTGAGCTTATATCGATATTTTTCAAGCCATCTCAGTGCCGTTTCTGTATTTCAAGGGCAACCCCCAACATCCATGGCCTGGAAGTAAGATATACACAGATCTTCACCAGACAGGGTTATTGCGAGCCCAATACTCCTGTTGATCAGCCTGCTTTTTCTCAATAAAGTCCTCCGTAGCCTTCTTAGCCTGCTGGGGCCCGAACTTGATGATGGCCTCTGTGCTAACCTCGTACTTGACGGTGCCGTCCTGATGTTTGTCGTTCACATCCGCCATGCCCCCAGTCAGCTGGTCAAGGTATTTGCGGTAGTTCTCGGAATGTCGAATGGAGCAACGACTAGTCTCCGACTCGGAGTGCGCCGTTAAAGAGGATGCGTCCCTGAAGTAACGGAGGCATCCGGGGCACTGCAGCTTTGCGTTGTAGTGCGAGGTGGCTGCCTTCATATGGGTGATGAGAGCGCCGCTCGTGCCGAAACTCTTCCTATTCTCTTGTCAGCACTGTCTTCACAATGGTATAGATTGATACTGACCTGCAAGATGCCTGAGGGCACTTGAATCTACGGGTGAAAGCATCGTAGTAACTCCGAGAGTCAAAGCTCGGGTGAGATGGGTTGTTGATGTCGTCTACCGGCGCTGTCTTGTTCGCTGTGAGGTCGGTGTCCCGTTTGACCTCCTTGTTGACACTCTCTTCTTCCTTTAGGCCCGGAAAGTCATCTGGCTTGAAGTAGGACGGGTGAGCCATGTACGGCTTGTCAAAGGCAGACTGAACGCTCGGGTGTGAGGCGGGGAAGTAGTCGCCGAATTGGAAACCGCTACGCTTCTCAAGCTCATGGGCGAATGTCAGTTTTTGGGCACGATTTCTGTCGACGTCTTGTCGTCTGATAGATCTGCACTCGTTGTGCTCTAAATGTCTCATCCAAGCTGCAAGCCGGACAAAAGTCTTCTTGCAGCCTGGGCAGACCAAGTCCTGCTCTTGCGGGTGCTCCTGCCACGGTCAGTGTTGCCCAGAGCTGTCCCAGGCACAGCAGCCGCCGCCCTGGGGTAATCTACAAGTATGAGGACTTACCTGGAGAATGTGTTTGTCCTTGGCATCATTTGTTTTGAAATCCAGCGTACAGATGGGACAGTGGATGTGGGTCTCCTCGACTTTCATCGCCATTCGCTTGTGTGCCATCAGTTTGTCGAAGCTGGCGAACATGTCGCCACAGATATTACAGCGAATCGCCTCATGAGGCGCGGGCTTCTTGCCCTCGTTGAGCTTGGTAGCCTCATTGAGGACGCTCATTTGGCCTGCGGACTTCATGGAGTGCTCGCTGATGGACATGCTGACAGTAGGCGTGTATGTTTTAGGCTGAAGACGACGCGGATAGATATGGCGAGAACTGACGCCGTAACACCTACGATGGAGTCTCGTAGACGGACGAGATTTAGCTTGATTGTTGGTTAAATGGTTGAATGGTCGGTTTGTTAGGTGGAAGGCTTAAAGAAAGAAGATCAAAGTTTAGAAAAGGCAAGACACGTTGGAAGGTATTGAGGCAGGAGCAGTAGTGTGATTGAGGAAGCAGATAACCTCAAGACACAGGAAGGAAGGTGCTCGCCGGTTGCTACTTCCGGCAGTGGCATAGTGCAATCACTAGAGCACGGAGCGAGGTGGTTCGTTCTGGATACACATAGAGCCAAGACGGGCGCTCGAAGTGGAGTATTCAACAGAGGCATATAACCTGAGCATATGGGAGAGCTGAATGCCAGTTCCCCTCTTATTGCCTTAATTCGAAATTCCATGGGCTCAAAGACCACTGCTGTGAATGAAATTAGTTAATAAATCCAACGATGTTCGTGCTAAAGGTTATACGAAAAAGCTGTCTACGTTCAAACCACTGTGGTGCGTAAGTCTTGATAGTGAACTCGACCTTTCAAGGTCTGGATTCGCGGTAAATCAGGTTGCTTCCAAGATAGTATATCGAACTCGGGCTCTAACATCCCCAGTTGGACTGATCGTTTTCTTCCGGGTTGAGTCTGCAATCGTTCATGTATCATGTACCATGTGTAGAGGATTGGTGTTTTGTCATCGGTCTCAGTTGCCTACATTACATAGGGTGGCTTCTACCCTGTGCCATTACTCTGGAATGTTCATGATGCGAGTCTTATATCGAGGTCGGCCGTTTAAGACTCATGTAAGCGAAACGGTCACGCTTATCCCGTGCAAGTTCCGACATTTATTCTGCGCGTCCCAACCACCTGGCCTCAGTCATCTGCAACACCAAAGCGGCGATTCCTTAGACAGTCTGACGTTTCTGTCCGGTACATTGATATCGAAGTGTTGTGAGACAACCACGACGAACATGACATTAGAGTCACCTGTCCCACCGAGGTCTTCTGCAGGTGGGTGGCCCCTCTACCTGAGGGCATTTCTGATGTAAGTCCCATTCCAGCCGCAGACAACGGCGGCAAACCCACTCTATCCAAGACAGATAGGGTCATGAATGGGAACAATGTCTTGATTGACGTATATTATTCGAAGCCTCAGCTCTTTGCCATGGAAGTTATCGAGTCATCGTCTCGTGGCAAGAGGCTGGGCTTGATACAAATATCGACGAGCTATATACCCTTTCAACATTTGAAAAGCAGCGAAACATTCAGCAACTGGCAACTCAAGCGTCCCCAACTTTTATTCTTTGAATCCATGACCCCGACAACCAACGCCTCACCACTACTGAACAAAGAAACTCACAGATACTAGCCCCGTACCAGACATTCGGTGGCGTTTACTACAAAGACCGCCTCCCCAATTACGATCAATCGCTTCCACTATTCAACGAAGAAACCGAGTTGCTAGTACTGGAACTGACAACGAAACATCACCGTTATCGCCCGTGGCGTCTCGACCAGCGTCCTGCCGGCAGCACCGGATCTTCGGGTTTGGCCCAGCCACCTGGCATCATCCCGACAAAGCCAAGATCTTTCTGCCAACTCTACTGAATTTTTCGGCTCAAACTTTCGCCCCTATCACATCTGGGTACTCGCGTGTCACAGACCTCTTAAAGGGCGACGGGCCCTTCTTCGTCAATGCTAGGGCTCAGTAGTAAGGAAAAGTGAAAAGAGGAGGCAGGGACCATCGTGACCCCTATTCCGACACCATACAAAACCCTAATCAGTTACTTTCCTATCCCACAATGTCTCTCTCCCACAAGTCCAAACGGGAGGCAATGGGCTTCCCGACCGACAGAATGCCCCTCCCGATGCTCCCCTTCGTCTTCCTCGCCCACTTCGCGCAGACCGTGACCGATGTCCTCACAAATGAGACCCGGCGCACGACAGCACACCTTTCAAAGAACCTCGACTCGCTCCGCCTACAGGTGCGCGGTCCCGAGCACTCCTTCGCGCCCTTCTCGAGGCTGCCCGCCGAACTTCGTCTCAAGATCTGGAACCACGCCTTGCCACCGCGGACGCTGCTGGCCACTCACGCGCCCAACCCGGCCTTGTTATCCGTGAGCCACGAAGCCAGATGCGAAGCACTACGGCGGTACACTCTGGTCAGACTCAACACGTGGGGAGACCGGCGCATCTATATCGACTTTCGGAGGGACACCATCGCTATCGTCGAGGGGAAGGGTGGTGGTGGGTTCCCCGTCCGTGGGGCCCGTCATGTCGTCGTCGTCTGCGAGGAGCCGTTCCGGAATCCAAGGTCGTATCTGAAGTGCCGATATCGCACCGGCATAGATTCCCTAACACTCGTTCTCGGAGCCAAGAAAGTGTGCCCGGTGCCGCTTCCCAGCATCCGGGAGCTGCAAACACCAGAGGACCTACAGAGGAACTTGGGCTATTCCAAAGAAAAGTCCGAGCGGATAGGGATGGAGGTTAGAGACTTGGCTCAGGGATGGGGAAGCACTCAAGTCCGCGTGGGGCAGTTTGTCTGAGCAGCAGAGCAGACACCAACCGATGCGGCACACATCTGGAGCGACAATACCCATTTGCATGTAGTTACACTTATCCCTTTACTGAGTTGGTTATACAGTACATTCTGTTTCCAAATATCCTCCCTCATAGCCTGCTCCGCTCACCCAAGTACACCTGCCCGAGCTTGAGTTGATCAACCGCCTCCTTGACCATCTCGTCCACAATCTCCCCGGCGGGCTGGATCTTGTCGATTGCACCCGCAACTTGACCCATCAAATGCGGCGGGTCAACGTCGTTGCCCTCTTCGAAATCAAGTTCTATCGGGACCTTGCCCTCGTCGCAAAGCTGCTTGATCCTGGCCGGCTGCGAATGCCACTTGCGGATATACTCATTTGTCTTCATCCGCAACGGCCGCCCAGACAACACAAGCGTGCGCTCGGTACCATCAAACCCGCACGAGACGACCTCCTGCTTGTGCTCCTCGCTGCACCCAGCCTCGACGGATGCCACGAAGCGCGTGCCGACCCACACGCCCACGGCGCCCTGCATCAGCGAGCTCGCCAGCGACCGACCGTTGTAGATACCGCCCGCAGCGATGACGAGCGCGGGTCCTCCCTTGAGCATCTTAGGCCGGTACCGCCGCGCGACATCGACGACGGCCGGGATGAGCACCGAGTTCGCCACGTCGCCCGTATGGCCGCCGCCCTCGCCACCCTGGGCGCAAATAATGTCTACACCGAGATCGAGCGCCTTGACGGCGTGTTTCGGGTGACCAACCATGTTCATAACGTAGATGCCTGCGGCGTGTAGCCGGTCAATGACGTTCTTGGGCGGCACGCCGACCGCGCTGACGAACAGTTGGGCGCCGGACTCGATGGTGATGTCGATGAGCTCGTCTAGCTTGCCGCCCGTGTAGTCGTGATTTGTCTTGCGGGCGTTGCCTCCGACCTGCGGCAGCGCGAGGTCGATGCCGAACGGCAGGTCTGGGGATTTGAAGTTCTCCTTCATCTCAGCAATGATCTCGCGCAGCTGGTCGGGCGTGTACATGAAACCACCGATGACGCCGAGGCCGCCGGCGTTGGAGACTGCTGCCGCAAGGGGCCCACTCGACGTACGCGCCATTCCGGCGAGGAGGATCGGGTGCTGTATGCCCAGCAACTGGGTTATCGGTGTGGTGATTGGGCCGGTGGGAGCCATCGTGGTCTTGTTGTATGTAAAAGGTGTCTGGTCGATACGGTGAGACTGAATTCACAGACGTAAAGGGACGGCAGTACACTTATTTTGACTGTTATAGCACGGGGATGAAGAAAATCGAACAAATGTCAAGAATACAATGCAAGCCCCATCCAACTACTAATACTCCATACGCCATGACGGTGGAAAGTGTGCCGTAATAGCTAAAGTTTACCTAGGCAATCCGGGGAGAGTGTGGGGTTGGGGTGTTGCGGGGAAACACACACCGAGGCAATTGCCTTCTTGGGACAGCAGCTCGCCCACCCAGGCCCCGGCTCTGGGCGCTTGAAACCGGCCGCCACAGCACATGTGAGGCAGTTCTGATGGAGCCTATGGCGGTGCGACTGTCTTGAGCAACACATGGAGACTTGCAACGTTTTATAAGACACAAAGAGAAAAACGTGGAGGTGAAGTCAAATTGCACGTCTTGATGTTACGCTGCTTCTATTGAATGTTGCCCCTCATGCTCGCGTTGGTATCATAATGACATGAGTTCGTCGGCTTTGCCGACTATTATACAATACTGAAACAAGGACTGCATCCTTGGAACCGTGCTCTGCTGAGCTATCGAAAGCTTGGTAACCGCGCGGGGATGAACTCCTCGGTCGGTATAGTCGATTCCTGCGTCAATCGGATTACTGGCGCTTGCCTGTGGGTACCCTCTGTATCGGATACACACGTCATTTCTTTCATAGGCTTCGTCGTTGTCGCTTCCAGTGCGACCTTGAGGTACGACTCTTCGGTTATGTCGCCCTCGGAGCCATCGTGCAGCCCCCGTTCGGATGCAAGCTGCAATGCGGCCTGTCGCTTGCGTTCCACCTCTTGGTCTTCCTCTCTCCGGATCCGGTCCTCCTCCATCTGTAGCTCCTCTATCGAAACCTCCATTGACAGTGCCAATGGAGTGTCGGGCGTTGTTGGTATGCTCGTCGAACCTCTCCGCGCCCCTGGACTAAGCATCGAATGGGTCGAATCTATGGTGGCCCGTGACACCGTCCTTGACATTGGCCGGCCGTCTGCTCGCCGCTTGCCCTTACTGGCTTTCGTCCGGCTGCTGCTGCGGTCGTCTCGAACCTTGTCGAGGACCATGAACTCGTCGTCCAGCGGCACGGCGTCTTCTTCGCCCTCCCCATCACTGGGGAACAAATCACCCCGCGACCGATAAGAATCCGACGACACGCCGGACCCCGTCGTCCCACTTCGATTTCTAGTCTTGGCGGTCCGGCTCTGAAACACGTCGTCATCAGAATCAACCCCAAGCAGAGGCTCCGTCTCGCCCATGCCCATCTCGTCGTGCTGCCGTGGGTGGTCTTGCAGGTCCGCCGCGCTGGGCTTGTAGCGGAGCGTCTTGCCCAGCTTCCACGGCAGCTTGCTTAGAAACCCGATGGGTTGCGTGCTAGGGATGACGGTCGGGTCAGACTCCAACACCTTGCTACCTCTGCCTCGGGTGCCGTAGCTCATTCCTCGTTTTCTCTTGGGCTGGTCCTGCACCTCGCCCGCATGCTTTCGTTGTGATCCAGTGCCCGCGAGCAGGCGATCCCAGTCGTCGTTTCCCCAGCCCCCCAGAAAACCGCCGTCCTGATCCTCTGCGTACCAGTCGTCGTAGAAGTCGAAACTATATTCGGCCCGTCCACCTGCGCGGTCTCGTTCTCGTCGTTTCCTTGCTCGCTCTTCGTGGTCACCCAGACAGGGGTTGGCGCATTGCTCCAACGAGCTGGCGATGGAGGCTAAACACGGGTTGATGTAATGATGCTGAAAGCTCCAGATACCGGCGGCCGCATTCTCTGTAACCTCTCCAGCGTTGTGCGAGATTTGGTTCCAGCGCTGGCGCAGACGCGGGTCCTCGAGGAATGCCATGGTGATGGCTGCAGGGTGATGTAGACGGACGTCGCGGACATAGAAGGTCGACCAAGATTACGATCGGGCGGCCTCGACCAAGCTATGTATTGTCGAGGCCTCGTAGGTGTTATTGACTGAACAGCAGGAATCAAATGGATCAAGCAGATGGTCGAGAGTTGAAGGGAGCCATGGGATGTGGATTGGGCGAGTAGCGGTTGGTTTCAAGTGCGCCCGGCAACAAAACGCAGCGGCACTCCAGCTGTCAAAAGTTGGGCTCAACATTCCACTGGCTGCAGCGGCACTCTCCCTTGGGTTGCTGCAGGCTGCGGGTAGGGTGCTGGGGCGAGTGGGCTTCGGATTGTCGAAGCCATGGCACGTGCGTGCAGGTATCTACTGGACTGGGTCTACTTATCGGCACTGTTTGGAGAGTGGCTGGTGAAGGGGACACTTTGGGGGGGATTGGCTTTATGGATCTGGGGAAATTGCAAACCTTCTGCTGCGTTGGCTGACCATCTGTGGCTCAGCACGGTTGCGACCCCTGGAGGCCGACGTCACTCTTGTCACCTGCCGAGGTGGGCTGGAATGTCCGTCCGTACCTTGACTAGATTTTGTAAACCTTGAAAACACGCATGTATAATCACACACAGCTGGACATGGACAGACATACATGGCTTGTATTCAGAACCACTGCTACGGAAGACAGAACCCGCTGAGGGCCAAGGCACCCCCCTCCCTCACTTAAATTGCTTTCGTGACCAGTCACCTCATTCCCAGACACTGAATTGTACCCATAGTCACACCGGCCAGGCGGTAAGCCAAAGAATGAGTACAGTCACACAAAGTTGCCCTAAGTGAATGTTGACACAAGCACACTCAGCTTGTTTCGACAGAAGTGCGAAACACGTGAAAGGACGCGCGTGGATCTCTGTCGAAGGGTCATTTGTAGCTTGGGTTGACTCTGCGGCAAAAAGGCTGTCTCACTGCTGGACGAAGAAACGCCTGCAATGCTGGCCCCTGACTTACTCCGTCCGGATTCCTAGTGGCCATTCGTTGTAGCTTGGGGTGCCGGCGGCCGCTCCGGACCGTACGGCCGGGGCGGCTCTGCATCTGCGGATTGAGGCTCCTCCTCGGTGTCCTCGTCGAACTCGCTCGGGTCGTCCTCGATCTCCTCGTCGTCCGAGTAGTCGCTGCCGTCGCCGTCCATGTGGCCGTTGCTGTCCGAGTAGCAGCTCTCCAGGGTCGCCGCCATTCCAGGCGGGACCTTGCGGCCCTGCTGCTGCATCTGTTCGATAATGCTACGCAGTTTCTCTGCCCGCTTCGTCGCCTCCGCGGCCTTTTTGCGCCAGTCCTCACGCTCCTCGGCCATGCGAATGATGTTTGCATTCGTGGCTTCATGCTTACGCTTCATCGTTTCGTTCTCCTTCTCTAAACGCTTCGTCTTCTTGGACATGTCCTCCATTTCCTTCCGAAACGTCAGAAAGAGATCATTACTGTTATTGAGCGTGTCCTCAACCTTGATCTGTCAGCAAAGCTCAGCCTAACATCTCCATCAACATCCGGCGGTCCTACCTGCTTGAACTTATCAACGTAGACATTGAGTTGATTCCTAAGCTCAGTCTCAGTCTTTGTGAAAGTCTGCACCTGATTTTGGAGATTCCGCGCTCTGGTCGCTTCGGCCTCGGCCAGTTTCTTCTCGCGTTCATAGCGCGCCATGTTGTATTGCACTTCCAGCTCCTTGGTGCGCATCAGGGAGTGGAAGTGCAGTTCTCGCAACTCGTACTGCTCGATGAAGGATTTGAAACGGTTGCGGAATCTAGAACAGTCAGTCACCGTGTTGGCACGACTCGGACAATGGGGACGTACAGGGTATCGACGCTCATGTCAACCACCTGCTTCCGCGGATGGTCCTTTTCTTCTTGAATCCCCTCAAGCTTCGCCAGGAGAGCCGCGTGCTTCTCGTCGTAGGCCGAGCTATTGTGCTTGAGATTGTCTTGCAGGGTCTTGTTTTCGTTCTGGCAGGGGTCAGCATGGCCCTTGATGATAGATGAGAGGTGTACAAACCTTGTACTTGTTGTTATCCCGCTGTAACTCCCGACAGAGCTTCTCGAGCTTCTCCTTCAAGCCGACCGTCTTGCTGAGCTCTGTGCGGTTCGCGTCCTTCTCCTTCTGCAGGGCGTCACCACGCTTCTTATTTTTCTGATTCTCTCGTTCGACACGACGCATGTCGGCCAGCAGCTCGCTAGAACGTCGGGTCAGGTGCTCAATCTTTTGTAGATCGCTCATCTTAGCCACCTGCTGGGCCAGGTCGCGGTTCGCACGCTTGACCTCACGCTCTGTATGTGGTCAGTGCCACTTCATGATTGGGCTGTCTAAAGATTGCGAGTGTGGGTTTCGCAACGGGCTTGACAAACGACCCCTCACTCCATACACAGGTCTTTGAAACCGACGCTAACGCGACATACTTGATTCGGCCCGCCCGGGAAGGGAAACGGCACGATGGGAGGCGGTACGCACCAATCTCAGCTTCCTGGTCCTTCTCTCCGGCCGACTCCTGTTCCAGCTGCGTGATACGCTGCGCGAGCAGCTTCGCCGACTCGTTCGAGTCAACGGCCTTCTTCTGCTTGCCCTTCTTCAGGGACATCGCCGGCGGGTGGGCGTGGCCATCCTGGCCGTTCGACATCGCGGCGTCGGCCTGGCTGATGGGCATCTACTCGGGGGCGGAAGGAGAGGCAGTTGTGTGCGTTCCTTGCGTCCTTGTCGTCACCAAGGTCTTTCGCATTCGTGTTCGATCGATGGAGCGGGTCGGCGTCGCAAAAATGAGCGGTTCCCCGCGGCAGTCTGACGGTATTCGTATCGGCAGTCAGCGTATTGGTAATCGTCGTTCTCCCCTTCATTGACACCCTTCGCAGAATTTTGACGTCGGACGGGACGACGAGCTAGCGTGAGGCAGCGTGGTCTGGTGTTGAAGCGTGCGCATTAGAAATGCCACTGTACTCGAGAAAATGAGTGGAGGATGTGCTGCAGGGCCTCGTACCCAAATAGATGTTCGAGTACCTCGGTCTCGGCCGTCAAAGCCAGTAGCTCTTGACTGGAGTCGCCCCGAATATTGCGTAAGGATTATATTTATCGATACGGTTTGCCGATACTGGGGGGATTTTTTCAAATAAAAAAAAGCCTGCGATCCCACTATCTCTTTGGTTTCGCGATTTCTGTTCAGCGTGGAAGGGAGGAGAATAAAGTGACCATGGAGAAGTGCGACGAGGTACTTGCCTAGCGAACAAGGTCCCAATCTATCGGGCGGCGTTGCAGTTGCGGGCTGTACGTTGTTAGCTGCCCGTTAATGCGTTACGCAGGCCCACCGACTCGGTAGTGCCTCAGAGAGCGTTTTGATGAATATGGTCCCCACATCCACTGTATGATGACGAATAGCGGCCACCGGTGGAGTAGCGTCTTCCGAGCGGCGCCGGCCACGCCTAAAAATTTCCAAGCTATGGAGTTCACTTGCCTGCTACGATCCACAGTGGCTAACCATCTGCTTTCGCCTGTTTGAGTACCTTACACTTGTCGACCCTTTCCAGAATCATTCTTGCGGATTGCACCTTCCCTCCGGAACATGAGGCCAACTTGATACAGTTTCACACCCGTCAAAATGCTGCGGAACGCCGTTAACACGGCCAAGAAGGCTGTCACTGAGCTCTCTCAGTACCCCAAGCCTGGCGACAAGCTTCACGGCTTCACGTTGCTGCGGACGAAGCACGTTCCGGAACTGGAGCTGACGGCCCTGCACCTTCAACATGACAAGACCGGCGCTGACTACCTGCACATTGCGCGCGACGATAGCAACAATGTGTTCTCCATCGGTTTCAAGACGAATCCGCCGGATGATACTGGTGTGCCCCATATCCTGGAGCATACCACCCTGTGCGGTAGCCAGAGGTTTGTGGTTCGCAGTCTTGAGATACTATCGTACTGACATCTTAGGTTCCCCATCCGTGACCCCTTCTTCAAGATGTTGCCACGGACGCTGTCCAACTTCATGAACGCCTTCACCGCGTCCGACCACACATTTTACCCCTTTGCGACGACAAATCCTCAGGACTTCAAGAACCTCATGTCGGTCTACATGGATGCGACGCTGCACCCTCTCCTCAAGGAATCGGACTATACACAGGAGGGATGGCGCATTGGACCGGAGAACCCCCAAGCCGCCAACGGCGAGGAGAGCGATCTCGTCTTCAAAGGCGTCGTCTACAACGAGATGAAGGGTCAGATGTCCGATGCCGGTTACTTGTTCTACATCCGCTTCCAGGACCACATCTTCCCCGACATCAACAACTCAGGCGGTGACCCTCAAAAGATTACCGACCTGACCTACGAGCAGCTGCGCAAGTTCCACGCCGAGCACTATCACCCGAGCAACGCCAAGCTTTTCACGTACGGCGACATGCCCCTCTCGGACCATCTCCAGGACGTCAACGCCCAGCTTAATGCTTTCGAAAGGATACAGGAGGACAAGACAATTCACCAGCCCATCGACCTAACTTCTGGTCCCAAGGAGGTCGTTGTTCAGGGACCTCTCGACCCCCTGGTAGACCCCGACAGACAATACAAGACGTCAGTCTCGTGGATCATGGGCGACACTTCAGACGTCGTCGAGTCCTTCTCCTTGGCGCTTCTATCCACTCTCTTAATGGACGGTTACGGTTCGCCGCTGTACCGCGGTCTGATAGAGACCGGCCTCGGAACAGACTTCAGCCCCAACGCGGGCTACGACAGTTCCGCGAAGTTAGGCATCTTCTCCATTGGGCTGACCGGCGTCCAGGAGGCCGATGTGAGCAAGCTCAAGGCCGAGGTTCAGCGCATTCTTCAGGAGGCACGCCAAAAAGGGTTTGACAGGATGAAGATTGATGGTTCCCTCCACCAGTTGGAGCTGGCGCTGAAGCACAAGACGGCCAACTTTGGCATGAGCATGCTGCACAGGCTCAAGCCCAAGTGGTTCACAGGTGTTGATCCCTTTGACTCGCTGGCGTGGAATGACACCATCTCGGCGTTTGAGACGCAGCTCGCAAAGGGCGGCTATCTGGAAAGCCTTATCGACAAGTACCTGTTGAACGACAATACTCTTTGCTTCACAATGTCGCCGTCGACTACCTTTAGCGAGGATCTCGCCCGCGAGGAGAAGGAAAGACTCGCGTCCAAGATCCAACAGGCGTCCCAGGAAGCTGGCGGCGACGAAGCGGCTCGCAAGAAGTTCGAGCAGCGCGAGCTGGAACTCCTTGTTGAGCAAGGCAAGTCGAACACGGAAGATTTGAGCTGCCTGCCTACAGTTCACGTCAAGGATATTCCGCGGAGCAAGGAGCCCGTCGTCGTGCGCGACGAGACCTTAAATAGTGTACAGATTCAGTGGCGCGAGGCCCCGACGAACGGCCTGACCTACTTTAGGGCCATCAACACCCTGGACAACCTCCCCGACGAACTCAGAGAGCTGATTCCTCTCTTCTCTGACAGCATTATGCGTCTCGGCACCAGGGATATGTCTATGGAGCAGCTCGAGGATTTGATCAAACTGAAAACGGGAGGCGTGTCTGTGGGGTACCACTCGACACCTTCTCCTACTGACTTCCACCAAGCGAAGGAGGGCCTCATTTTCACGGGCATGGCTCTGGACAGAAACGTCCCTGTCATGTTCGACATTCTGCGCAAGCTTGTGCAGGACACCGACTTCGACAGCCCAGAGGCCGCCCTCCGCATCAGGCAGCTCCTTCAGGCGTCTGCTGACGGCGTGGTCAATGATATTGCTTCATCTGGGCACCAGTACGCCCGCGGTTTCGCTGAGGCTGGGCTCACCCGGAACGCCTGGTTTAGACAACAGATCGGCGGCCTCTCGCAGGTTAAGCTCGTCACGTCGCTCGCCAACCGTCCCGAAACGGACGGACTGGTGGATGTTATTGAAAAGCTCAAGCAAATCCAGAAAATAGCACTCTCTGGTGGTAATTTCCGCACGGCACTCACCTGCGGAGCCGAGAGCACGGGCGCCAACCTCAGCGCCCTGACTAGCTTCATGTCCACGCTTCCCAAGGACCAGCTGTCGCTGCCGGTATTCAAGCCTGCCGCGCTACAGAGGAACATCAAGTCATTTTTCCCGTTGCCGTATCAGGTCTATTACGGTTCGCTGGCCGTTCCCACCGTTTCGTACACCTCTCCGGACGGAGCTCCGCTCCAGATCCTGGCGCAGCTCCTCACTCATAAGCATCTGCACCACGAGATCCGTGAGAAGGGCGGCGCCTATGGTGGTGGAGCGTACTCTCGGGGCCTGGACGGTCTTTTTGGCTTCTACTCCTACCGCGACCCCAACCCTCAAAATACGCTCTCCATCATGCGCAACGCCGGCCAGTGGGCCAGGGACAAGACGTGGACTGACCGTGACCTTGAGGAGGCCAAGATTTCGGTGTTCCAGGGCGTTGACGCGCCGCAATCAGTGAACGCTGAGGGCATGGGTAGGTTTGTGTCCGGCATCACCGAGGAGATGAAGCAGAAGCGCCGCGAGCAGCTTCTCGACGTGTCCAAGGATCAGGTGCGTGATGTCGCACAGAGGTACATCGTCGACGCCCTGAAGAAGGAGCAGGAGCGCGTGGCATTCTTGGGCGAGAAGCGCGCGTGGGTGGATGGCACCTGGAAGCTCCACGAGATGGACATCAACGGTGCTGAGTAGCCGGCAGCAGTGCCACCGCCTCTGTGAAGCAGGGCTGCTCGAGGTTCCCCGATCCATGTACCATATCTGTACAGTATATGTCTGTAATTATACCCACCTCTTGATGATCTGAGGTCCTTTGTTTGAGTCCTTGGGTGTATACGCGTTCAGATACGATACGTCTTCCTGCCACATCCAATGGCTTGGAGACCACTAGACAACGCAAGATCAAGACAATGAGCCAGGGGATTCCGTACTTGTACGAATAACCGGCCAGCTCGTTCTATCAGAACCGACATCCTCAGCATTGGATCGTCGGACTAAAGCGCAGAGTACATGCCCAGTTAATAAGCTTTGTCCAATGACAGGACGTTAGGCGCCCGTCGAATGACACAACGGATAATTGCACACAAAAAAAGCGAGTCAGCCCCACATACGTCACGGTGCCATAACGTGTACCAGGTTCCTGATCAAGGCGGGCTTCCTGGAACGTTGAGATGAAATCGAAATCGGCCCCCCGGCACGCGGCTCACGAGGGATTGAGTCAAGGAGGCCGAAGACGGCAGGCAGCCCACAGTCCAGTGCTTGGAGTGCACAGCCAAAGCAATGCCGCATATATGCGCGACAAAGTATTGGCGAGATTCTAGGCCATGTTCCGGCTTGTCCCTCATGCCAGCGGCCGCTAGGCCAGGCGATGTCCCGCCGTGCTGGCGATTTGTGACAAAAGCTAGCGGAGCACGAGTTTCCCAGTTGAGTCGGGTGCTTGAAGTGCATGGAATCAGGCTAATTATGGTAGCTATCCGAGTGGACATGCGTGAGGGAATTTATCGGGATGCTTGCCAGCAAGCGAGACATGGGCCGCAGCGGTCTGGACGGCATCTCTAATTTTTGCCATTACGGACAGCGTTTCCGCCCACTGCACTGAGCCACGGCGTGATGGTAGGTAGGGTCGGTGTTAGGGTTGGGCAGCCCAGGTATCTACAGTTCGTCACCCACAAAGACCCTTGTTGTGACCTCGGAAGAGACACCAGGGAGGCTAGCTTCGCTAGACGCGATGTTGACAGTAGACTAGTGTAAGAGCGAAAGCTAGCGGAGCCCGGGGCAAGATGGAACCAGGGGGGGAGGGGGCGGGCACGAGGAAATTGAATGACAGCGAGACAACAGCACCAGGGCGGATGCCAGGTCGACTTCTAGAAGGACGCAAAGTTGCGGTCTGCAAAGGCCGGTGTGTAAGTGCGATCGGTGATGGAGGTGTGGCTGAGCATTCGGAGACAGACGGTTCAACGGTGTGGTGGTGGGCTAATTATCCGTATGGTGCATCGTGATCAAGGAGGTCCATGTTCTTTTCCAACGGTGCAGTCATTACGTGGTGGATGAATGGCAACCACAAGTTGAGGCCCTCCACGTCCAACGCTGGATGGGGATCCCGATGGCAGGACGATGGCCAGCTGTACAAATCTCTGTACTAGGTATGTACATAACCCTAGGAAGGTAGGCAAGGTACCTATGTATCGAACCCAACCTTGCTTTCTTTGTCAGCGAGTGGAAACATCCACTGTGGCACCTCCCACCTACTACGTAGCACCTACAGGCTACGGATATGTAGGCTGTTCTGCAATCCTGGTGTCCGAGCTGCAGGGGCGATCGGATGTACTCCATACATGACCTCACGCTGAAGAATGGGCAAACGGCAGCGGGCGGCTGAGGTAGTCCAACCTGGACGAGGTACCCGGTTCCGGATCCGGGCGAGCCGCATTACAATCGGGAACCTGAAGAGCCTGAGTCTGGATCCCCGTTTACACTATGGTTGGGTTTGCCAGCCTGAATCTGCCCTTCGTCTGAATGGAAACGACATTGAAACTGGGTACTCTGGGGGCTTGGCCGAGACGCAGAGGGCGAGCATCATCTCGGATGGAGACGGGCTGAACCTTGGCCGAGAAGCTTCAGTCTTGGGACGGTTGCGTTGCAAGGCAGGAGCTGCTGGTAGTGCTGCTCGTCGGGCCGCGGACAAGGGAAAAAATTTGAAATAATTGTGGATACGCTGACTGTTTATGTTTGCGCGTGTGTGTGTGTGTGTGTGTGTGTGTGTGTGTGTGTGCGCCGAGGGGTGGCCAACCTCGATCCCACTCCACCGACAAGGGACCCAAAAGGACTTGCACCGAAGACAGACGAAACCTGAACCCTCGCGCGTCAGTCGCAATAAAAAGCCTTTAACAGAACCCCCCGCCGCACACTCATCTCAGCCCTTCAACACTACCCAAAGGTTTATCGTCAACCCGCAACACGCAGCAACTCACGCATTTCGTAACCAACGCAATTGTTATTCCGCTACCTGGATTCCGGATTCGCCTCACCGTCCGCTCGACTGTTTTCTGGTAGGTCCCGTCTCGCTATTACAGATCAAGCACCCACCCGCCCGCCGTCGCGCAAGCCCGCCTTGACCTTGTCTGTCACATGGCATCGTCATTACCGAGCAAAAAATCAACAAAAAACCACTCTCAAAACGCTCGCCAACAACACAGCGGGGGAAAAACCCCTCATAGAACATTCGCTGACCTGCTCAGATCCATAAGATCAGCCCCTCTCACCGCCAGACTTAGCCTTTGGTCAATTCAAAGGCACAACAGCTCAACACGGCTCTACTGGCCGTGAGCTTCGTCAGTGACCAAGATTTCAGCCTACGAAAGACTCTTCACATCGTCAACGCCATCCCCCCTCCGCCTGCTGAAGCCGTCTAAGCAAGAGCTCGAGTCCTTTCTCTTCGACGGTTTGCTTCACCAGACGCCCCCGTCTTCTCCCACCCCCAACCAGCTGCCGCATAGGACGGGCCTAGAGTCTCTTCCTCTCGCCGAGGGGGAGTCGAGGAGACCTCGTCAGATCACTGAGGGTTCAGTCTGCTACCGCTTTCGACCACCCTAGAACCCTCTTGCCGTTCTAGGTTTTCAACTTCCGACCCCATCACAGGGAAACAACTTGCTATTACGCAAGTGTCGAAACAGTCCGACCCTCCACACACCACAACTCTCCAACCACCACCCCGCCAACCGCTTGGGATATGGTTATGGCAACAGCCGCGATCGAGCACTTTGCACCAGCTACCATCAATTATGCTAGTACCTATCAACCAGTCTTGAAGACGTCGCACTTTGTCGATCACGCCCACCACCATTCCAAACATGGCGTGGTCAACCCCAAGCAGCTGATCGGCGATGCTCTCCGCCACCGTGTCGAGAGCATCGACCATGAGAATTGTGAGCCAGGCGACGAGGACACCTTCTTCGTCGGTGATCTTGGCGAGGTCTATCGCCAGCACATGCGCTGGAAGCTCAACCTGCCGCGTGTCAAGCCCTTCTATGGTGAGCCACCTGCTTTCAAATTTCTCGATCATCGTCACTCACTAGACTATAGCCGTCAAGTGCAACCCTGACCCCAAGGTCTTGCAGCTCCTTGCTGCCCTCGGCACCGGCTTTGACTGCGCCTCCAAGACGGAGATTGACCAGGTCCTGAACATGGGCACCGCTCCCGAGCGCATTATCTACGCCCAGCCCTGTAAGACCACCTCGTACGTGCGCTACGTCAAGGCCATGGGCGTCAAGCAGATGACGTTTGACAATGCCGACGAGCTCCGCAAGATCGCCAAGCTCTTCCCCGAGGCCGAGCTCTTTCTGCGCATCATGACAGACGACGAGTCGAGCCTTTGCCGTCTGAGCATGAAGTTCGGTGCCGCCAAGGAGGCCACCAACGAGCTTCTTGGCGTGGCCAAGGATCTCCGCCTTAACGTCGTCGGCGTCAGCTTCCACGTCGGCTCCGGCGCTTCGGACCCCATGGCCTTCTACAAAGCCGTTTACGACGCCTACGAGGTCTTCGAGCAGGGCCGCGCCTATGGCTTCGAGATGAAGACGCTCGACATTGGAGGCGGCTTCTGCGGCGATACTTTCGAGGACATGGCCGCCGTCCTGCGCGGTGCCCTAGACGAGTACTTTCCCGCCAGCAGCAACGTCAACATCATTGCCGAGCCCGGCCGTTACTACGTCTCCGCGGCCTTTACCATCGCCTGTAACATCATTGCGCGCCGCACTGTTGACGACCCCGTCCTCAACGAGAAGCGCTACATGGTTTACGTCAACGACGGCCTCTACGGCAACTTTTCGAGCATCATGTTCGATCACCAGCACCCCGTCGCTAAGGTTCTCCGCGCCGGCCCCTCGACTGTCTATGACACT
This sequence comes from Colletotrichum cereale, assembly GCA_034509685.1. Lineage (NCBI taxonomy): Eukaryota > Fungi > Ascomycota > Sordariomycetes > Glomerellales > Glomerellaceae > Colletotrichum > Colletotrichum cereale. Next base: position 427,622 of record JASUDE010000001.1, on the reverse strand, counting down.
CCAGCGGCCAACGCTTGTCCCGACGGCGAGGGCACCCGCTACTCCGTCTGGGGTCCCACCTGCGACGGTATCGACCGTATCACCGAGACCATTTCCTTTGAGCAGGAGCTCGACGTTGGCGATTGGCTCTACTTTGAGGACATGGGCGCCTACACCAAGTGCTCTGCCACCAAGTTCAACGGCTTCCCCGACGAGCACGACGTCATCTACGTCTGCAGTGAGCCTGGTGCCAAGGCCCTTCTCAGCATCTAGTTAAGGATTATGGATCCGTGTCTTTTGTCGTTTGATTTGGCTTTTGTTTTTGCATGGGTGAACAAACCAAGAAGAGAGATTATGAGTAACAAAAAAATTGTACCCGAAAGCCTAAACCGCAAAAAAAATCTGGCCCAACAGCACAAATTGTAGGAATGTAGGCGTCCACTTCAGAGATCTCTAGTTTTGATAGAAGATTTGTTCCTTGTAGAACAGGAATACTACAGTTCAATTGGGCCACATCACTCTGTTACAGTTGTCCAGAGATGAACACCGCCGACAAGCCGCTTCACGAGTGGCACTTGTGATACTGACTGCTTCCTATTTGTTGACGACGTTGGCTACAGGCAGCGGCAGCAACCCACCGCATGAGCAAGTGACATCAACGTCAATCTCAGCGCGAGGCTCATGCAAGGCATGCGCCTCCTCGTTGCGTCAGCCGTCGCTGCGGGCGCGCGGTCGAGCGCATGAAGTAGGGGCACGCACACCATGAGCATCTCGAGGCAGCCTTCCCGACCAACATACAGAGTACAACTGTCCTATCTCAGCAACGCAATCCGTACTTTGTTCATTACTGTTTTTGTCCATGCCGTTACCCCTAGGCGCCTAAGATACACTGGGTACTTACTTATCGCTAACCCCCCCCCAGATGTGAACCCCCTCCCACCCAAAACACATTAACATTCGTCGCGGTGGGCGAACGGATCATGACCTCTCTTGCTATTACTCTGTCTAAGCTGCGCCGTGGAATGCCAAAAGTCGTGGGACGCTTAAGAGTTTTTTTTCTTTTCATGCCATCCACCATTCGTGAAGTTCCTTTTCCGGCCCGGTCGTTAAAAGTGAAAACCCCTCCATTCGTTTTGAAAAAAAGCGTTCGACTTTCACACACACCTACTGTTCACCATGTCCTGTCATCTACTTCGGGTCGCGTTCTGTGTGTCGTATTCATGCGTCTCTTGGCCTACTCGAGCTGCGGTCGTTGGCGGGCTGGAGAATAGTCCGAGCTGTGGCTTCATCGTAACCAATGACGCTTATCAAGTACAACATCCTACATGTGGTCAGCATAGTCTCTCTCCATCCAGCAAACGTTACTTACTTGTCATCATTGATCTCGCGCAGTTTGAGGTCCTCGAATCTCTGCTGGCAATCCATCCACGCCATCGCTCGCGCTTTTGGCTGAATCTTCTTCACTGTAAACTTGAACCGGCCAGTGACCGGCCGATGATCGGATACTCGCACTTCGTGTCGCTTGTAGTCGATCTGCTTGATCCTGCCACCTCCGCGATACAACAGACGGTCGCACCACGCCGGCGCGCGCTTCTTCTCGCTCGTGTCGTAGGTGTCAGTACCAACGTCGTACTTGTAGGTTGGCGCGAACGTAATCGGCATCTCTTCAAATGCCCTCAATTTGAAGGCTGGATTCCGCCGCTTCGCCACGAGGAGCTGATCCCGCTCAAGAAGTTTGGCCAGATTGTTCTGCTTGACAGCAATGACAACCGTATCGCGGGACATCGTGTCAATGCGGTAGTTAAGATCGCCATTGAGCAGACACAGCTCGTGGTCCAAGATCATGGTGCCGTCTCCGCCCCCAACAAAGCTATCGATACGAGCGCCGAGGTCCCGCTCTGGTGGCAGTATTTGTGCCTCAAGGATAGCGGCCACATCGTTGTGGCGACTGTTGGCTTGCGACTGACCTGCCGCTAAATGACAGTTGATGAAGCAGAGGGATGAGTCGTCCACCATGAATCGCACCACAATGGCGCCCTTGTTGCCGTGCAAGCCACCCATGCCACGTTTGACTTCTGCCGCGCTGAGGTTCTGTATACGGTCTCTGAGTGTTGACTTAACAAAGATGCACGTGAACAACCCAACAAGCGTGGCTGTGTGCAGTAAATGGTACAAACAGTCCGGCGGCATGTAATCGTCAAGACTCTTGAGCAAGAAGTCTCTCCAGTCGCGGTACTGATGGCTCATACGCTCCTGATCGGAACCCTCCTTCTTCTTGACCTTGAGAAAGCGCTCTGTTTACGTTAGCAGCGATCACTATGTTATATGGGTTTGACATACTAGCTGTTGCCGTCTTGTCTTCCAGGTCCACCAGCTCTTGAAATCCAAACACAAGAATGTCAGGGGAGCTGTTGGCCGTAAGCAGACTCTTGATGAACTCGGCATCTTCCTGCGCGTATCGCAGACTGTGAGGCGTCGAAGCACCCGCGTTCCAGGTCATGCATAAGACCTTAAGGTCCTGGAACTCGCAGTACTGCGTATCCATTGCCTTCATCTCCGTCTCATGCCAGTCGTCCTGCAGCAGACCGTCCCAGACACGAATCATATTGTCGGCACCGAGCGAGACGACCTGGTGGCGGTCTAGTCGATAGCAGCTCGATACGTCCGAGACGAGCTTAACAACCGGGTTCTTCTCGTGAGCTTGCCAGTCTTTCTTGACAGCCCAAGGCGTCGCCTCCATGTCATAGACACCGACCCTGCCGGTGTTGAAGCCTGCCCATAAATGATCGCCAACCCCTGCCAGAGTGTTGATCTTCCAGGAACTCAAATTCACAAGGCCGAGGCAGGTAAAGTCATGTGTACTGTAAATAGACACCTTGCCATCGGCGTGACCGAAGAACACTTTGCTTGGCTGCGACCGCACTTGGGTTCCCGAAGTTACTTCGCCTGCCGTGTCTTGCATCAGAGCGCGGACCAGAACTTGGAACTGACTTTGCCCGTCCGAGGTTGGAGCGAACACGCGAATCTCCTTGCCGGTAGCGTGCCACAGCTCGTCTCCGATAAGCATCGAAAACGAATGGCCCTTGGGCAATCGGAAGGCTTGGTGTGGGTTGTTCGTCAGGTTCGGTGTACTCGTCTCATCCGGACCCCAGACGAGCAAACCGCCCGTTTCGTCCAACGTCCACAGCTCGTTGAAGTGGCGGTAGATCTTGACAATCTCATGCCGTCCGTGAGCCCCTGGCTTATTCGCAATCACGCTTTGGGTGGCGATATCGGCCTCCATAAGCTCGCCAAAGTTATTGCCGATCCACAGACGCTTACCTTCTTCGTCTACGTTCGTGCCCGGTTTGAAAGCTACAGTTGTTGCCTTGATGCCCTCACCGTGGGCGAAGCTCATCAACAGCTCGCCATCCCGGAGACTCCACACACGCGTGAGGTGGCCAGTCGTGCAGATGAGGTCGCCACAAACATCAAACGTGCGCGGGTCATACTTGGTTTGGATCTCGTGCATACCTTGCTTGATGTATGGCGGTCTCCGGTTGACGTTTGCCGGGTCCGGAAAGTTTGGCGTGGAGCCATTAATCTCGACTTTGGAGGTACTACTAGAAGGAATCAAGGACATTGCGGGCTCGGGCTGAGGCTGCGCGGATTGCGCGGGCTGAGGTGGCTGCGGAGGTGGTGGCCGAGGGGCAACCCTCTCCGACGTCCGGTCCGTCACCGTGTTCGCGCGCCCAGGCAACCTCGTTGGGGGCGGCGGATGTGTCGCAGGGGTCGAAACAATGCGCTTCGGTGGAGGCTGGAGCTCGGAAACCGAGTGTGTAGTGGCATGTGTGTTGGCGCCCGGCCTTGGAGGCCGCGGAGGCGGCTTCATGGTCACTGGCGGCCGCGGTGGAGGCTCTGCAACCGTCTGCGGCCTCGCAGGAAGTGCGGGCACGCTCGGCCGGTCGCCAGTGATCTGGGGTGTAATTTGCCCCTTGACGAAACCGTTCGCTTCCTGTTCTCGCTGGTTCCGTTTCGTAACAATCGAGTGGTGAACGGGCGGCGGAGCGAATCCCACATCTAGTGGTCTTCCCCGCTGAGGCGGAGGCGGCTCCGTCTGTGTAACATGCGCTTTCGGCCTGGTGGGCAGCGTGGGGGGCGTTGGTTCATGCAGACTGTCGGGACTTCCGGGCGGGCTGCTAAACGGCGAAGTCTCCTGACGGAGCTTGCCCCTGCCATCAGCGGCCAACTGTTGTTCGGTGTAGAATGGGGATTTCGCCTGCGATTGCATCGATGGTTTCTCAGCCCGGTTGATTGGCGGGGGCACAACAGGCCTGTTGTCTCTTCGAATCTCCCCTGACCTTCTCGGCGGCGGTGGTGAAGGTGGCTGAGAGGCAGAGAGTCGAGGTGAGCGCCGCGGCTCGAAAGACGGGGTGTGTGGCCGGCTCGGAATCTTCAAGGCCCGCGACGTTGTTGGAGTGGTGGGGGTAGAGGAGCCTGAGTCGGCATTCAAGAACGCCGGCGCCTCGGCGTGCGCGAACCTCAAGACGGGGTTCTTGGGAGGTGATTGTGGAGGCTCAACCATGACAGAGGGGGCCTTCACCGGCTCGGGCTTCAGAGTAGGGGGAATGCCCAGGGAGCGGCCGGGCGAACGTGGAACGGGCTCGTGCAGCGGAGGGGCAAGTGACGGCGCCGATATGCTCGCACGCTCTCGCGGTCTCGGAGGGACCGGCAGGCTTTCGGAGGAGGCTTTCGCATCTCGAAGGAATTCTGGCTTCGGACCCGGCGAGATGGTTCGGGGCGGGGAGGGGCCAGGCGCTGTGGCGGCGGATTCGCCGTTCTTGTTCATGTTCTCGAACTTGGCCCTCAAGGAAGAGACAGGTTTCTAACAACAGGTCAACACGGCGGCAGCACGACATGCGCGGGGGAAACAAACTAGTGATGAGCCATCAGGCCCATTCTGAGCAGGAGGAGCCATTGTTGTAGCGGAAGACGACAGCGGGGGCCCAGGGTGCCGATACCCATCACACCCACGTCTTCAGGTGCGTATCCTCATGAGCCCATCAACGGCGGGCGTATGTTCGAGGGCTGACGCCTGCTCAACCAGGGACGGAAGCTGCTCAGAGCCGAGTATTGCAAGGTGCGTAAGCGGGCAAGAGAGTTTGTCGCGCGTGAATGCTTAGAGAGATTCTTAGAAGTGGGATGGACGGCCGTGCAAGAGGGCTGAGGAGCATAATGGTGCTGGGCGGACGTTTCGAAGCTACTGGGACGCGCGATAGAGCATGACCAGGAGGAAGGCGCGCGGGAAGAGATCGACGGGTGTGTTTTGTTGTGGTGGCAGTCTGCGTAGTTGTGATTGTCGACGAAGTGGCATTGCAACGACCCCTTGGAGCAATAATATTCCCAGTCGTGCGTGCTGTGTAGCCGTTTTGCTGGGACGGCAGTGTGGATGGCGTACCTGATTCGCCGGTACCTTGGAGGCTGCACCACTCTGGGGATGGAGGAAAGTACCGTTCTCTCTCTTTCCCTCTCTAAGATGAAGCAGGGTAGGGAAGGGAACGTGTGTTAGGCACGCAGGCCGCAGTAGTGCTTTGGTGCCACACAGGAGGAGATGTGGGTGGCCACCACTGACAGAGGAAGAGGGGGGTAGTGGTACGTAGTGGGATGTACGTAAGGTTTGAGGGGACTCACCATCCAAACACCGCCGTCCATTACGGCTTGCGCTGCGACGTGCCTGTCCTGCCGCAGCATTGCGCCCCATGTAGGTTAGCAATATCCATTATGACATATGACCCTGCCAAGACGTGTCTCCATCTCTGCCAGCCTCAGCAATTTGGCAGGGGTTGAGGGCTGCTCTGTCACTCGCTGAAGAGATGGCAGTAGGCAGAGGCATGACGGCCTAAGGTACCTCCGTCGAGGCACGAATACACCTCTTTTCGGGGTGTGAGGGCACGCGGGCATAGGTACATTGGTTACAACGTACAAGGGCCGTTGACCTTGGTTTCTGAGGAACACTAACTGTTCCGTAATTAGCGAGCCCACAGTCCGGTCTGCCGCTGGAAGACCCCCCTGTACATGTGACCGGTCGTTGAGTCCGGTGCAGTCGTCCCGTCCCTGGGGTCCAGAAAGGTACGTATCCGTATCCCAACCTGCCTTACCTCAGCTCCAACTGCTTTGAGTCGGCTAAGCCGCTTCAGTCGTTCGGGGGTCCCACAAGTTGCGTGCACGGTGCACAAGACTAAGCAATCGGGGGTAGTAAAGCTCCATCATCAGATCATCCCACTTTCTACAGTGCGTCCTTAGTCCTTAGTGGCAGGCTTGCGCTCGATGGACCAGGTTCACAACGTCCTCGAACCAACTCCTAACAGGCCTACGGTTTGGGGTTTTTTTTTTCCCCCTTCCCCTTCCCTTTCGCAAGCAACCCGACGAACAAATATCTTCGCTTCTGCAACATCTCTGTTGATCGCCTACCCCAATCTCGTCGTAAGCATGAATACTGTAAGTTGTTCCTCAACCGTCGCATCTGGTTTCAAATCATTGACTAACATCATGCTTGATCCCAGGTTAAATCGTTCTGGTAAGCTTGACTCGTCGCAAGTCATCTTGTCGTCGATCCCTTACTGACACTCTTCGCCTTGCAGGCTCGGATGGGGCTCCCTCTGTGTCGGTACGTCTTTCAGTGAGCTTCGTGGTCCGGTTTGCAATTAACATTGTGGAATCGCAGCCGGCGGAACCGCCTACTACTTCGCTAAGCAGAGCATCAACGCCGATCGCGCCGCTCGCTTCGAGGAGCAGCGAAAGAAGAAGATGCTGGCCCAGTCTGTTGAGTACGGAGACGGTGTCCCTGCTCAGCCTGGTTCTGCTTCCAGCATGAGTGGCGAGGCGCGCACCGATACCGCCGGCTCTCCCAGCCAGGAGTCCAGCTCCGATCCTGCCCCGACCCGTCATGCGCCGGCCACCGAATCCGAGAGAGTGTTCGAGAAGAGCAAGTACGAAAGCAGTACACCGTTCAAGAGTACAAAGGGGGATCGGTTTTCGTAGTCGGACGGAAGTTTAGGAGGGTTCCAGACACCGAAGTTGTGTACCATAATTGATCGGCACATTGCGGCTGTATACTATATCATTGAGGATGAAACGAAGGAACGACGCCTTTTCGCGTTTGCATTTTACGGCAATAGGTGTTCAATTGGAAGAAGCAGGCGCATAATGGGGATCACAGTTGACCAACGATTCCTTGTATGAGAACCCTACGTAAATCTTTGGCTGCAACCAGCATGGTGCGCCTCGCTGTAGTTGCAAAAACATCAATGGAATCATAAGTGGTATTTAGTCTGTCAATGGGTTGCAGTGGCTGGAAATGTCATATGTCTAGAGCTATACACCATTGGAGCATCCAAGCTTGGTTCCTCCAGGTGATAGTGACGGAGTGGCTAATAGCGCCCGCCGTTGAACTACCGGCCTTTCACACTGGGCATATGGGCCCCAAACGCCCGCACGGAAGAAGCCGTGGGGCCCCTGTCCCTTCGACTTCTCTTCAGCCTCATTTTCTCAGCCACACTTTGAGCAGCGAGGTGCGGCTGTCTGTCGCACGGCGAAGCTTGATAGCTCCGGCTCGACATCCGACCTCACCTTCACGCGAGTCACTCATTCTCTGTCTGCCGCCCTTCAACGGCATGCGACCCTTACCACAATGGCGAACCCAGAGCTAGCAATAGCAAAAGCCTCCTTTAGCGCCATCCTCTTCCGCAAGGAACCTGTCTCGCTCACTCGCCCTGAGATCGAGACCTTTCACACCGTCCTCCACGACACGATACACCAGTGCTCGCCCGCCAACGTTCAGGTTTGACGCCCTCTAACGGTCTCTCTAGCCGCACTATTCCATGTTTCCTGTGTCACACATATTATATTGCAGGTCGACTAAGCTCCTGCTGCCTCAATCTAGAAATGCAAGCGTTGGATCCTCAAAAACCTGGTCCCCTCGTCTCCGCGCGTCGTCGCGCTCGGTAAATACCTGGCCGCCCTCTCCAACTCTCTCCTCGACGAGGCCAAGACGAAACCCTCCACCCGTCGGCGACGCCTACACATTCTCTACATCCTCAACGATGTGCTCTACCACGCTGTCGTCCGCGACCGAGACGCACGCTTCGCAACTGATCTAGAGTCCAGTCTGACGGCCCTCCTCTACGGTGCCGCAAAATTTCGAAACTGTCCGAAGCAAGCGAAGAAGGTGGAGGACCTGCTCTCGCTCTGGGAGAAGCACAACTACTTTTCAGGAGCCACGATCGAAGGCTTCCGCGAGACCGTCAAAGAAGCGCCCCAAGGTGGGAAGATACCCAAGGGCACGACGCAAGATCAAACCGGCTCGAATCTCGGCTCTAAGCTCCCCAAAGATGCCCCTTATATGGTTCCTTCAATCCATGGCGACCCCAATACACCCTGGTTCGACCTACCCGCCGCTAACTGGCTGCCGTACCTCACGCCGAATTCGACCAAGCCTATGAATCCTGACATGATCAAGCCGCTGCAGCTCGCTCCGGGGCCAGCCGACAAGGCTCTTGCAAATGCTGTCAAGAACCTGCTCGTCGATGTTGAGAGGCTCTACAGCAAAAGTGTTCCTCCGCAGGCTGCTGATTCGCAGCAGCACATGGACGTCAGCGAAATGGGAGAGCGCATCGTGCTCGACGAGATCACAGGTGAGATCGTGGACGGAGAGACGTACTATGGCTGGTCGCGTAGGTTCTGCGAGAAGATGAAGCAGCGAAGAAAGAAGGCCATGAAAGGCGACGACAGTCGCGGACGGGGCCGATCAGATTCGCGGGGCCGCTCACGCAGCTACTCCCCTGGGCAGTCCAGCAGGACCGACTCCGTGCCCGCCTGTAAGCGGCGCAGGCTTTCACCAGATTCGCGGAGTCCCAGCCGTAGCCGTTCTCGGCAACGGAGTTCGCAACGCGGTCGGTACGACTCCCGCTACAGTCCATCTCAATCCAGATCGAGGTCAAGCTCTCGTCGGCGCTACAAATCAAGATCAAGGTCCCGCGATCGACGTCCGAGAAGAAACGATCGCCGCACAAGCAAGTCGCCCCCGCCAGAACACAATCAACCCTATCCGGAGTTCAGGCCAGGGCATTCGTCGCACAACCAACAACCACCACCGCCGCCTCCTCCCAGCTATCACACTCCGCCGGCCTTCCCACCGTACCCTCCGCCACTCCCGCCCGGCAGCGGCTTTGGTCACTTTCCACCGCCACCTCAAGGTTACCAGGGACAGTGGCCTCCGCCACCGCCGCCTCCTCCTCCTCCGTATATGGGCAATGCTTTGCCTCCACAAAGCTGGTCTCCCCCGCCGGGGCCTGGCGTGCCTCCACCACACACGAGCGGATGGGCTGCTCCACCACCTCCTCCACAGCAGCAGCAGTACCAGTATCAACAATTTGGACGCGGTAACGGTGGATACCAAGGCCGTGGGGGGAGGGGAGGCTACGATCGAGGCAGAGGTGGGTGGTAAATGTATATACGTAGAATGGCAATCGTTGTAAATAAATACCGATGATGGCAAATGACGCTAGTTCGTCACAGGCCTGCGACGTTCACATGCTCTCCCAAAGCTATTTTGTTACCCAAGTCTAATGTGCGGCGTGTTACGACGTCTGTACCCGTTCAATGTCCAAGGCAGAAACCAAGGAGGAACCCTCAATTCCTCACGCGCTTCAGAATAGAGAGCTGCAGAAAAAGGAAAGGAACCTATCTCCCAAATCCCGCCTTTGTACGCCGGACCTTATCTTGCTCGCCTACTTCTTTCTCATCCCATCCCTTCCCCTTCCCGGCACAAGACGTTTTCTCGTTCCTCCAAACACACTAAAATCCCCGTTTGTTTTCACAACCGGCGGGCGAGGACCAACTCGGGTTTAGTGTGGTACACACAGCTCGAGTTTGCAGCCTCGCAGAAAAACACAAGAAAAAATAGAGAGAAGAGAAACAATGAAGTGACATCATGAAAATTAAGTATGTTCCGGGGGCGGCGAGGCCCCATCCTTTGAGCACGGAACCTTCTTTTCCTCTGCCCAATGTCATTTCTCGGGTGACTCTCCGAATCGCCTCTCAAGCAGCACAAATGCATGAATTCTCCTTTTCAACCCTTCAAGCGGTTGAAAGCACAGTATTCGGTGGTCATGATTCCTCGTCTGCCTCAGCCTTCCCTTCACCATTTTGTTCCGAGCTCTAGAAATTGGTCTGGTTAACTGATGATCCAAAAAGCGGTCAATGTTCAAGAGAGCAAGAGAAACGATCCGCAAATCAATAACAATGGGCAATCATGTTTGGCTATGGGCTGATCCTACCGAGTCTTGTTGCTCATGCCTACGATCCCTGCGGTCGCCATCTTGCAGCTTGAGAGAGTCTAGTCGCTTCTGGTTATCCTCAGTGCCGTCAACTTCGTCGACGCGGGAGAGCGACCCAGCATGTGCTCTACCAGCGCTGGCGGCGCCGTTCGCTGACCGCCTCTGCTCGGCCTGGTCCGTGATCGAGGCCCATTTTCTCTCGCGCAATGCTTCCCTGGCCGCGGCACTGTTTTGCTGCTCGGTGTAATCGTGGGAGCAGTCGTCAAACAGCTGGGGGTTAATTTCCATAAACAGCTTCATTGCGTTGTAAACCATGCCGTGAATAGTGCTGTAAAGGAGTTAGTGTGGTTCAACCACCGATAGCTCTGGACTCACCGGTTCCAGTGCCCCTTGGAGTTCTCGTAAAGTGGTGCAAACATGATGGGAAGGATGATCTCCACGTTGTCGCTGACCAGATTACAAAAGTACTCGTTGTTCCAGAAATACAGTGCGCGCTCTGCAACCTGGAAATGAGGGCTAGCGACGGACTTGGCCAGTTGATGGAACAGCGGCTCCTGAACTTTGGCGAACTCGGCCGGGTCCATGACTTCGAAGATATCTTCGACCTCGTTAAGGAACATAACCTCTTTTGTGCTGTTGACCTTGGGCCAGTATCGGAGCAAGCCAAGTACAACCTGTGATTGTCAGCTTGTGTTGTCTCGCATGCAATGTCAAGACTCACCTCCTCCGTCAGCGACGCGTCCTTCTCCAGAAACTGTACAATACAGTATGCCAGCTGAGGATGGTACATGCTCAGACTCTTGACTTTGTGCAATGGTATCAACACGCGGGTCAAAAAGGTCTTGTGCTCCTCCTTCAAGGGCAGGGCAAAACCGTTGATGATGGAACCCAAGATCTCCAAGAGCTCTGCAATGCCATTGAATCGTTCCGTCTCGTATGTGAATTGGAAGAAGACATTGTTGATGGAGCGACGGATGAATGATCTCAAGTTGAGGAACTTGCCATAGATGCGGTGCAGAGTCGTCTTGAGGAAATCCCTCTCGCGCGGGTCCTCAGAGTCGAAAAGCTCTAGCAACTGCAGAACGAAGCTGTGGTCAATGTAGGCTTTGGCAATGTTGGTGTTAAAGTCCTGGCTCTCGATAAAGCGAAGAAAGAACTCGTAGACAACCTGGATGTGCGGCCACGCCACCTCCAAGACGGGCTCGTCTTCCTCGGGGTCGAACGCCTCTCCTTGGGGGTTCATCGGAGGGGGGATGGGACGGAAGAGGTTCTTGGCGAACATCTCAACAACTCTGGGGTACATGGGTTCCGTAATGACTTGGCGGTTATTGGCAACGTAGTCAAGCAGCTCGTGAAGTGCCAGCCGCTTGATCTCCTTGGACTTCATGTCGCCACTGGCATCGTTAAAGTCAAAGATGACATTGCACTGGTCAATCTTCTGCATGAACAGTTCCTGACGGCGGTTGGGGGGCACTTCGTGGAATCCGGGGAGTTTCTCAAGCTCGCGATGGGCCGAGATGTCGAATCTCGACGAGTGCTGTCGCTTGGGCGTCCTGAGGCCCTCGGGCACATCTTTGGGCGTTTGGTGGAGGCGGTCGAACATAAGCGACTTGGTGCCCGCCTTCGGAGGCGCAAGATCGTGCGGCATGGTCTCGGCGGCACCGGGAGGCGGGACATGCTGGCCTGGTTAGTATCTTCCACGGTCGTGTGACATCGGGGTCTTACCGGAGCACTGGGGCTGATGATCACCGTGGGAGGCAACGTCCCGTGGCGAGCTGGAGAACCTCCACCGTTAGCACCCTGGGCGGCACCCGCGGAGTTGAAGCGGTCCGGGACGGCACCTTGCTGGTTGCTCAACGGCGACGGCTGGTTCGCACTGCCATGATCTCCGGGATGGGCGCCGGCATTATTAGGGGGCAGGGGCTTATTGCGGGAATCGTTCAGGTTGGTCGTCGAAGACGATGGCGTCGGGTTGGGGGACTGATTGGCGTCGCGGCCTGAGCCTACGGACGACGGGGATGCGGTGCCATCCTTGGAGTCTTTGTTCTTCTTAGGCTTGTTGGGGTCTTTGCCGCGCGAGAGCTGAGCATGCTAGGTTGTCAATATCGTGTTCAGAAGTGGGATTGGGCTCAGGGGCCCAGGCCATTGACGGAGTACTCACCACCCTCTGGCTGAAGCGCTTCATTTTAGACGTCACGGTGATGTCCCTCTCCGTGGGGCGACAGACTCGCCCGACTCAACAGCTGCAACAAGAGACAGTAACCCGCAATGGACGCAGGTCCGACGGGTCGGAGTATGGGCAATGGTACAGGGGGGGCAAGGTCGGCCAACGATGGCGTTGTGTTCTGGAATTGGGAGGTCGTGGCTGGTTTGCAGATGCACTGTAGGCAGTAGTACGAGGCCGCGATCTAGGTCGCAGCGAGCGCGTCGGCGGATGAATGTCGACGCGATGATGACAGGAGGGCGTCGCTCGGCGAGGACTGGGGTTTGGTTGTCAGGATGGCGTCGCTTCGTGATGCGAGGAGCAGGGGGAAGCTAGGGGCGAGGATTGGAGGGTGGGATGCGACAAAGTGACGACCCATCAAAATTGGCAGGTGAAAAGTGCGATCGGGCAGCAAAGGAAGAGCGCCAGATTCTCGAGTTTCGAAGAGGATGGGGTTTGTTCTGGATCGTCGGTAAAGCTGAAGTTGTTTGCGGGGCCTAGGTGAAGTGTGAGACGACGACGCGGGACCAGAAGCCGGCCTCCCCTAATGTGCTAGTGGCGGTGGAATATTAAGGTGAAAAGAGGTACGGGCACACACAGTTGTCTGGTCCTCGACAGCTGGAGACGGTCCAGTGATGTGCGGTGGCCAGCCAGGAACAGGCCTCGACGCTGGGTTGGCAGGCGGGCAGATCGCTTGGTGTAGTATGGTGCGGTGCTGTGTGCGTTTGGGAGTCAGCGTCAGAGGCTAGATAGATAAGGTAATGTTGGCAATCTGACGAAGACAGGATGAAATTGGAAAGTGTGAGGTTGAAGGTACGCGTTGGACTCAGAGCGAGGACGCAATCAGCTTGTGCTGTAAGAGAGGACGAGGTTGAGGGAGTGGAGGTCGAGACTGTTGCGCGAAGGCACTTTCTGCACCTGCACCTTGGACGGACACCACAGACTGCGAAAGGTACCTCCCACTGTGCAGGAATTGGGTGGAAACTGTGGTGGGTTTGTTAGGCTGTTGGCACAGGATACACACACTGAAAGAATAACAACAGTGGCAGACGCAAAAGCCGGGAGAGTCGAGCAAGAGGGGGGAGGGGGAAGGGTCAGGCTGCTGACGGGTCGATGGCAGGCCTACCAGGGACCGTGGGATGTACCGATCTAGGTACCTACATAGTAAGGTGCCTAGGTACTGTGTGGTATGTGGCAGCGGTGCTACGTGCGCGGATCAGTTTGCATTATGTAAGATAACTCCCCCTCTTTTGGTTGGCTGATGCCCTAGGACGTTTGTGAGTGGTTGGGCGAGAGCTGGACCCTTGGAGCTCAATCTCCCTCTTCGGTAGTAGAGTTGTTCCGGAGGATTACAGCAACCCCCCTGAGCTCCACATGTGACAGCAGCCTGAAGAAGGGGTCTCACTGGCTGGTTCCGTGCCAATCGACCAGGCACACTGTATTTATTTAGTTTTTGCTGGCTGCATGTCACCTGCTAGCCCCCCCCCCCCCTCCTTGCAGGGAACTTGACCCTGGGCTGACCCTGGGCAGTCTGAGCATCATCATCACGGGACTAAAGCTACCTATAGTGTGGCCTACTCAAACAATATTTGCACAGTTCTTAGGAAACAAGCAGTCGATTTTGAACGATTTGGCCGGTTCAATGATCTGAAACGCCCATGCGACTGTCCCTCTCCATTATTTTGAGGCTCTGGTTTGCTGTATGTAGATAGAGTACCTGGTAGATGGGGACAGGTGGTGATATTGATGGGCAAATGTCGCGCGTCTAGACTTCCCCGATTGTGTTATGCCATCTCGTTCGACCACGCCGAGCTGGTTGACCTGGAGAGGTATTTCGAGTTCGACGGGAGATAGGAAGACATCGGATTGCCTGTAACACATTATAACATAGGTACTTTAATTGAAATGTTTGTTGCACTTAAGCGATCCCCATCTTACTACAGTGCAGGGACTGTCTACCGCCCAAGGCACCTGCCGAACTGCTGTATGGGCCATGGAGTGAGACTGCGTTTCGCACCGTGCTTCACTCATCAGCAATCTCAGTTGCTCAAAACAGCATCTAACATTCCAGGGCTGCGATACGGCGCTGGGCTCAACCTCGCCCGAAACGGACTAATAGTCGACTGGGCAAACCCGTTTTGGACGTCCATTGCAACAAGGTCTCACAAGATCTTGAAGTCGGGAACAGCTAGACAGCAGGCCCTAAACGGCAGCCGACTGCGACGTCAACTCATGGGTCAAAGACACCAACATGCAAGCCATCATCATGGACACCAGGGACGAACATGTCAATGATAACATAGCGGATGAAGGCGTCGACGAAGACGCCCGAACCAAAGGAACAAGCAGTCGGTCATTGACGGACCGGCAGGAGAGCAATTCGGCGCCCCGGTACCCTATTCCGAAAAGAGCCATGGGTGCTGTCGAGGTCCCCATGATCGTCATGAACCTGGGTAGAACAGAAAAGGCATTTGGTAACATCTCGTCCTTTCAAAATGTGTGCACAGCCGTCCACTACACTCTACAGCGGCTGACCATGCCAGATCCTGGACACTGAACGCAACACGATCCCTTTCTATCTCAACCCTGAGAGCTCCTTCCGCAGACCCATCATGTCTCATAGCGCTACGAGTCACAACGTGGTGTTGAAGATCACGGTGCCGAAGCGGACCGGCAGAAAGCGGAAGAGGGGGGCCGACGGACCGTGGGAGGGCGAAGTCGAGATGGCCGACGTCTCCAGGTTGGGTTCGTCAGGGGAGCAGATCTGCTCGAGGTCTCGGTTGGACAACCCGAAGGTGTTACGACGGAAAATGCAGGATAACGTCGATAACTACGATGTGGAGGCTGTCGGGGTTATCAAACACACGCATCGCTTCAGAGGTAGAATTGTCATTTATTATGCTTCGAACTCAACTAACGAGCGACAGGCATGGCGGACTTCCACTGGGGCCTCGAGCAGTCACCTTTCATATCGAAGTTCATGGACCAGGTCATGCCTGGCGATAGTGAGTGACTTGACATCGATTTGCCGACTCGACTGACCCGCGCAGTCACACAGATGAGAGACTTCAAGTTCGTCGACGGCGTGGACAAGGGGCCGAACGTAGACATTATCCCGCCGCCTGTGTGGACACCGATGACACTGCCCTTCATTTACAACTACTCCCAGAATCCCTACGTGCGCTCTGAGCTTGATCACGCCGGCCAGACAAAGCTCATCAACACCCAGCTGCCGACCCTCATCGGTTACTTCCTCAAGGCGGACCAATACCCCATCCCGGATGGGCCGCAGACACCCTACGACGGCACCGACGAGGAAGTCACGCACTGCATCGCGCGGATGCAGGAGGCAATGCAGGAGCGTCCCATCTGGACACGCCGGTCTCTCATGAACAAGCTCGGATCCATCGTCCGCAATGCCAACGTCATGAAGCGCTGCGTCGGTTATGTCGGCTACCAGTTCCGCGGCGGGCCCTGGCGCGACGCCATTATCAGGTACGGTATCGACCCGCGGACCGACCCGGCTTACCGGACGTACCAAACCATGATCTTCAACATGCGAAAACTGCAGGCCGGCCACATCGGCGAGACTTGGCACGCTATCCGCAGCCTGCGTACCGAGCAGCGCCAGCCGCAGGGTGACAACCACGAGTCCCACGTCTTCGACGGCAAGTCATATTGGACCGACGGCAAGGTCTGGCAAATTTGTGACATCACCGATCCGCTCATCGCGAGGCTCTTCGCTGAGGCGCCGCTGCGGCCCGAGGTCGATATCTACAATAGCGGCTGGTACCACCAGGGCACGTGGGCCAAGGCCAAGGGTATCATGAAAACCAAGATGATTGCGATCCAGTTCGGCCGCAAGCTTAGGGACGAAGACTTCTCTGGTATATTCGACGTTCGCGACACGACGCCACCGCCGGGCGCCTCGAGTGTCCACGTGCCGCTGCCAGACCTCGAGCTCACCGACGCGGAGAAGCGCGTGCTATACGGTCGCCGCTTCAAGGAGCCCAAGAAGAAGCGCAAGGGCACCGCCTACCGTGTCACCAAGTCCAACGGGCCTCGCGGCGTGGCCGCTGCGGCGGCGGCAGGCAGTGGTGAGGGTACGCCAAACAGGGAGACGGGCGTACAGGAGGAGCTCATGTCTGCCGGCGAGGATAGTCTCGAGGAAGACGACAGTGAGGGTGACGATGACGACGAAGACGGCGTGTTTTCCGGCGAGGGGCGTGTGTTTGCGCCCGTACCTGGCCTCGACGAGGGCATGGATGGAATTGGCGAAGGATACGGCGACGAGGACGAGGAAGGGGTGGTTTATGGCTATGATGAGGATGCCGAGGGGTACAATGGGACGCGTGTCTACGATAACGCGGGCGAGACGCATTCCAGTGTTGCATATGTGACAGACCAGCTTGGCCAAGCGGACGTGGAGACAGCCTATCCCTCGGAAGCGTTGCCATGATAGATCCTCTCGAGCTGACGGTAGGAACTGCGTCGCTTACATTACACTGGTCAAGCAGAGGCATAAAAAATTACTACATTGCAGGCAGATTCCTGCCACTCAACGCAGCAGGTGCAAACATAGTGTTGCTCTTATTTGTTTCTCCAGCTTAGACCTGACGTGTTCCCCTTGATATCTCTATATTCCATTCCATATGTCACCATGCGTCATGAAACCATCACAGGGCCTGGGGTCTCTTATCTTTGTCAAGCTTCTGTTGGCACTTTCTTAGGCAACAGTATTTGAGTGACACGACCTCCAACCGGGGGTTGGAAAACTGGTTTGATTATTCTACTACGGGTGACAACTGTCTACCTTCGACCACCCTAGATGAACTCTTCCTGGAGCACTCCACCAAGACACCCCGGATCCCGATCCATCCGCCGCCGCCGTCTTCCGAGTCCGACGTCCTCCTGAGCCGACAAACAGGCAACATTGTCATTGAACTGTAGCAAACCATACCAGAGCGTAACGAAAGAGATTCGCCAGCATAACAGAAACAAACCTCACTGCACCTTGAGCACCTTAGACTTGTTTTCCTTCTGTAGCCTCATTCCGTCAACCCACTCGGAAGTCTCCTTTAGCGCCCGTCTGGGATCCTTCTTGCGTTTGAGCAAGAAACCCTGAATCTCGGCGGGGCTGAACAGTCCATCGGGGATCAGGGTGCCAAATTCGGCTGCGATCCGCCTCAGCTCTTGGGCGTCGAACTGGTGCTTCTTCTCGGCCTCTACAGCAGCCTCCGGCGACAGGGGATTATCAGAGAAGGATGCAGTAGTGGGGGATTCCGTCGATGAAGACGATGTTGAAGATGTGCCGCCGTTTACTGTAATTGGTGGCGCGGGGTTTGTGGGTGGAGCAAGATGTCCGTCGACGCGCTTAGCCGGAGAAGCATTATCCGCCTCATACATGCGCTGGAACAGCTCTGTTGCTTGTGAAGGAGTCGCGTTGGTGAAACCGACTTGCAGGTCGACGCGGCCAGGTCTAATCAGAGCTTCGTCCAGAGACTCGGGCTTGTTTGTCGTCATGACCAGGATGCGGCCCTCCTGTGATGCGACGCCATCAATAGCGTTCAGGAGTCCAGACAACGAAATGCCCTTTTTGTCGTCCTTGGCCTCCTTCTTCAGGGCGCGTGCAAGGTCAGATACCTTCCAGTCATCCTTGTTTGTCTTCTTGCTGTTTTCTCCTGTGTCACCTTCAGAGCTTTTGTTGTCTTTGCCATCCGAGGGAGTGGCATCAACTTCTTCGTCCGCCCGGCTCAAGCCTGCTGTGTCAATATCTTCGAGCAACACCACGCATCGACGGGGCAACGAATTGAACAATGTTCCGAGATCTTCCTCTGTTAGGGTCGGCTCAAGCAGGGAGATGACAAAGATGTCGAGGCCAAAGACGCCAGCTAACGCAAACGATAGCGAGGTCTTTCCAGTACCCGGTGGCCCGTAAAATAGGTATCCGCGCCGGAGTGGTATCCCCCGATTGGCGTACCAGCGAGGGGTGGCCGGGTGAAGGTATTCGTTCATGTCTGCAAGAACTTGCCCCTTCTGCTTCGGGTCGAGAACAACGGTCCGCATGGGCCGGACGGGGCGGTTGGCGACCTGGCTCCAGTTGTAACGCCCTCCGTACCGACGCATCGGTGCTGGGCTAGGGCGTTTGATAGTTGTGCGGGCGTAGTGGTCTTGATAATAGAACTCCTTGACGAACTGGAGGAGCTCCTTGATGGGCTCTGGGCTCCGGCCAAAGCACGAAACAATAAGATCTTCCTCCTTCCTGAAGGTCCCATAGTTCGCCTCTCCGTCAAAAACGCTCTGCTGCTTTCGATGAAGTCTAAAATAGCGGCCTTTGTACCAGAAACCGTGGACGCCCACTGCAGGAACGTATCTCGGGGGCTGTAAATGTCAGTACTCATTTTGTCATGGTGTAGATGGACTGACTTACAGCTTTGGCTTCTTGGTTGGAGAAGTTGAGGTACTCGGTGTCGCCGCCACCACTGCCAGCGACAGTCCTTGTCTGCAGGGCCTCAAGCTCTTCTTCCTCTTCCCACGCAGTTTTGCTCACAGTTTCGGCCGTCAAAGAGCGGGAGCTTGCCATCAGCGGTTGCAGTGCCAACCACTTCATCATATGCGTATAAATCTCGTCTGTGCTCGTAATGTGAATGTTACTCATGAAATTTTCCTGGATCAGTCGAAAGACGGCGCCGTATACTTGACGGACAACTCGGTTGGCAGCCCAGAAGAACCCAGCTAGAGTCAAGACCAGGGTCGGGTCAAGTCCCAAGTTGGACCCGATCATCTGATACAGAAGCATTAGTGAGCGGAGAACCGGGTTGAACTGTCCCCCAAGCATAGGCAACAAGCTTTCCATCATCTTGTTGTTGCCGGAGTATGATCTTCCGCCAGTCATGTTTTCGGCCATGGCCGAGAGGTTACCCTTGAAAAGAGTTGTGAAGTCCATCTCAGCCAGATCTATCATACCAACTGAGAGGCGATAGCGTGTCTGTGAAAGTAGTTGAATGATGACCCTTTACCGGCTTATATATGTTGGCCCAAGAATTCGTGGCAGTATGGGGTGTTCAAATGGAGGTGAAGTACAAGAGGCAACCAAGGGACGCGTTCACTTCAGGCACTTCTCTGCCTGGGATAAGCCGAAAAGTCGGGCAAGGTACTAAGTATAAAAGAGCAACAAGTGGAAGCGCTACTGTAGGCTTGCAGGGAAGTCAGCAATATGACTGAATCGGAATGGGTGCAAGGTGAGGCGGAGTGGTAGGATAGGCAAGAAAGGCTGCCTGGGTGGCGACTATTGGTGCAGTCACACTCTGCAGTGAATGCGACTATGAGACTAAGGTAGTCCTGCCTATATTTGGTTAAGCATTGGGATGGGCTCTGGCGTGGTGCATGCTTGGGAGGCTGGAGGAGTGCGTGGACGCATCAGCGTCACCAGCAGTCCGATGGGGCTAGTGTTGGTGCCCATATCGGGGTGGAAACGATTGGTTCAGGCTCAACGGGATGATGTAGAACCTGCTGAGACGAATTTTACTTGGAAAAGAATGATATGCAAGTGATGTTGTACTTCAAACCGGGTACGCTGTCTAATTGTTGTGGATGGCTTTTTGGGCGGAGTGATGTAACGAGCCTGCATGTGACTCACACAGAGCCAGGATTGAGACTGAGACAGAGCACTCCGCCAAGAGCAGAATGGGTGTTTCTAATTCTTGAAGGAAGATGTAGGTCGAACCCGGGGACTGCCCAGTTCAAAACCGAGTTGCATCGCGTTGTCGATTGCAACGAAAAACTTGACTTCTTCCTGGCTGGAGAGAGGAAGCCTGGGTGGCGAACGGCAACGGCCTGTAACTGGCTGACTGGCTACAGTTGCCTGGAACGCTGGAGAGAGATGAGCCGCTTCTGGCCGCTATCGAATGGAATAGGTACCTTAATAAGGAGGTAAGTAGGTAGGCAGAGGTTAGGCAGGTGCCGCCTTGTTCGCACCGAATCACC
Organism: Colletotrichum cereale; assembly: GCA_034509685.1. NCBI lineage: Eukaryota > Fungi > Ascomycota > Sordariomycetes > Glomerellales > Glomerellaceae > Colletotrichum > Colletotrichum cereale. The sequence continues at coordinate 407,138 of JASUDE010000001.1, read as the reverse complement.
GTGGGCGAACCACTTAACATGCGGCTCCGAAGCAGACCACCGCCGGAGTTCCTTGCGGCGGCAGGCGACCCACCTTGAATTCGCGGATCAGGAGAACCTCGCACTGTGGATGCCCCGCCAACCGCACTTTACGCGCCATCCCACCAAACGCGCTCGACGCGTCCACCAAAGTTCATCGTCAAACTTCTTAGCGCTCAACCACCACCAAACACTACGAAGCGCAACAAGCAACGAAACGATGGCGGAAGTAGAGCTCAAGGAGTTCTTCACCACTGGTAATAAGGGTCTCGAGCCCGATGTACTCTCCGAGTTGCAATCGATCATGCGCCTGCACGAGCTGTCCGCCGAAGACCTTTTTTATAAATGGGAGTCCTTCTGCATCAAAATGGACATGGACGCCATGAACCCCGACATTGTGCATGTGCGCAACTTCAAAAAGGATATCCAGGACGCATTGGAGAAGAGCAATCGACGGCAGACACACATCAAAACCGAGAAGCGCGGTCACGGTACTCCCCGCGCCGGTAGAGGCGGCGATGTCTTTGGCATGCTGGATGGGTTGGTGCCGAGCACGCCCGGACCAGGGAAGCTGAACAAGCCGATCGGCGTACGAAAGAAGGCCAGCGAGACGCCGACCATGTCGCGGGTCAAGGCGGAGATCCCATCCAGCTCGCCAGATTACAAGGGGTCTTCCAAACTGGACGAGCAGTTGAACGCTATGCAGCCGTAAGCACCAGCAGACGTGCCGATGTTGATGTACGGCCACTGACTTCCGCAGCCCCAGCTCCTTTAACGACCGACAGAACGCCGGCGAGACCGTCGAAGTGCTGAACGACCACCTTGACGCACCCGAACCACCTATCTGCCCGTATCCGGAGCCTCGGATCAAGCTGACGGCCGCCTCCGATCAGAAGAAGCTTGGTTACAAACCGCTAGCCATGAAGCTTTCAGAGGCATCTGAGATCCTCGACGATAGGATAGACGAGTTTATGCATATCGTTCAGGAGTATCACAAGCTGGACTTCTCAGAGTTCGGTAATGCAGCGAGCCAGAGCACAACGGAGGTTATTGCTGTTGGACGCATCGCTTCAGACGCCCCCGAGGGTAAGCTCAATGCGGCGTCGCTGGTGTTGGAGATGTCGAGGCGGATGGGCGGTGGCTTGAGGGTTTCCTTAAACATGCGTAACAAGAGTTACAGTTTCTTTCCAGGCCAGGTCGTAGCCCTCAAGGGCATCAATACGTCAGGAAACGAATTCGCCGTCGAGGAGGTGCTTGAAGTACCCTTGCTCCCGAACGCCGCTTCAACGCCAGCTGTATTGGCTGCACACCGCGAGAAGCTTCGGGGAGACCCAGATGCTATGGACACAGACTCAGACCCCGCCCCACTGAACGTATTCTACGCTTCAGGCCCGTACACAACAGATGACAACCTTGATTTTGAGCCGCTGCATGCTCTGTGCGACCAAGCGGCCGACACCTACGCGGACGCTCTTGTCTTGGCAGGGCCGTTTATCGACAGCGAGCATCCTCTGATTGCTACAGGCGACTTTGATCTCCCTGAAGAAGCAGTCATTGATCCGGACACGACTACAATGTCGACCGTCTTCAAGTACATGTTCTCGCCCGCCTTAAATCGTCTCGTCTCCGCCAACCCCAGCATTACCATCCTTCTCGTGCCCTCTGTCCGCGACATCATCGACAAGCACGTCTCGTGGCCGCAGGATTCGGTCCTGAAAAAGGAGCTTGGTCTCCCAAAGACAGCGAGAATCGTCACAAACCCCATGACGTTATCGATGAACGAGATGGTCATGGGTATATCATCACAGGATGTCCTCTGGCAGTTGCGCCATGAGGAACTGGTCGGCGGGCGTCCCTCGGATCCATCACTGCTGTCGAGACTCAGCAGGTACTTGCTTGAGCAGAGGCACTTCTTCCCACTGTTTCCCCCGACGGACCGCCCAAAGCTGCCCAAGACGGGGACAGAGGAGGGCATCCCTCCTGGTGCTATGCTGGATCTCAGCTACTTGAAGCTTGGCGAGATGGTCAACGTTCGGCCCGACGTGCTGGTTGTACCTAGCTTCCTGCCTCCATTTGCCAAGGTTAGCATTATCTTTCGCTATGTCATCCTTTTACTGACACCTACAGGTTGTTGAGAGTGTCTTGATGATAAATCCTGGCTACCTATCCAAGAGGCGCGGCGCCGGTACGTACGCACGACTAACACTCTTCCCGCCCAAGGCCAACGTAGGCCAGTTGGAAGCAATGGTCAGTCACGGTGTTTTTGAACGCGCACGAGTGGAGATTAGGAGGATTTAAGGGACGTTACGATGCATACGAAGAGGGTTGCATTAGGAGTTTGGGTATATTGAGTTTCGCCTGCGGTGAGCCTAGGATATGCTCTAACACAATCTGAACCACGGCCTTACGAGTCTACGCGCCGCCGTTTGTCGCTGTCCCGGTGGTCTCTATCTAGCGACGGACTGCGCTTTCGTCTGTCTCTGTAATCGTCTCGCGAGCCGTGACGCGGTGACCTCGATCTAGACTGATCCCGACGGCGGAAGTCATCGTCTCGGTATCTGTCAGACCGACCACCCTTTGGACCACCTGGTGCTTTGCGATCGCCCAGGGGAATTGCGTTTGCGCCGTTGACTTCGCGGTCATTATCCGGCCGGAACCGCTCATCCACGTCGTGCCTATTGAAGCCCCTCCGGTCACCCCCACGACGGTCATCGAACTCGCCCCACCGGCCGGTATCCTCGCTCTTGAGGTCCTTGTACTTTGTCGCACCCTTCCTGCCCAGTTTCGTCATGTCGCGCTTCTGGAGGTACTCCGGCAGGGCACTCCGGTCCTTGACATCATCCGCAATGCGCATGCCCATAATATCACGCTTGTCCAGCCCGAACGCCTTGGCCTCGTCGCTGTAGAAGGCGCCCTTGTGGTAGTACTTTTGTAGGTAAGACATCTTACCCTTGGCGTCCTTCTCCTCCTGCTGGCGTGCGAGCTTCTCAGCGTCCTCGGCATCGCGCTGCTCCCGCGTCAAGTTCTGGCGCCGCTCGCGCTCGGCGTACTCAGCCTCCTGCTCGGCGATGCGGTCACGCTCGCGCTTAACCCGCTTCAGCTCCCGCAGCTTCCACGCCGCCAGTTCCGCCTCTGGGTCGAGGTCATCCGTCGTGTCAACGTCTGACCCCGACGCCTCATCGTCGTCCCAGTGCTTTTTACCCGCTGCACGCGCTGCCAGGTCCTTCTTGATCTGCTCCTCAACCAACGCGTCGGCGGCAGCTTTGCGGCGGGACTCTTCTTCAGCAAAGCGTGCGTCTTCGTCCTTTGGTGCAGCGGACTGATCCTTTGCGGCGTTGCGCTGGTTCTTGGGGATGAACTTCGGACGGATCATAAGGCGACGTGGGGCTTCCTCTTCGCTGCTGCTTTCCTCCTCGCTGGAGCTCTCCTCTTCTTCTCCATCGTCGCCTGCTTCTTCGTCGTCGTCCTCCTCCTCCGTCACGAAACCTTCTTCGGCGGCAATTCGTTCGGCCTTTTCGCGTGCTATTCTCAGGTGCTCCTTTTCTTGTGCCTCGCGTCTGCGCTCATCAAGATTGACCTTGCTGAGGTTACTGGCGATCTTGGCGGCGCTCGAAGCTTTCGGTGGCGGCGGAATAGCTCTTGCCTTGGTCTCGGCTTCGTTGGTGTCGTTGTCGCTGACATCTGAGTCTGATTCTGAGGCCTCCGGCGCAGCGGGCTTACCGGCGCGATACCGCGCCGGCTTGACCGGATTTGCTGTCATGCGCTTCGGCGGCATGATGGCAGTTGTGACGGATGAAGAGGGTTGGATGACGTTGAAAATTAGAGGTGCAGGGCCCTGGCGTTGGAGGTTAGAACGGGACTGCACAAGTGATTCCCCGATGGCGCCCTGTAGCTTTAGCGTTTTTAGTGGGGCTCTCACAAGGTACCTACAGAATACACCACCTAATTACCTAGGTAATCACTAACCCCTCCATGTTCACTTTTTGGTTCTGGACGGCAGGCCAAACTTGCGATTCGTACACCTGTGTGAGGAAAGGTTGCGTGGCTGAACTTGATTGGGTATCTGTCATAAGTCTCATAGTCCCGCCAGACACAACCTCTAGGGCAGCTAAAACTTCCAAACGACTACAAAATCTCCTCGTCGATATCATCGTTCGCTGGAGCGGCTTGCACAGCGTCGGCAACCACGGGCGCAGAATCCTCATCAACTCCGTTCATCTCCTCGTCCGTCTCCCATTCCTTATCCGATGCCAAAACTGCGACCCTAGTCTTGCGCCCCTCCACCTCGAGGTCCTCTTCGTCAGGAAACTTCTTCACTGCAGGCAGGCCCTTGTTGATATCGTCCCACTGCTTGCTCCGTGTTTGAATCCTGCGAGACTTGTTCTTGCTCTTCTCGATTTTGTTGGAAGTCCGTTCCATGATGGCCTCGGCGCGGTCCATTGCCTTCTCGTTTCTCTTCTTAGCCTTGGCGCTCATCTGCGTCTTGCGGCTCTTGGACTTCTTGGAGATGCCGGCGTTGGTTTGCGCAGCCAAGACTGACGGCCGATAGTCGGTTGAGTCCGCGGGGGCCTTGACATTCTTGAGAGACTTGTCGGTGTCAATATCGACGTCTGTTGCGCGCCTTGCAGCTCTCGAGTGGACGGAGAGTTCTACTGCGGTTAGCGGTGGAATTGCCAGTGGACGGAAGTCATACGCTTAGTCTTCTTGGAAACGCTCGGCTTTGCCATCTTTGCTATATGTCGTTGGTGTGTAAAAGTCGCCCAACACAGCACTTCCAGGTTGTGTGGGATAAAGAAAAGTTCCTTATCTGCGTATAAGCTTATCTAATCTCGATAAGAAAGGGAGACGATCACAACATCACAAGCCTTGGGGCACGCGCGCACTGACCAGCCATACATTGTCCCTGTGGAACCCCTGTCAGCTTTGCTTGCGAACACCTCAATGTGCTTTCAAGACTTTTGCTCACCACCACATGTAATCAGCAGGCATCGCCACGACAGGTCTCCAACCACCCTCCTCGATATGGCAGCGCGCGGCCTCTCACACATTGCATTGCAGAAGCTCGCCTGAAGCTACCCATGAAACGACCCTCAATCCATTAAACATTCAAGCAGCATGAATTCTCCGGGCTCGTTCAAGGACACCTACGGGCCGGACTACTACCGACAAATACACGACGAGGCCTTCTGGAGGAGGCTGACGGAGCCGAGCGTCGTGGTGTCTCTCTTTGCCCTTGTCGCGACAGCCGTCTATTCGATCTTTGGTGCTTCGGCTCTTCCAACACCCCTCCTATTCCGCGCCGGTCGGACCCTCTGGGACGTCCTTGTCTGGCTTATTCCGTTTGGCGCCCTGACCCTTCTCGAAAACTGGCTGCATCCGCCACTGGTCCCCCGACCGATGCTCCAGAACCGAGCGAAAACACACGCCGTGAAGAGCGAGCTCCTCAAAAACATACTAGGCATGAACAGGCAGGGAGGCATCATGGGAACGATGTCCCAGGCTGGCATTCGGGGGCTGTCGTCCGTCTCCGGCGCCGTCATGGGCCTCAAGGTGGTGTCCAGCGATTACCCGCCGGGCCTGGGGAACCTGGATAACTCTTGCTACCAAAACAGCATTCTCCAAGGGCTGGCATCGCTGAAGCCACTCCCCAAGTACCTGGCCGACCCCGTTCATGATCCTGAGATCGACCGCCGAAAAGTTGAGGCCGTGGACACGCTGCGTGGCCTGATTGCAGACCTCAACAGTGTTCGAAACTACGGCAAAACGTTGTGGACCCCCGGGTCCCTGAAGAACATGAGCACGTGGCAACAGCAGGACGCGCAGGAGTACTTTTCGAAGCTTCTGGACGAGGTAGACCGAGAGATCGCCAAGGCGGCGAAGACGACGCAGAAGCTGATAGGATTCGAATCGGAATGCGCAAACGACGACACAGCGACGAGCCAGCACAGCGACGACAGCGGATACCAGAGTCTGTCGACGATTTCCAAGATTGGTTCAGCAAAAGTGTTGCGGAACCCCCTCGAGGGACTAATTGCGCAGCGGGTCGCCTGCGTGGAATGTGGGCACTCGGATGGACTGTCGATGATTCCATTCAATTGCCTGACCCTCAGCTTGAACGCAGGCGGCAACGATCACGACCTCTATGAGTTGTTGGACATATACGCCCACATCGAGCCGATTGAAGGGGTCGAGTGTGGCAAGTGTACGCTGCTGAAGGCGAAACGACTATTGACGACGCTCGTTGAGAGAGCGGAGGCGTCATACACGGATAAGGAGAAGCTTAAAGAGCCGAAATCACGCCTCGCGGCCGTCGAAGACGCACTGAATGAGGACGACTTTGAGGACAAGACGCTTACTGAGAAGTGCAAGTTCCCGTCTCAGTTCAAGGTCTCGTCGACCAAGACGAAGCAGGCCGTCATTGCGCGCCCTCCACAGAGCCTCGCCGTTCATATGAACCGTTCTGTATTTGACGAAAACACCGGCACGATGTACAAGAACTCGTCAGGTATCCGGTTTCCCCTGACTCTGGACCTTGGCCCGTGGTGTCTCGGCAGTGCTAGCAACAGTTGTGAATCCGAAGAGGAGCAGTGGTTACTGGATCCCAGATCGTCCATGATTGCCGGTGACAAGCGCAAGTCCTACATCACCGGCCCTATTTACGAACTGCGGGCTGTCGTGACCCATTATGGTAGACACGAGAATGGGCATTACGTTTGCTACCGCAAATTTCCTCGCAACTCGCCGCCAGAGGACGCTCATGAAGTACCGGCCAAGTCCGAAGCATCGGACGACAATACAGAGACGGACTGGTGGCGTCTTAGCGACGAGACTGTGAGGAAGGTTGACGAGGATGAGGTCTTGGATCAGGGCAACGTCTTTATGCTGTTCTACGATTGCGTCGATCCCACCATTATGCCGTTGTCCGAAGTTGCAGCTGCAGACGCAGATGCAGAAGCAGTTGCGGAGAGCGCAGATGCCGCTGCAGACGCGGAAGATGACGAGACGCCTAAAGTGGGGGAGTCTGTATTCACTTGCACAGTGAAAGAAGTCTCGGAAGACGACGATGAGGAGTCCGCCAATGGTGTGTCTATGGTTAATGAGGCAGAAGATGTGTCGCCACTAGGAGACAAGAACACGAGGACGAGCGAAAGAGGACCCCAGATGATGACGGTCTGACGACAGCATACATGTTGCTTTAGTGTTTCTTTTGGCATAGCGATGGCGTTGGTTCCGCGGTAATACCATGCGCTCGCGGCGCGGATACTATGGGTATGAGGGATCGGGTGCTCCGTAATCTTGATCGCGGGGTTTGGTGATGATATAGGTTAATAAGCAGTGCTATAACGAGCTTGCTGGATGCAACAGCCGGTATGGCGCTGTAATTGATAAACATCCGCAGATTTCACGCCCTGCTTCATTCAGTCTAGAGTCGGCCAGAATTTTTCCTCGGCAAGCATAACCTCCCTCCAAACTCCCAGCGCGCGCACTCGTAAATGGTTCTCAACGCCTTCCTCTCCCTTCTTGACTGCCTCCTCATATCCTTGGTCGATGATAGCGCCTAGCTCGTCTACAAAGGCTTTAAACTCATCGCTACTCCAGTTAGGGACGAACTCTTTCCTCAACGCACCGCCGTCCGCGTCCTGACTGCCATCGGCAGATGCGTCCAGCCCGTCCCTGGCACCAGACCAGGCGTCGAGGTAGCACTTTTCCGTAGCGTACAGCAAGACCGCGCCTTCCAACCAGCCGAGCGGCTGGGGGCCCTTGCTCAGCCGGCCGAACAGCCTCTCGAAGCGCTTCAGGCCGTCGAGCTTTTCGTCTTGGACGACGACGCCACCGCCCCGGGAGGCTGGCAGGTTCACCTCGATGCCGAAGCGCGCCGCCGTCTCGACGAAGAACTTCTCCTCCCGGCGGACGTTGACGAGGGCGTCGACGAGCCACTGGAGGAGCCTCTCAGTTACCGGCGGCTCCGCGGTGGTGGACGCGAGGTCGGGTAAGTCCAGCGCGTCAAGAAGGCGGCCAACGCCCTTGATGTAGGCGTGGATGTACAGCCGGTCGTTGGCGAGCCAGCGGCCAAGGACATCCCGGGGCAGGACGCCATTTGCGGCGGCGCTGAGGAAGCGGGACTGCGTCGCGCGGGCGTAGGACTCGGGGTCCGAAGCGAGGAGGTGTTGTACCAATGACATTGTGTGCAATTGACTGTGGTGTTTGGTCTCTATCCCGGTGTCTAATCTTGCTTGAACCGAAAAGTCGAGATAAAACTCCCGGACTAAGTCCCGACCCAACGACTCACGAGTTTGACATTTGTAATAGGATGATCTGCTGCGCTCCTTAGTAAGCCCTAGCTGCATGTTCCTTGAGATATTGATAGGTCAACGCCGATGACCCAGTGGATCCGAGTTCCTCGTCAAGAGTCCGCTACAGAAGTGGTCGTTCATCCCATGCATTCCAAAGCGGTATCTATGTGTATGCTCATGATATTATGCAATATTACAAACCCCGGCATTCTAGTCCGAAGGAACCCTGATTTTGTGAAAAGCGCATCAACCCAAAACTCCCCAATTCTTCTTTTTGCATGTACATCCCAAACTCCCTGCTATGAGAAAAACGCCTATGTGCTAACCCCGCCGGCCTTGGCCAACCAGTCCCCCGGCGGCGAAGAGCCTTTGTGGGCGAAACCCAGCACGAGCATCAAGGTGATGAGCGTAATCAGGCCAAGGACGAGGGCGCGGCGCACGAGCGGCGGAAGGCGGCCCTCGTCGAGATTGTGAGAGCTCCAGGCGGTGCGGGCCCGTGTGATGGCGCCGACACCCGAGCTCTTGAGCTGCTCCCAGCCAGTCGAGTAGATAACGAGGCCGAAGAGGGCGATAGCGTAGCCGACGAACTGCATGAAGCTGATGTAGGTTTTCCAGATGATGACGGACGCAACAATCAGGACAATGTTCTTGAGAATGCCGGTAAGGGTCATGACGAGGCCGGACGTCTTGCCAATCTGGGATCGTTAGCAGTGCTGTGTCGTCGGGCGGACAGGGAACCTACGAGGAAGACACTCGACACGTTGAGCATAAAGGCCACACCTGCGTTGAGCAGAAGCATGATAACACCCGTCTTCTGCAGGTCCTCCAACTTGAAGGTGCTAAACTCGCTGGCCCACGCAACAAAGAAGTTCATGACGGCGCAGACGGGGGCGTAGTAGTACAAACTAACGAGAGGATCCATCCTCTGTGCGTTCTCGTCACCCTTGAGCAGCACCTGAATCATGACGAGGCGGATGGCCTCGAAGACAATACCGCCCATTTGGAAGATAAAGCCGATCCACGAGAATTCGATCTCGCCAAACGAGGCCAGAGCTACACCGGCCACGATAAGCAGAATGTTGTACAGCGTCTTCATGGAGGGGTCAGCGACACCCCAAGCCCAGCTAGTGAAGAGCACAGCGACAGGCGCGCCGGCCTTGAGCATCTGGATAAAAGAGACAGAGAGATAGAGGTAGACCAGATTGGAGCAGACGAGCGAGCCCGAGTACAGCAGGCCGATAGGCACAACAGCACGCAGGTAGACGCGGCCCGTCATCTTTACCTTGTGCCGGCCATCAAGGAGAGACGTGGTCCGCGCCAGGATCTGGGTTGCAAGGGTTGAGAATACGAGATGCCAGCATGTTAGGATGACGGCTGATGAAGTCAGTAGAGGCCTAAGGTGACGGGCAGTGAAACGTACGGTATTCTATGATGTGTTAGTCAAGTCAAAAGCTGAGAAAGATGAGATCTTACTGAAGCCTGCTGTGTCGAGTAGCCACTTGTTGAACAAGATGGTTAGGTTCGAAAAGAAGATCCAACTCCTGCGGACGTTTTAGCTAAAGCACAAATGCCTACGAGGAGATGACACGCACGCAATGAAGAAGGCTGGGTGGAAAGTCTTGGAGCCGATGGGCTTCTCGGTAGTTGGCAGCGTACGCATGGCTGATTACGCAACGAAGTTTTATAGCAGGCGGGCTTGCCGAGTTCAAATGAATGTGGTCGGTGTCGGCGGAGGTCACGGCAACGGGGGGGACGGCGATGAACGGCTGAAGACTCCGTGTGGGCCGGGCGAGTTGGCGGGCAGGCAGGAAAGTATTGGGGGGGTCGACTTTCTTACGTCAAATGAGTGACGTGAGCGGTGGTGCAAGGACGGACCGCAGTGGTGAGAAGAAAGTAGAAACGAACGGGGGGGAGACGGGGAGACGCGGTGGTGAGTGAGCAGGTGCGAGACTCACGGCTGCCGCGTCAAAAGTGATGGAGAGGGAGGGAGTGAGAGTGTGATAGGAAGAGAAAGAGAGGGAAAGGTAAGACGAAAAGGTGCGGCGGGCAATAGCAGTTGTTGTGGCGGCGCGGCAGCGTTTGTAAACTGAGATTGGCGGTACGGCAGGAACCAAACAGAGTCCCCTTTCCCCGGGCGGGCTTTCGTACTTCCTCGTGTTGCAATGTAATGTACCCAAAACCAAAGTACCTCTCCCTGGCGAGGTGTGCCGCATAGTACGTGCACCTTACCTTTTTGGGTTGGCGTTTGAAGGCAGGCTGCCCCCCCGCCAAGAAAGGCTGACTGACTGAGGGAGTCTGGCAGCGGCAGGCACCTACCTATCATGTAGCGAGAAAAGGGACCCAGCGAGGCACCAAAGATACTGTCACTCCTGGGCTGTTGGTTCCTGCGCGGGTGGGGAATACGACCAAACCCGATCTGTTCGCTTAGGAGTGGTCCTTATAGCAAGATGTATTGGGAATTATGTGTGACTACGATGTGCAAATGACAGGTGTTCGGATGGACCGGGTGAGGTGCGTTAAAGAGCGTCCGGGCTTGAGATATGACTACCTACTTGGACTACCTAAAGACCAGGCGTAGCATTGTGGAGAGACAAGAGAAAAGGGAAGGCGACCGGAGGCGGAGGGTTTATTGGATCGGCTACTTATGCAGCTGTGCCGCAGCCCGAGCCTTCCACGGTTCACAACAGGTCCGGAGCTGGCCGATCGCTACCCCGGGCTACCTTGTCGTGTTCTTTTTACCTAGTGTATTAAGCTTTGGTCAAGCGGGGGTAGCAAGACACAATGGTGCCGTTGGTGGCGCACCGTCCCCGCCAGTGGATGGGTTTCACTTTACAAGCGAATCAGAACGTAGCCGCAGATCGCCCACTCCACCAATACCAGTGGGATCATGAATGCCGTTGTTCTTGAGCACCTTGGTTGAGCCTTAACTTCAGCAGATCATCTTCAAGTAAGTCATGGATTCAAGCTCACGGCTTGTGTTTGATTCATTGATTGAATTCACGTGTTCTCTGCCACGTGTCCGAGCAGTGCTGCGTACGATGGGCCATGCCATAGACATAACTATGAGGCTCAACATCTGCGGGCATGTCAGCATACGCTTTACACAGTTGCTTGACTTCCTTTTGACCAAACCCATATTGCTACTCCTAAAAGACACTATGGTGTTGCTTCAAGTCATTACGTCAAACATTACTCGACTTTGATCTTTTACAAGTACAGTGTACGACGGTGTCTTTGTGTGTGTATGACATTGTAACCAACTGAGGTCTTGGTGGTCGACGACAATAGTGAGACGAATCGGCTCGAGGTGTGTAACATTCACTCCTTGAATTTCCGGGCTTGCTGAATATGTTCTAGGACCGAGTGTGTTATTTCCCTTGGCTGTATGCGCAAATTTTCCTTCCATGTGTGTCTAGGCTGTACCCGGGCCAGCGGGGTTGTACACATATCTACTAACCTTACACGAAATCCGAGTCAAACCTATTGAGTACGAGACGATTGCCTGGATTACAAGAAAGAAACTAATGAACCTTGAAAAGGCCGGTACTGGTACATGCTTGGAGCAGTGAAACCTACCTCAAAGTTTATCATGCGCCGCCTCTTTCCGAATAAAAAAATCGGTATACGTCGCCTTCTTGCAAACTCAGGCACCTTCCTTTTGACCCTTTCACCGAGAGCAGCCATGAACAAACCCAGCCTCATTCACCAGATCAAGTTCCTGGCAGTGTTGGCCTCCATCGTCTTCATCTGGCTGTTGTGGCAGCTCGACCTTCATCAGGGTGTCATTGCGAACACCCGACAGATTGGACTCCTTGGTGGCAAGCCACACGATGGCCGCACTTCCAGGAATGTCCTGCCCCCCGATAAAGCCAGCGAATACTGCGATCACTACCGCCTCAAGCCGGCCAACTACGACCTAGTCCGCAAGCGCAAGGTGTTTGACCTACTCCTGATCAACACCGAGGTCGAGATGCTTGAGGTCCGTATGGGTCAGATGGCTCCGTACGTCGATTACTTCGTCATTCTCGAGTCTGACAAGACCTTTACCGACAATTTCAAACAGCTTTACATCAAGGAGAACTGGGACCTTTTCAAGCCGTGGCATGATAAGATGATTCTGCGGACCATAGACCTCGAGGCGCTTAAGGATGGCTCAGCGTGGGACCGCGAGACCAAGAGCCGCAACGCCTTGTATGAGCAGGTGTTTCCTACGCTTGTAGGCGAGCAAGCTGCTACTACTGACGACGTCTTGATTGTATCTGACGTTGATGAGATTCCTAAGCCTGAGATCCTCCGCGCGTTGAGAAATTGTGATATCCCGCCCCGCGTCACCATTCACTCTAGTATCTACTACTACTCGTACCAGTGGCTCGCCCGCAACGACTGGCCGCACCCACAGGTCACTCTCTACCGAGGTTCCGATACCGTCCTGCTCGACGACCTCCGTAAAGACGCCAACGACCATCACTTTATGCACGGCGGCTGGCACTGCAGTTACTGTTTTAGCACGGTCGAGGAGATGGCACAGAAGATCAACTCGTTCTCGCACACCGAGATGAACAAACCCGAGTATAAGGACCCCGACTGGGTAGTTGATGTTGCCCGGCGGGGGCTAGACATGTGAGTGGGAATGATTACAATGTGGACGTCATTAACACGAAGCAGCTTCGGCAGAGGCGATTCCAACTTTGATCGCATGGAAGGAAACCGCGACGTGCCGGAATATGTCAGGGACAATTCGGATAGGTTCAAATATTTGCTCGATCGCGATCCGCCCAATGGGAACTATAGGGACTACACGCCCAAGCTAAAGCCGGCGTAGCGGCATTGCCTAGGTCTGATACTGGGAGATAGATGTTTGCCATTATTGCGAGAAAATATACGCATTTCCTCATTTTCAGGGGTTACTCCTCAACGCGAGTCCAGTACATCATAAAAAGATGATAAGAGAAGAGGGCAGAGACATCCCAGCTCAACACGCCTTTTAAATACATGCAGCCATCCTGCCTCGGGTGTGGCGTTACTAGGGTCGTATGCTTTGCACCATCTAACGGTTATGACAATCCAGACGGTGTTTCCAAAAAGACACCTAGAATAAAGTTTCCTCAAAGGGGACAGCCGGGACGTCCCTGGGACGTCGCCCATGCTTGTTTTGCTTCCCAGAAGGCCAACTGCCTCGGTCGTGGGAAGCTATTCGTGGAAGCCCACTGCCCTATTATGACCAGGTTAGGCGCTCCGCGGGTGCAGCCCCTTGGTATAAAAACACCGCGATAGAGGATGAAGTTGTGGAAGGTGCCCAAGAGTTTATATCCTGCCGCGGTTAAATAGGTCGGCGCCCTCTTTCTCACAGTCGCGTTGAAAGGCCTCACACAGGGCACGTCCGGATAGACCTTGTTCTGGCTATAATGCCACAGTGTGAGCAAGATATAAGTGAATCTAGCTGCCGTTGCGCTCGTTAGGTAGGATATCCTCACCAGAAGAGGTAGGATCGACGTATCCATACATGGTGCTATGTAGGGATCAGTAATCGCGGGCCGGTGGTCGGCGATTTTCTCGGATTATCATTCAAAGGAGCCGTAGGGCACGATGAGTCTCTTATCGGAGAGCCTTATTGATTTGCAGGTCTGTGGTTACTGTAGAAGTAAACCACTGATCAGTGTTGGTCTTATACAGGCCACACTTAGGGTACGCCGAATCACGATGGTCAATTAACGTGATGTTACTGGGTGGTTGCTTGTTGCGTTGCATCTGGGCAGTAGGGGAAGTACCTAGGTGATTTAGTGTAGCGTTAAGCGCCATTTCTATACCACACATGTGGCTATAGCCCGGCCTACCTTTTGCCCTCGCTATGAACAGTGTCTCAATAACTATACTGGTAATAGCCTCAATCTAGGTCATGCATTCCAATAAATAGAATGTCTAGTAAACTCGCGATTTAGTTCCGATGACCATAATCCAGGATAGACCCAAACACATAGTTGAAACATGAGATGACATTTCATTGCAACCTCTGAAGTTCCGAAGACACCGGGTGATTGACAATTATCAGGCACATCTGGGCCTATTGCTAGGTTGGCTCTGCACGAAACTGAGTGCTTAGGGCTCCTAGCTAAGAGGGACTGGAGGCAATATCTATCTAAAGACGTAGGCAACCAGCTACTTCGGACGTCAGCGCTACCATTGGGCCATGAATCTCAAAAAAGTATGTACGTGAATCCCAGATCGTCAGTCTGATACTCTGTTGCACCCAGAAGGGGACATACGCGCGCCTGCCCTACCAGGCCGTCGTATCCAAAGGCCATTACAGTGAGCAATCCCACTGCTTATACCTTTACTATTGGATAAGGTAGGTGATGATCCCTGTTTGTGGCTAGTCCCCTGGTCAAACCTTGTGAAAGTCACCTCCGTATTGCCTTGTGGGGGGGGGGGGTTCTTTCCTTTTTTGCGTAGGCGTCCTAATCGGTGCTGCCGCACATCTCAACTGCGTCCACCGCTTCTCTGTTCTTCTGACCTCTATCCGTCCATCACATACAGGCAAAACGTTGCGCTGCTCTTCGAGAACAATTCCTTATCACCATGACGCACTTCCCAAAGCCCAAGGCGCCTCCCGCAGTTGAACACGTCAATGCTCCGTTCGATGAGAAGGCCGCCGGCGGTGAGGCCACCGTGATCAACGCCGCCTCTGTCACCCTCGAGACTGCACTAGCCGAGACGCCGCCCAACATTTGGTCCCCCAACATGATCAAGCTGTACGGCATCATGAGTATTGGCTATTTGGTACAATCTTGCATTGTTTCATTATATTTCTCAAAACGCTCAAGGCAGGTGGATTGATATCTTTGAATCGTAGGTGTCCACCATGAGCGGCTCCAACAGCTCCCTCATGGCAGGGCAGAACGCCATGCCGCAATTCCAACAGACCTTTGGCCTCACTGGTGCTGGCTCTTCAACGGGCATCCTCTTCATGATCTACAACGTCGGTCAAATCTGCAGCTTCCCCTTCTGTTCGCCGCTTGCGGATGGCTACGGGCGTCGCATCTGCATCTTTGTCGGCTGCGTGATTGTTCTTTTTGGTACCGCTATTCAAACATCTGGCACTTCCTTCGGACAGTTCATTGCCGGAAGATTCATCCTCGGCTTTGGGGTTTCTCTTGCCTCTGCTGCCTGTCCCGCCTACATTGTCGAGCTTGCGCACCCGAAGTACAGAGGAACTATGGCAGGCGCGTATAGTATGTGGTAATCCCTGTCTCGTCTATTAATTATAAATTGGGATTTCTTGGCCTTTGCTAATTGCAACGTCCCTTGGATAGACACTTTCTGGTGGCTTGGAAACATTCTTGCTGGATGGACCACGTAAGCTTTACTGCTTTATACTCTCGAACCCTATCTTAATGTTTACAGCTACGGGTCCAACCATATACAAAACAGTTGGGCTTGGCGTATCCCCACGCTTGTACAGGCCGTTATGCCCGCTGTTGTTATGGTCTTTATTATGTTCTTTCCCGAATCGCCCCGCTGGTTAATCGCCCATGACCGTGCCGAAGAGGCGCTCGCCATCCTCACAAAATACCATGGCGACAACAATGCGAGCTCATCTATCGTACAACTCCAGTACCATGAGATTATAAAGGCTAACCGGTTGACTAATAAGGATGAGAACCTATGGTGGGACATGAGAGAATTATTCAATACAAGAGCCGCACGCTACCGTACCATGATGGTTATACTCATGGCTTTTATTGGCCAGTGGTCCGGCAACAACGTTGTCAACTTCTTTATGGTATTTTATGGCTACAACCATTCTACTTACGGATGTCTTACTGACATATATATCAGCCTGAGATGTTTAAGCAAGGAGGAATCAAGAGTGCCAACACTCAGCTCTTACTGAACGCAATAAATCCGATCTTCTCTCTAGCAGCAGCCATATGCGGCGCCACCCTGCTCGACAAGCTCGGCAGGCGTACCATGATGCTGGCGGGCCTTGCTGGTTCCCTAGCTTCATACATACTATTGACGGCTTTCACTGCTGAGTCGGAAAAACACCGGAGCCTCTCTTACGGAGTCATCGTCTCCATCTACCTTTTCGGTATCTGCTTCTCCTGGGGCTTCACGCCCTTACAAACCCTCTATGCTGTCGAGTGTCTTGAGAACCGTACTCGAGCTAAAGGAAACGCTGCATCCTTTCTCTTCTTAAATATAGCTATAATCGTGAATTCTTTTTTAATCTCGATAGCTATAGAAAAGATCGGTTGGAAGCTTTACCTGGTATACATTGGCTGGATTGTAAGCTATTCGTTCCCTCTACATCAACTCTTCTAACAGCTATAGTGCGTTGAAATGGTCATCATATACTTTCTATTTGTCGAAACAGCGGGCAAGACTCTTGAAGAACTCAATGTCATTTTCGAGGCGCCCAACCCCAGAAAAGAGTCAACGAAAAGGTCGAAGGTCGCGGTGGAAGCAGCTGGTAATGATTGACATGTCGATTAAATCAAGCCTGGCAGTTTGGCAAAGAGCATCTACACCCGCTCTTATGCCATTGTAAGCCGATTTGGACAGAGACCAATAGACTCTAGAATGTGCGCGACACCGTTTCCCCAAAGCCTACTCTCCAAGGCATTGAATACCAACCCTCAAGTCATCAAGCCAAGGATATCAGAAAGTCAAAGGAGAGACCAAGCTGCATCTAGCGACTCCTGCTTCGTCGACGGCTGCGGCTCCGGTCGCGCCTGTCCCGTCTTGACGAGATGCTCCCGTCCCTGCGGCTGCGGCGGTCACGATCTCTGTCTCGGTCCCGCCGATCCCTGGACCGGTCCCTGTCACGGTCGCGATCCCTCCTCTCTCTATCGCGGTCCCTATCTCTATCGCGATCCCTATCACGGTCCCGTTCCCGGTCCTTGCCGCGGCTCCGGCTGCGAGATCGACTACGGCGGCGCTCGTTGTCATCTCGGGCCAGGTCATGAGGTCGCTCTCTGTCCCTACCTGGCGGCACATAGCGGTCGATTTCGTCCAGATCGCGTTTCCGTTTGGCTTCGGGAGATCGCTCCCCTGCACTTCTCTTATCGTCGATGCCGGGGACCGGCATACCCTTCTCCCGGGCCTCCCGCTGCGCAGCGAGGTAGGCCTTGGCCTCCTTTTCTCGCTTACGAACCTCCTCCATCTTGGTGGCCTCCTTGTCATCCTTATCCTTGTCCAGCCTGGACGACGACCGCACGGCCGATGATGCAGGCCTTGATCTGGAACGGCTCCTACGGTCACGGTCTCGTGTTCTTTCAGGAGACCGCTCCCGACGTGTGCGGGAGCGGCTGCGGTCGCGACGGATCGGGTCTCGGCGGTCGGGCCGTGGAGACTTACTACGATCTCGCCTTTCAGCACGGGTCCGAGAACGGGAGCGAGACCTATCTCTTCGAACGCGGGAGCGGCTGCGATCTCTCCTGTCGGTGCGAGGGCGGGACCGGCTCCTGTCGCGACGGTCCGTACGAGTCCGCGAGCGACTTCTGTCGCGCCTGTCAACGCGGGTACGGTCTCGGCTGCGATCTCGGCGGTCGCGAGACTTGGAGCGGCTTCGTTCACGTCGGCCGTGATGTGTGTGAGACCTGCTGCGGTCGCGTCGGGGGCGAGTACGAGATGGAGTCCTCTCTCGTCGCTCAGGCCGAGTCCGGGATCGGCTCCGCTCACGTCTTCTTGAGCGTGACCTGTCACGCCTTTCGCGGGATCCATCACGCGGACGGGCTGACCTTGACCGACGATCACGTCTGCGGCGGTCGTCATCGTCCCTGCGGCGTCTATCATTGTCGCCGTCTTTTTCCCGTTCTGCTTTGCCAGCGGCACGCGAGCGGCTGCGACTTCTAGCCTTCTCCGCCGGCGCATCGGCCTTGGGAGTCGCGGCGATACTAGCGCCCCGTGCCTCCGTCTTGGACTCGGCTTTCTTCGACTCCGGGACCTTCGGCGAGTCGCGCGAGGAAACCTTCTTGAAGGGCATGATTGCAGAAGCGGGGGCCAGCTTTCTAGGCGGCGGCGCCAGCGCTTCATCAATCTCCAGCTCGGGCTGCTTCGCCGTAACACGTTTGCTCTCGCGGAGGAGGTCTGCGAGGGCTTCCTGTTCAAGTCTTTCGAGCTGCTCCTTCGAAAGCTTCTGCTGGGCCTCTTCCGACTCTTCATGCCGCTCCTTGCGCTTTCGGTCGCGTTCTTCACGGCGCTCTCGGTCTCGCTCGTCACGGTCGCGGTCACGATCTCGATCTCTGTCCCTCCGGCGACTGCGGCTCCGGCTCCTGTCCCGGTCTCTGTCCCGGCTCCGCTCCTTGTCTCTCTGCCGGCGGCGCTCTTCCCGCTCGGCTTCCCGTTCAGCTTGAAGCTTCTCCCTAGCGGCTCTTCTAGCATCCCGTTCAGCTTTGCGTTGGGTCTCGGCCTTCTCACGCTCCTTCTCAATCTCCTTGCGCTCTTCACGTGCAATCTTGCGTTTCTCCTCCTCAATAGCAAGCTCCTTCTGTCGCAGTTCCTCACGGACCCTCTCACGTTCGGCTCGCTTGGCCATTGTTTCTGCGTGATAGTCTTCGTCCGTCTTGGCTCCTCGCTGTTGCTCGGCGATCGCCTCCTCCTCGCCGATGTCAGTGCGCCGCAGCTGGCGCATACGCTCTTCAATTGCGGCCCTATCGATGAGTTGTGTAATGACCTGCTCCGCCTTTTGATACACGCCGGATCGCTCGAGCGCGCCATCGATAAGGGCGGCCGCCTTGCCTCGCTCAAGCGTCAAAAGCTGTGCCGGGTTGCGTTCGACTTCTTGCTCGGCGACCTCGAGAATCGCTTTGGTGACCTGAGCCTCATAGTCCTAAATTGGTTAGTTGTGAGCATTCGGGCAGAGATGTCGACCTACGCTTGCTGCAAATCTGTCCCAAACCTCTTTACGGATGGCATCGTAACCTCCCTTCTTCTTAAAGCTATGCGCCAGCGACTCGATTGCTGCTCGGGTCGCGGATGGCAGGGGGAGGTCGGAGGCCTTGTATTTCTTGGACGCAGGAGGTGATTCGGTCGATGCCATCGCAGGGTCGGCGGATGAGGCACTAGCCATCGCGGCTGGAAGGGTTGAAGTCGCCATCTTTTGGTGGCTTCAATCGGCAGGAGTGCCGGGGTCTTGCTGGCACGACAGTCGCCGCATGCGTTTACGGGTGAGCCAGCGTGATGAGTGGCAGCAATCAAGCACAAGCGACTGTGGGCGCGGTGGCCATGGGCTGTTCAAAATTGAGACTGTGAGTGTTGGTGATGGGTGCACATTGGAAGGAAAGATCACAGAACCCTTACTTCGGGAGACGCGTTAGGAAGTCGCCAAACGCACCCATTTCTCCAAGTGCAGGTGCACTTCAGTGGAGTTGGCAGGGGGTGGAAAGTTTAGTGGATATTCTATCCCTGAGCAGCTGTTGGTCTTAGCGTTGATTTGCCGTGGGCATTTGAGGTGTCACAAGCCCATTCATTTGAACAAGATTACGGATACAGTCCGAAGAAAGTCATCATCGGGAAAGCGAGGTCGCTTAGAATTGAGGGATAGACATTATAAGCATACGGAACTGGCCTTGGCCTCGGTTATACTGCTCTACTGTGTCGGCGATGGAACTGTGTTCTTCTCCCATTTGAAAATAAGGAAACATCAGCTGTGCGGTGATGTCCAAACTACACACACTCAGTCAAAGTCCTTTGGCACCGAACGAAGCTGGAGGGCAGAAGCAAGCGACCTGGAATACTTCCCCCCCTGTTTTGGTTTTGTTTTTGCGATTCGAACCGAGTGCACTTCATTCTACTAGGCTCCGTTGAGGCGATTCGGGTCGACCTTGATGATCCATCTTGCAGAGAAGGCTTCAATGTGAACCTACAACGGAACTTTGGTGAATCCAAGGAATCTTTGACAAAAAGATTCCCGGAATCCATATGCCGACCCTCTTTGAGACACTTCGGACGGTGAAACCCCAAATTCAACCATCGTAGGGCTGGTGATGGCAGCCGTCTTTCTATCACACGATGAGGTACGATCTCATTCAGTTCCCCCGCAAGATTCAACCTTTTCCGAGAACCTAATAACCGCACTCGTCACCGTCACAAAGTCTCTGCGCAGCATAGCTAGAGAAAAGCAGCGTGTTGATATTAGTGGTGCTGATTGACCGTTAGAACCCAAACGCCAGCAAGCATAGCTCCAACCCGATTCCCTTATCCCTTGACCAAGAACTCTTCAATATCCTTGTCCTCGTCATCCTCCTGCAGCTCTGCCAAGCGCTTCTCCTCGACGTCAATCAACTTCTTGAGCACATTGCGCTGCCTTTTGCGCGCCTTCTTGCCCCACTCGGTTGCCGTTGTTGAGCCGGCGGCCTCGACGCCCTCGTCGTCGCTGTCTTCGGGAATCTCGACCTGCCCACGCAGGGTGTTGGGCTGGACCTTCGGTTTAGGGCCAAGCCACTCATCCTCGGGCTTGGCCTCGTGCTGCTTCATTTGTGAACTGCCGGCCAGCTTCATCAGGTACGGGCGGAGAAGGCAGTAGGCGCCGACAACGATAACAAGGCGAATCCACTTCTCATAGCTCATGCCATCAAGCGTGCCGCGCAGGTTGGTGGTGAAGCGCGTGTAGGCTATATTGAGGAGGTCCAAGACGGCGGCCATTTTTGCTGGTGGGGTGGTTATGGTAATCGGTTGTGATTTAGAATTGCGTGTGGCTGGCTGTAGAGATATAATCGCGAGGCGTTGTTCAAGAGTAGGTGCGAATCGCCCGAGATGTGGCTGTTTAGGGGGGTAAACAAAAGCAAAACGGAGATGCAGGATGGCAAGCCGGGGCCGAAGAAAATATTGCGACGTTGAAGG
Source organism: Colletotrichum cereale (assembly GCA_034509685.1). NCBI lineage: Eukaryota > Fungi > Ascomycota > Sordariomycetes > Glomerellales > Glomerellaceae > Colletotrichum > Colletotrichum cereale. The sequence continues at coordinate 385,983 of JASUDE010000001.1, read as the reverse complement.
TCGGGCTTCACAGTGTCAAAATTGCGCTCACGGGCCCCACGGGGGAGCCCGCTAGGTATTAGCTTTGGCCAATTGACGGCACAGCATTGGAGAGGCGCTGGAGGTTCGGCGTCGCTCAAGGGTCTTCCAGGGGTGTTGTCAGTGATGTCACAACGCGCTGCTGTCGCCGCGCCGGCGTCCTAGGAAGTGGTGCAGCTCTCAAGTCGCCGCAGAATGCCCATGGGAAATGGCCCAGAGGCTATTTGAGCCCATAGGTGGTCGATCTAAAGGGAGTCGCGTATGAGGTCTGGGAACTTTGGCCATGATGTTGAATGACTGCGTAGAGGATGCGATCGAGCACCACACCGCTTAGTCACCTATTCCACGAACTGGTCGCGACATCATGTGATATCTAGGTAGCCACCAACGAACGATCAAAGATTCCCAAAAGCAACAGAGCGTGTTTCGTGATCCCAAATATCGAGGTAGGCGCCTCTCCAAACGACTAGCATCAGCATTTGGTGATAATATTACAGAGGAGATAAATCCCTCTGCAGCGTTGCAGCGCTTCCAACCCACTTCAACATCAGCAAAACTCCTGACGACGCGTCTATCGCGTAAAGTGGAAAACGCACAAGAACCCTAGCACCTTTTGTCTCAAACCTGTACATCATGGCAGACATGGCCAGTGAAGATGAGCGTGAGGTAGAACACCCGAATAGACACTGTCGAAGCTCCCTAACATAAGGCACAGCGTCTCAAGGCTGCGCTCTGGTTCGCAGTTGGCAAGATCGTCGACGAGGAGTCCATCAAACAAGGCTGTAACGCCACTCCGCAATTTATCGGAGCGCTCACCGAGATGGTGTGGGCCCAGATTGGTGAGATGACTTTGCCTGGGCATCGAGGAGTCCAGACGCTAACGAGCCCCAGAATCCGTTGCCGGCGACCTGGAGAGCTTCAGCCGGCATGCACGAAGGGCCACGGTGACCACAGACGATGTGGTCCTCCTGGCACGGAAGAACCCTGATTTGCTGGACATTGTTCGCGATTTCATCGACCAGAAGAAGGCAGACAAGCAGAGGAAGGGCAAGAGCAAGGAAAAACGGTGACATTACCCGAAACAGGGGACGGTGATGTATGAGACTATTGATACCCCAAAGTTATTAACCCAATGAACTTAACTCAACTGCCAGAGGAGGAACTGTTCCGCGACCAATGCGCCCGATTTGTGAGGTATCTAATGATAGTGAACTCCCAACGCCGACCTCATAACCCTTCATGATGATGATATGTGAGCCTCAACGCCTCCTATCCATAAACGTTTATACTAGTTCCTGTCGTCTCCTTTCCTCCGCCGCCTCGGCCTCCTCGATTTCATTAAAAAGCTTCCACTCCTCCTCCGTCAGATGGAACCACTGAGCAAGCCCGGTAATAAGCGCCCATAGCTCGCCCGCAATCACCAAATGCACAAACTCCAGCCCGAGGAAGTTCGTCACACCCCTCATCGTCATACCGCTGAAGATGTTGGTGTCGTGGATATCAAAGGTGGGAAGGCCCATCCGCTCGCGGTAGGACCTGGCGACCAGCCGCAGCGCGACAGCCTCGTAGGGCGAGACCAAGACATACCCCGAGATGACGGTGAAGATGTCGGAAGCCAGACACGCTGGGAGTCTCGTCAGCATAGTGTCCATGTACTGCACCGAGCCGCCATGGCCAGAGCCTTCGGGACCGGTGCTTGGGCGCAGCTCGGCGGACCACAGTCCCGGGGGAGCATCGGTCGAGTCTGTGGCTTCAACGTCGAAGCTAATTAGAGTCGCACTGACGCCTCCGTCCTCTTCGTCGTCGCTGCCGTAGTCATCTCCGCGAGCGGAAAAAGCACTCGGCCGGCGGACCGCCTGGATTGGGGGTTCGCTAGGTGAGTCCACTTCAGGAGGGATGTCTTCAGGGGCGTCCTCGTGTCCAATCTCAGAAAGGGGCTCGGGATGCGGTTGATCCACATCAGGCACCGGCTCTGGAGTCTCCAGAATCGGCGCCGACGATGGGGGCAGTAGGGGCGGGGGTTTGCGGTGATGCACCGTGTTTGGCAATCGTCCGTAAAACTCCTGCCACAGATGACCAGTAACCTCTGTCCAGATCTGGCCCCATATGACATACGACACGAACGGGATGGCATTCACGCACCATGCACCGGCGTACTGTGCCAACGATGACGCGCTGAAGTCCTTGGGTGGTGCCGGAGCTGCGATGGGAGACGAGGGCGAGCCGGGAACGAAGAAGCTTAACGACGGGAACCATTTACTGGAGGGGATGATATCTAGCCTTTGGAGAAAGACGTAGAGTTGTAGATGCACGCGGATGTACGATAGGGCGGTGTTGATGTAGCGGTTCTTCCGCGGGAAGGGGTAAACCCAGTATGTGGCCATCTTGAAGACGTGGCCGCCAAGGAATGTGGGCAGACCGGTCAGAAGAGCGTCTGACAATGAGCGCTGTTTCCTCTCGTGTTGAAGAAGCTCAAAGAAAGAGATGTCTGCGTAGCGCTTGTAAAGGAGGATGCGCAGTCGCATGCCGTTGATGCCCCAGACGCCGGCGATCTCCAGAGCTCGTCCAAACCGCAATAGTCGCGTGCCGACAGCATCCTCATAATTGAAGTACCGCCTCACAGAGTCGACCTCCGCGGAGGGCGGCGCATTGTCAGGCTCGGCGACGCCAATGACCTGCATCACCTCGTTGTGGGAGCGCACCATATCGCGGTTCATTCGCTTCGTCTCGGGGTTGATGGGGCGTCCGCGGCTGTCGTATTGCTGTGTGGGCGCGCGGGGGTCTGTCTCGCCTTCGCCATCCACCACATCGTCAAATGGTGAGCGGCCCTATAGTCAGTCAGCATACTTCGATACACATGTACAAGATGCCTACCAGTGCCTGCGCGGTCAAGGGACCAATTCTCGTCATCTTGAGCCGATGTGAGTCGACGGCATGTAGGCAACGGGGGGGGCTTCCTCTTGCTAATTTAGTGGTGCGCCGAGGGAGGAGATCGAGACCATAGAATCAAGTCGACTTTAGACCAAGGCCAAAAGGTCCAGTGCCAAAGAAGCTATTGACACCAACAATCAAAAGCGATGATCTTCAAGCTAATGTGGAGTTGGAGCTTGTGCATGTGAGTGGGGCCGATTAGATAAGATACAATCGATAAGGAAGTCCAGAAATTTTCTTTGGCGGGATGGAAACCGCGGCTTGCCGTATTGTGATTTGATCGTGCGCATTGCTTCTACAACCTGCAAAATGGCAAGCAAACAGCCTTTCAAGACGACGTTTGAGCCGGAACGGGTCATTCGACCGATATTCACAGGAGGCTCTGTTGCCTTAGACAATGGTGCCAAAATCCTGGCCACGCCGCTCGGGGAGGATGCCATCCTGACGAACCCCTCCAACGGGAAGCACCTGGCAAAGATTGAAGGAGTATGCGCCTCGAGATCTCGCAATTGACGTATGCTGACAATTGCAGGATGGCGAACAAATCTCAACTCTGAGTCGTATGTCTAAACTCTGTAACATCAGGACTTGCTCTAACACGTATAGTGACGCCTTCCGGCTCTCACCTCATCATCTGCTCGCGATCCCTCTCGATGAAGATCTACGCCCTCAAGCCAACCGAAGACGGAACGATAGAGGCCAAGCTGACCCGCTCTCTGAAGCCCCATGGCACTCCTGTCGTCGTTCTCGCCGTTGACCGAACAAGTACCCTACTCGCGACCGGCGGAACGGACGGGGCAATCAAGGTCTGGGACATTGCTGGTGGTTACGTTACACATACCTTTCGCGGACCTAGTGTTTTGGTGTCAGCGCTGCATTTCTTCGAGGTCGCGGCGAGGTCGAACGAGGGCGAGGTTGAAAAGGCCGGGAAGAAGGGTAAGAAGTCGAAGCAGGCGGAGGAGGAGGTCACCGCGACGACCAACTGGCGGCTCGTGTCTGGTAGCCAGGACGGCAAGGTACGGGTGTGGGATCTTCACAAGCGCGCGGTCATCGCAAATCTCGACTCGCACGTTTCGAACGTTCAAGGCCTGGACTACTCCCCCGAACAGCACGCAATTGTGTCGGCAAGCAGAGACAAAACGATCATCTGGTGGGATGCAAAATCGTGGAAGATCCGCAAGATCGTGCCCTGTCTGGAGCTCGTCGAAGCTGTCGGGTTCACCGACGGTGGCCGGCTAACCTACTCGGCCGGTGCCAAGGGTTGCCTTCGCATCTGGGACACCGATACCGGCCGCGAGTTGACGAAGGATCAACCTGCAAAGGCGGAAGCTGAGAGCATTGTCAGTGCTGTGTCGCACCCCGAGCTCCCCTTTATCCTGTGCGTGCAGGTCGATCACACCTTGGCGCTGTATACCGTCCCGGAGAAGGAGTCCATCGAGGGTTCCATGCCGGAGCCTTTTAGGCGGATATCTGGAACTCACGACTCGATCATTGACCTCAACTACCTCCTGCCTGATCGCTCGCTTCTTGCCCTAGCAACCAACGCCGAGGATATCCGGATCGTGTCTGTAAAGGACTCCGAGTCGGCATACTTTGGCCAGGACTTGGCTTTGCTCAAGGGCCACGACGACATTATCGTTTCGTTGGATGTCGACTGGTCTGGCTACTGGATTGCGACCGGCGCAAAGGACAACAACGCCCGCCTCTGGCGTGTCGATCCCGCGAATAATTCCTTCACATGCTACGCTACGTTCACCGGTCACACGGAATCGATTGGTGCTGTGGCGCTCCCGAAGCAACAACCCCAAGAATCATCAGCACAGTTCAAGGACCCCCTGAACCACCCCCCGGCGTTCCTTTTCACTGGCTCCCAGGACCAGACGGTCAAGAAATGGGAAATCCCCCGAGAGGCGCAGAGCCGCAAGGGAGGATCCCGCGCCGTCTTCACCAGAAAAGCACACGACAAGGACATCAATGCAATGGACGTTCACCCTACCAGCCACCTATTTGCGTCCTCATCGCAGGACAAGATGGTCAAGATTTGGTCGGTGGCGGAGGGTGAAGTCCAGGGTATTCTGCGCGGCCACCGCAGAGGTGTGTGGTCGGTTAAGTTCGCTCCCTCCGGCTGCCCCGCGATCCAAGGTGACGAGGGCCAGGTCGCCGGCAAGGGCGTCGTCCTCACCGGCAGCGCCGACAAGACTGTCAAGATCTGGAGCCTAAACGACTACACATGTATTCGCACATTCGAGGGCCACTCCAACAGCGTCCTCAAGGTCGTCTGGCTCAACATGCCCAAGCCTGAAGGCAAGGGAAAGAAGCAGGTGCAGTTTGCCAGCGCGGGCAGCGACGGCCTCGTCAAGGTCTGGGACGCCAACTCGGGCGAGACGGAAACGACTCTCGACAACCACGAGGACCGCATTTGGGCCCTTGCCGTCAACTCGGCCGACAACACCATTGTGTCGGGTGACGGTGACTCCATCGTCACCTTCTGGAAGGACACGACGTCTGAGTCGCAGGCTGCGGCCACTGAAGCGGCGCAGAAGCTAATCGAGCAGGAGCAAGAGCTCGAGAACCACATCCACCACGGGTCCTACCGCGATGCCATCGTGCTTGCTCTTCAGCTCAACCACCCCGGGCGTTTACTGAGCCTGTTCACGTCCGTCGTGACTTCCCCTCCCGAGCCCGGCAGCCTGTGCGGCCTGAAGGCGGTTGACCAGGTCCTGGCGACGCTTTCTGACGAGCAGATCTTCACGCTCCTACTGCGCTTGCGCGACTGGAACACCAACGCGCGGACGGCCGCGGTGGCCCAACGTATCCTCTGGACCCTCGTGCGCAGCTACCCCGCGTCCAAGTTCTCTAACCTCTCGGTCAAGGGCGCTCGCGGGCAGAGGAGCCTCAAGGAGGTTCTCAACGCGCTCAAGGTTTACACAGAAAGGCACTACCGGCGGACGGATGAGCTCGTGGATGAGAGTTACCTGGTGGAATATACCCTGCGGGAAATGGACAGTCTCGCACCGGCGATAGAGGATGTGGCGATGGGGAACGATGTAGGGGCGGAGGGAGACGTCGTAATGGCGTGATGTGGTAGATAATTGTAAATGTCAAATCGATGTTATAGAGTTGCACTAACTTGGGTTTGTTGAGGAAACTCCGTCTGTGTTTGCCTGAGTCGTTCTGTGGGTTGTTGTACGCCTATGCGTTCGGTCCGTCCCTCACTGTCGGTCGTAAGGAGATGGAAAGACCCAACCCAAGCCTTCCCGCAAATCTCGAAGGGCTTTGTGTCAACCGTGGCAGGAGTCTTGTGCCTGCTGCTCCTACTCCACATACCTCCCCTTTCGATTTCGTTTCAATGGGCATCTCTTCACCCGTATCGTCCGATAAAACTCTATCGGCATCGCCCCCTACCCCTTCCTCGCCGTCTTCCCTAGAGTCATCCAAATCTTCCTGTGTACCTTTCTCCGAACTGCCACCCACGCCTTCTGCAATATCATGGACTTCTCTTGTGTCGTCCTCGAGAGTTGCACCCGCATCTTCCCCCACACCCACCTCTGCGTCCTCCTCCGTGTCTTCCTCCAACTCGTCCGTTTGTTCATGCGAATCTCCCTCGGAATTGCCATCCTGACTTTCTACGGCGTCTTGCTTCCATAATGACAAGGCCTTCAGGGAGCTGACTGTGCGCGGATGGTCATAGCCAAGGATATTCTTTCGACTGCGAATGCATCTTCGCATCAACTGGATCGCATCCTTCTGCCTGCCCTGCACCCACCAAAGGCGGGCTACGGTGCTCTCTAAATCGAGACCTTCGCGATGTGTCTCTCCTAATACTTCCCTCCTTGATTCCAGTAGTCGTGTGTACAGTTCCACTGCTTCGCTGGCCCGGCCCCCGCGCCTATAGACATGTGCCAACTCGTATAGGCTTTCCAGCGTACCAGGGTGCTCTTCCCCAAGGGTCCTCCTTCGCACTTTCAACACCTGTAGATGTAGTTGCCGCGCCTGCTCCCACTGGCCTTTCTTCTCATAAATCGTCGCCAGCTCAAACATACTGTTCAGCGTATCGGGGTTGTCCTCTCCTAGGATCTTTCTTTCCACCTGTGTTACCTCCAGAAGTAGCTCTTCTGCTTCCTCGAGTCGGCCCTGCTTCTGATACACCAGCGACAGGTGGTACATTCTAATCAGCGTACTCGGGTGGTCCTTTCCGAACAGACCTCTTCCGATATCCAACGTCTGCAAATACAAAGATTCCGCTTGCTCCAGCCGGCCTTTGGCCAAGTGTACTGTCGCTAGATTATCCATCGTGATTAGCATGTCAGGATGCGTCGCAGTTAACACCCTTTTTTTAATCTCCAATATTTTCAAGTACAGCCTTTCCGCTTCCTCTAGGCGTCCCTGCTTGAGATATACACCACCTAACAAAAGTGTAGCATCGAGCAGCCCGCAGTTTTCCTCATCTGGGCCTTCTTTCTCTATCAAGCGTAGGCATAAGCCTTCAGCCTCCTCGAGGCGACCTTGCCTAGAATATACCCAGGCAAGATGTTGCGTGCTAGTCAATGTAGCATCTTCACCTAGTCTTTTCTTCATCTCTAGGCTAGGCAGGAGGAGCTTCTCTGCCTCTGCTAGCCGGTTTTGTCGTAGGTATATCCTCACGAGGAGGTTTACTCTGCGGAACATTTTCGCATGTTCTTGACCATGCACTGCGCTCTGTAAATTCAGTGCACGCTTCTGATGCTGCTCGGCATCTGTGTACTGCCCTCGGTACATAAAGTAAGCAGCCACGTTGTGCTCAAGACGTGCGGTTGCTGCCTGTTCCTTCTTAGAACCTGCCCTCGAGCGCCCCAGAACCGACAGTGCATGAGGCAGATACTTTAGACACAGCTCTCGGTTTTCATGCTTGCCATACGGGTATGACCGAGCTACTATCTTGAGGGCCTCTCTGGCGAAGTCCGTCATCATCTCCTTTCGAAGTAGCCATTTGTGTGTGACCAGCTGCACCAAGCGGTGCATATCATAAGTGTCTTCAGCTGCTTTTGAGATGAAAGAAAAGGCCTGAAGAATCCCTAAGGCTACCGTGGCTTCTTCTGAAACATCAGCGCCAGCTTCGGGAGCTGTAATAGTCGCAACATCGAAGGTTACATCTGAGGCGGCATGGGAGCTGACTTTGCGGTCCACAATCTTTCGACGTTGCCTGGAGCAGTAATTGCGGACAAATTCTCCCGGGATGGCTTGGCGATCAAATATGCTGATGAGGGACAAGATCTTGCTGGCCAAGGGATGTCGCTGCTCAATTTGGTTAAACGATATCGTCCAAGTGGCCGTCAGCGCATGCGGAGTGTCCGAATCTCTCCCCACAGTCTCAAAATATGTACTCAGTTGGCGCACAAAACTCGAATCGTTCTTGTCCAGCAACTGAACGTACTCGCCGATTGAAAGTGAGTTCATAAGGATGAACGAGGCGGCCTGTGCGAGCGCCAGTGGTAGATACTCAAGCCGAGATGCAAGGAGTATGGGTTCTGTAGGGAGAATATCGCCGTCACCAAGTAAGGAACACAGCAACTGCTGGGCTTCAGGGTCAGTCATCTCCTTGACCTCAATCGGTAGGTATCCGCGGGTCAGCCCTAGTCCGGCCTGCTTGTTCCTCGTCGTGATGAGAACATATCCATGGGGACATTCTGGTACATATCGACCCAGGCCTCCTTGGACTGTCGACGGCTGGGCATCTTCAACGATGTTATTGTCCTCGGAGTTTGGCGGGAGGAAAATCTCCCTGTCATCCGCGTTGTCGATGACTAGCAGCCACTGGCCACTCCGCTTGCTCTCCAGCCACTCCTTCACAAGCAAAAGGATATCAGCGGAAGCATCTCTGTGTCCTGGAATGTTGCATTCTTGAGCAATGAGGGTGAAGGCGTGGCGAAAGCGCTGATGGTTACTCGCGTGAACCCAGAACACAGACACTCCTGGGTAGGCCTCGTGCAGCCAGTAGGCATAGGCCAGCGCGATCTGGGTTTTCCTTTCTTGGGTGTCAGTAATTATTTGCCGATGTGGAGGGACACCCATACCCAACACCACCAAGACCCTGAAGCGCCAATCTCGTGCGTGGCTTCAGATCAGTCTTGATCTGACTCTGCGTATGCCCAAACTCTTGCTTGATACGATGGAGGATGATGTCTCGACCCACAAAGTCTGGATTCTCGACGTACGAAACAATGACTTCTGTGTTTTAGCAGAGCCATGTATTGTATGCAACGGAAAGCTTACATTTGGGTTGGGATTCGTCACTTGCATTGTTCTCTACTGCCGGGGCAAGAGAGTTCGATATCGGCATAAATCGTCCGAGCAGAGCTTTCGCGGTAGAGGCTGCCGTCGCGGCAGCATAATACTGCCATTCCTTGTTTTTGTGGCTATCGGCATAGTCACATACGCCCTTGACGATGATACAAGGTATCTCGTCCCATACTCCAGCACCCTCCATCTCAAAGGCAACCAGGTTGTGCTTCTTTGCAATGCAGTCGCGATGCTGCCCTGATTTCATGACTGTGTCTCCCGATCCGATCTGGCCGACAAATACTCGAGGCCGCTGCGATTCGGCAGGAGGCTGTTGTTCTCTCCGGTTTTGCAGACGCTTCCTGTGCACCTGGTGGCCAACGTCGCACTTGAGCTCCTTGCATGGTGCTTTTGCTGCTTTGTTACAGATGTAGGACTCACTGCAGCCGCATTGTTTCTGGTCTCGGTGTCTGTGGAGATAGCCCGGCTGAAATAATACATCCTCGGCTCTGGGTCGACTATAGTCAACATCGTAGCCATCCTTGACCGCCTTGCGTTGAACTATCGCCAAATTCTGTGAAACAAGCCGCTGCAATTCTTGTCGTTTCCTCTGCGTTTCGAACCCTATAAGGAGTGACCGGATCTCCTTGGTAGGTCTTCCAAGACTGTCCCCGATGGTGTCTTTCGGTGCGAATTGGGCGGGATATTGTCGTCCCAAGTCATACTGGACAACACTGTTGCTGATAATAACATCCCCAAGAAGGACCTCGTTGGTGCCATTGATGTTGGGGATGCTGCCACATACGCCGTAAAGAAGGGCCAGCCTGAGCTCGCGGTAACTGGAGTGAAGATTGGCTGTCGCGCTCGCCGCGTTGACCTTTCCCATGCCTGACAGGAGAATCAGAACGACGTTGTGTTTGCTGATGCGGCCCAGTGTGTAGATATTTGGATCCTGAGCAGCCTTTCCAAGATCATCCTCAAGGCCAGCCCAAATCTCATCGAAGGCCAACACAGCAGCGTCATAACCGAGGGGCAGGGCGCAGATCATTGCGACGTCGAAATCATCACGGCGGCTTGGGCGATAGGTCGCCATCGCGGGTCGTCATCAGTGCGAAAGGTTGCCTTGGTCCAAGCAGAATCTGCGTTGCAACTCGATGGGGTCAAGCTACTCAAGGCTGACGACGCATGGTGAGTAGAGAATGCTATTCCCATGGGCGAGATATCCCCAAGTCCCCCTTCATCAAATCAGGCTGCGGCTGATGCATCCGACCTGGGCCAGGCGTCGTCTCGGGTCGAAGGCCATTGGACAACGATATTGCGCCACTCACATGCATCTCTCATGTTCGCTCTGGAATAAAGTCGACCGCTGCCTCTCGGTGCATGTTCGATGACACCATGAGATCACATACCAGAAGCCATGATATGTGAATCATCTCTGTACCGAATTGCTAAGCAACGTTATTGTCTTCATGACGGATTGTAGCGCGTAACCGTAGGTAGCTAGGTGCTTAGGTACTACTTTACAGAAGCAAAAGGAAGTCGCCGTAAACAAGCTCTGGGCGTGGCAGCACAAAGCGCCGGGGGGTGGGAATGGGGGTGCACCTATCACCCCGGATTAGCGACTTTTTCCAACCTTACAACTGGCGGCCAGGAGACACTGATCCACCTACGCCTTCAACCTCAACCTTCAATCTCAACCTTCAGCCTGCGAAACCCGTTATCAACGGCCGGTATAATCGTACGCCCTATATGCAGAATGGCGCACAGGAAACGCCACGCAGAAGAGACCCTCGACGAGATCGCCGGCATAGACTCTCCCGCCTCGAAGCGCTCCAGAACCGTCGACTCCCTCATCTCGAATGGATCCCTTGAAAATGGTCACGATGGCGATGCAACACCCACAAACGAGCCACATCCTGCCGACGAAAGCGACATCGAAGATGAGACACCCATGCAGGTTCCCACCCGTCAATCCGCGCCGACAGATGGCTATGACGACCTTTACCTCGACACGATAGACCGCAATGTGCTCGATTTCGACTTCGAGAAGCTGTGCTCCGTCAGTCTGTCCAACATCAACGTCTACGCGTGTCTGGTATGTGGGCGCTACTACCAAGGCCGCGGTCCGAAATCGCACGCCTACTTTCACGCGCTCGACGAGAACCATCACGTGTTCATCAACATGCAGACGCAAAAAGTGTATGTGCTCCCCGAGGGCTACGAGGTCAAGTCCAAGTCGCTCGATGACATCAAGTTTGTGTCGGATCCGCGGTACACGAAACAAGAGGTTGCTGTGCTCGACAAGCCACCACTGCGTGCCTCGTTCACGTTGGCCGGCAAGGAGTATGCGCCGGGGTTTGTGGGCATGAACAACCTCAAGGAAAACGATTACCTGAACGTTGTGGTACAAGCTCTTGCGCACGTCGCGCCGCTAAGAAACTTTTGCCTCCTGGAGGATCTGTCATCGCGGTCGGAATTGGCGAAGCGTTTTGGCATCTTGGTGCGCAAAATCTGGAACCCACGCGCCTTCAAGGCGCATGTGTCTCCACACGAACTGCTCCAGGAGATCTCGCTGCTGTCGAATAAGCGGTACACCCTGACGGCACAGTCCGATCCGGTCGAGTTCCTATCGTGGTTCCTCAACAACCTGCATTTGGGGCTTGGGGGATCAAAGACGAAGCCTGGAAGCTCCGTCGTCCAGCGGATCTTCCAAGGCAAGCTCAAGGTCGAGTCGCAGGCAATTACAGCGCGGGCCGACGCGGGCGACCGTCTGCGCTTTGAAGATGCCGCCGTCTCAATGACGACGTCGCGGTTCATGTTTTTGACCCTCGACCTCCCCGCAGCGCCACTCTTCCAAGACGAGCTCGAGAAAAACATCATTCCGCAGGTGCCCCTGACGACAATCCTATCGAAATACGACGGCATCCATGCGCAGGAGCACCTCGCGCAACGCAAGCGGTATCGCCTGCTCCACCCCTTACCTCCGTACCTTGTCCTCCACGTCAAGCGTTTCAGCCAGAACAAATTCGTCTCGGAGCGCAACCCGACGATCGTCACGTTCGATCCGCGGGGACTCGACGTAAGCCCGTATGTGGAACCGAACCCAGGCGAATGGCCGCCCGGCGAGCCCATCTGGTATGACTTGGTCGCCAACGTCGTGCATGAGGCTGTCCGGGCCAAGGAGGATGTCGCGGATAGCGGGGAGGAGCGCAAGACATGGAAAGTGCAGCTTAAGGACAAGGGACGTGACGAATGGGTGTCGTGTCAAGATTTGTTCGTGGAGAAGGTGCAGAGCGAGCTGCTCTACCTTGGCGAGACGTATCTACAGGTTTGGGAGAGGCGGAGGACGCCGAAGAAGGCGTGATGTGATGTACGAATAGAGCAGTGAACGGCACCATCATGATAGCGAGACAGACATCACTGGCTCATTCATAGTCATTGTGACTATCATACGGTCAGGTCGCGCAGCTGGCATATGCCGTGCGCCGCGCCCAGATCGCAGTAATGTACACCTCGAGGGTCAAACCAATCCAGTACCGCCTGTCGCAATCCATAAAACAACGTGGCCGCTAAACGTTGACCGCTGCCCATCCCGCCGCCCCCCGTCACTTTCGATCCCGTCTCCGAGATCGACAATCCAGAAAAGGGAGCCTTTCGGCACTCCATATGTCCAAACCCAGTATTCCTCAACCCAACAAGGTGTATTTTTGTCAGAGTTTCAACCCGAATGCTATGAAGATCCGCCACAGGGACCTGATAGTGTACAAATAAACATCAAAGATGGCTTGGAAAAAATGCAAGAGGGTGGCGTTCCGTGGCAGATGGTGCTCAGGACGCGGCGGGCTTTTGCTCATCCGTGGCCTGCTTGCCGCGCTTGTCGTGCTGCTTCTCGCGGCGCGACTCCTCGATGGCGGCGCGGTGCTGGATGCTCTCGTCGTGCGACTTGAACTCGAACTGCGTGTTGGGGGGGCACTTGAGGTACGACTTCCACGTTTCGCTGCGACGGTTAGTTACGTTGTGTGCAGAGATGAGGGCGACCTACCGGATCCTCAACACGCGGCCGCCGGTCGAGCGCGTCCAGATGCTGATGATGTCCTCACCGTTTCGGACGCTCACGACACCACCGCAGACCTCCTCGCTGGCATCGATAAAGGCCTCGCCGAGAAGCGCAAACACGGTGTCCTCCCAGTACCGGTCGACGATGCCCTTCTTAAGACGCAACACCCACTTGCCGCCGCTCCTGTTCTCCTCGTCCTCCCAGATGGGGCGGATGCCCCGTTTGAAGAAATGGTATTCCCAGCCGACCGACAGCTCGGACGGACGTTTGAGGTGGGGGTAGCCGACCCAGAACTCCTCGACGGTGTTGCAGTGGATCATGGGCGTCAGCGACTTGGCGTACTCCTGGTACGGTTGGCCCTTGGGTTGAGGCGGCCGACACCACGTTACCCACTCGTACTTGAGGGGGTGGACGCGAAGCGTCTCAGAGGATGTCCGGGCCGATACGGGCTGGGAGCCCAGAGCCTTCTTCTCGGGGATGGAGGCAACGGACGGAGCTTTGGCAGCCGGGTCGTGCGACGACGGCGGGCCACCGGGCTTCGCGCCGATCTTGCCCATGGCGAGGTCGAACGGGTTGCCTGGAGACTTGGGCGTCTTGGCGGAGCCGAAGGAGGCAAAGGCGCCGGAGCCCAGACCAAAGGCGTTGGCCGGGCCCGCCGTAGGCGACGCCATGCCGCCGGCACCGGGAGTCGTTACGTTGTTGAAGGGATTTGACTTGCCGCCGTGTGAAGACGTATCACCGCCGAATCGTTTGGCGAAGGAGCCGTTACGGCCGGCGTCACCGCTTGGCGCGGGACTGCCATTTGTCGAGAGTGAAAGCTTGCCAGAGCTGCAAGGTCAGCGGTGAGGGTATGGGGGGGGAGACACAGGAGACTCACTTTGTGCGGCGGGTCCATAGGTTATTATCCATGGGGACTGCTTTCGACGACTTTCGGGCTCAAAAATGTGTTTTCCTTCAATCCCCCGATTCTGCAAGGGCGGCGGCACCTTGATTTGGGGTTCTGGTCGCAGTTGTGGCGGCTGGGACGGGTGGGTGAGTGGTACGCGATGAGGTCGGGATAGCGGCGGCGGCGGCAGGCGGGCGGGCGGGCAGGCAGGCAGGCGGTCGATGAGGGCCTGCTGCAGGGGCTTCGTGGATGGCGGTTGGAGAAGACGAGCGAACTTCGGTGCGAGGGGTGTGGGGTTCGTCGTGGAGGATGCGTCGGTGGTATCTCGAGAAATGCGGTGTTACGGGTATTACAGATGTTGGTGTTGGAAGCGTTGTGGTGAGGCGGAAGACGAAAGGCGAATTATCGACTGATGGAGAACAATGAACAGCTTGAAGAGAAAAAAAATACTACGGATACTTGATGCCCCATCCTTCTTGACCTTAGTCGTCACCTTGTTATCGATGGCGGATACAACGATAGCGCCTCGCTTAGCCCAGGTTAGCCTTACCCCTGATGGATTCACCTGAGCCGCTAGCCAATGAGATGCAGTGATGAGGAGGCGGGCACGCTGGAACGGTGCACCACAGTGAGGTCACAGCGAGTAGCCTAGGGGCTGGAGACGCCCATGCCGCCCGTCGTCCACTACATTGGGCGCGAGGGGGACAGCCCGACGTTTTTCACCACTTGCATTTTTTCCCGGATTGGTGGGTGCGTAGATGCATAATGCACATCAGAACCAACGGTGGCCTTCACCAATCTGTCCACCAACACTTGAGACGATCTCTTTTGCTGTCGAAAGACGCCTTGGCCGTTGGATGGGAAGTCCTGAGCATGCATGGCCTGAAACAATCGCCGGCTGCCTTGTATTGAAAAGTAAATGAAGCTATCGAGACACGCTATTGGGGACCTCAAGCCGCGCCCTGGCGACTACCTACACTAGGAACCTTATTAGTATACAGCAGCACCTTCTTGGACCTGATATCATAATCTTTACCAGTACCTACTCCGTACAACCAGTGTAAAGAAGGCACCACGTGGTGTGCCTGAGAGACTGTCGTCTGGTTGGCCTACCCCGCGATTTACTCGGCCCACACCCCTGACAGCGCCGGTGCACAGTGCATCCACGTCCCCTCCAATTCCTGCCGTCATCCAAAGAAAAGAAAGTCCATTCACGACGCGACGCGCTTACCTCACCTCACCCCAAGATCGGCATCAACGTCAGCTCGAGAACCCACCAACGTCGACTGCAAACTCGCCGCTTTCGTCCTCGGCATGCCCCCAAACTAGTCCGTTGCCTCGCCATGGAAAAATTCCTGCGGGAATGGAGGCAGGATGCCCTGAACAAGGCCCAGTACGATTCCGCCATCTTCATCGGCGACAAGCTGCTGGCCCTGACGAGTGAGTCTCGATGGCAATCGATGGACGTTTCTAACGTGCCTCGCAGACGATGATAAGGACGCATTCTGGCTGGCCCAAGTACACTTCGCCACCGGCAACTACACCCGCGCTCAGACGTTCCTCGCCAAACAGGACCTCGTCGCCCGCAATGTCTCCTGCCGATATCTCGCTGCGCACTGCCTCGTTAAGCAATCGAGGTTCGACGAAGCAGTGGCCGTCCTCGGCGAGCGAAACCCGACCCACCTCATCAACAATGCGAGCAACAAGCGGAAGACGAACACGGCACCCCTGGGACGGGCGGTGGGCCACAGGGGCAGGATGGCTCGCGACGATGCCGCCGAGGAGGAGGCTACAAACAGAAAATACGAAGCCGCCATGTGCTACCTGCGGGGTATATGCTACGCCAAGCAGAACGCCTTCGACCGGGCTAAGGAGTGCTACAAGGACGCTGTCCGGATCGACGTTCAGTGTTTCGAGGCGTTCCAGCAGCTCATGACAAACGCCCTACTGTCACCCGACGAGGAGTGGGCGTTTCTTGAGTCTCTCGACTTTGATGCAATCACGGTGACGGGGGACGTCTCGTCGTCACAGGAGGCGGCCGAGTTCACTAAAATGCTGTACACCACACGGTTGTCCAAGTATAGGGAACCTTCGGCCTTTACCGCAGCGTGTGACTCGTTGTCGACGCATTATCGTCTGGCAGATAACCCCGATCTGCTGCTCGCCAAAGCCGATCTGTTGTACACGCAGTGCCGTTATCGGGACGCCCTGGCCATTACAGAGTCAATACTTCAGGACGACAAGTACAACTTTAGTGTGCACCCGCTGCATCTAGCGTGTTTGTATCAATTAAAGATGAAGAACGCACTATTTTTGGTATCTCATGACTTGGCGGACAACCACCCGGAGGAGCCCTGCTCGTGGTTGGCCGTCGGCATCTACTACTTTGCGATTGACAAGATTGCAGAGGCGCGGCGATATTTCAGCAAGGCCAGTATGATGGATGCACACTTTGGCCCCGCGTGGATCGGCTTCGCGCACACCTTCGCCGCAGAGGGCGAGCATGACCAGGCCATATCGGCGTACTCAACGGCAGCGAGGCTGTTCATGGGGACACATTTGCCACAGGTGTTTTTGGGTATGCAGAACCACGCACTCAACAACATGACGCTGGCGGAGGAGTTTCTCAAGACAGCGTACGGTCTTTGCAAGACGGACCCACTGCTACTGAACGAAATGGGGGTTGTCAAATACCATCAGGATAAGCCGCAGGAGGCTGTTCAATTCTTTCGCGCGGCACTAATAATTGCTGCCGAGATCGACTCGGACCCGCAGGCGTGGCTGTCCCCAAGGACGAACCTCGCACACGCGTACCGTCGCCTGCGTCTCTGGAAGGATGCACACATGGAGTTTGACGAGGTCCTGCGCCAGGGCGGCAAGGACGCTGCTATTTTTTGCGCCAAGGCGCTCATCTACCTGGAAGAGGGACGCCCTGAGAAGGCAATTATACCGCTGCATGAGGCGCTCGCCATCAATCCTCAGGACGGCACTGCCACAGAGTTGCTGAACAAGGCGCTCGAGGAGACGTCGACGATTGACTTTGCAGATGGCGACGAGCTGGAGGCCTTTGAGCAGGAGCTTGAGTTGGGCAAGGCTGCCGCTAGAGAACGAGTGTCAAACAAGCTGCCGAAGCTGCGGCGAGACGTCAAAGGGAAGGCCAAAGTCAGCCGACCGCGGGTACTCGCGGATGAAGACGAGAAGGGACAGAGCATGATGGAGATGACTGACGACGATTAGCCCGTGGTAGTAACATTAGAAATGGCGTCACGGTGGGAGAGGTATCCCAGCTATCGGTTAAAAATGTCGATATAGATAGTAATGAAAAGTATGATCTCGATGTGTGGTGTTGGGCGAGTGATAGCAACTCTATGCCCCTTGTGGCTAGTCTGTTTTTATCTCGCTTACCTTAAGTAGGTAGGTAGTGAAGTCGGAGGAATTGGTGGGCTCGAAGGCCGACCGGACAGATTTGTGATTACGGATTGACGGCAGTCAGTAAGAAGGTGTACACCCACCTCATCATCGGATTCACTGGGTCACAGGCTAGACTGCAGGGTTCACACTCTGTCGACTCTCTTCGCCTGTACACATTGCATCGTACATCGTATCATCACAAGAAACCGCACGCCAAAAGCGCATCGTCTTGATCGCCGTCAGCTCGACAATCCTCACAGCGCCAAAAGTCCCGCCCAAACGCACCTCGCCATGTCCCGCTACTTCCCACATACCGCGTACGCAGAGGACCAGCCCCTCGCCCGCACGATTCTGACCGTCCACGTGCTGGCCCGTGGCTACACGGCCGGCGCCGTAGTGGGTCTCGGAGCATCCGCCGTCGGCGGGCTCTACACCCGGATCCGCGGCGCCAAGGCGGCCGCTCCGGCCCCGCTCACCACAACCCTGCGATATGCTCGGCTCCTCCGCTCGACAGGCACGGCCAGCGCCGTTGACTTGGGGCTCATGGGCATCGCGCTCGCGGGGAGGATGCGGGGCCGCGACGACATTGAGTGGCGTGATCGTGCGTGGCGGCTGATGGCGAATGAGGGGCAGCTGGAGACGGACGACTGGACGTACGGTGGTGCTGCGGCGGGACTTCTTGCGGCCGCCGCGACGCCACGAATGAGGGCCGTTGGCGGGTTGAGGGCTGTTGCTGGAGCCACGGGGTTGGGGAGCGTCGCAGGTACGGTGGCGTATCTTGTTTGGAGGTATGGTGTTCATGGCGGGAAGCATGCCGAATATGCTCTTGTCGATAAAGCTGCGCTTTCAGACCTGTGATGTTGCATCGGGATGCTTCGAAAATCATATTTTCCTACATGTTCTGTAACTCTAGTCTACATATCCAAATTATGACCTACCTTACATTTACATGCCCTTATAGTTTCTCTTTGCCGCCGGTAAGCTCCTCAATCTTGGCAAACTGGTAGTAAAAGTCCAGGCTCTTTGGGTTGAGCAGTGTGCCGCTCGGTTTGATAGTGTGACCCGACACAATCTGCTTCACCGGCAACTCCACCTTCTTTAGGTTCACAGTCGTCTATTTCGTCAGCTGCTTGATCAGACCCATGACGAGCGTCACTCACCGGTATCTCGGGCGTCTGGAAGACATATTTCGGCACGTGTCTCTTCGTCAGCTCCCTCTTGATGGCCTCCTTGACTTCGGCTACCAGCTTTCGGTCAAAACGCTCGCCCTCTCGCATCATCAGAAACAGCATGACGCTTTCGTCATTGTCGCTAGGCCTTCGTTGTCCGACGCACAAACTATCAACGACCTTGTTGGAAAAGTTCCGTTCGATGACCGCGTAGATCTCCGCGCTGCCGAATCGGATACCACTTGGGTTCAACACGCCGTCAGCACGTCCCAGGAAGGATATGTTGCCCGTCTTGGGGTGGATAGAGCAGAAGTCGCCATGGGCCCAGACGTGGTCGAAGCGGGCGAAATACGCCGAGTGGTACTTCGTCCCCGGCGTCGCGGAGGCAAAGCTTGTTGACGACGGTGACTTCGCAGCGGCATCGCCCCAGAGATAGCACGGAATGTTGGGAAAGGCGGCCGTCGTAACAAGCTCCCCGGGTGTTCCGTGGGGCACTGTCCTGCCCTGCCCATTTGGGAGCTGTGCGTCGTAGATGGCAATGGGCACGCCGAGGGAGGGACCCTGTGTGCCGCCGACATAAACAGGGTCGAGTGGGTTCTCCATGCCAAAACAGCCGGCCTGTCATGTTAGCGAAGGAAAAGCCGTCGACGGGAAACTTACAATGTCTGTGCCGCCCGACAGGTTAGCCAGATGGACGTGCTTCGGGAAGCCAGCATCGTAGAACCACTCGAACAACTGATTCGATAAAACCATTCCCGTGCTGGTCACTATTTGCAGCGAGCTGAGGTCCGTCACCTCCCGCGGGCTGATCTTGTTTTTGGCCACCTCAAACATCCACCTCGGGCTGATGCCCAGCTTCGTCACGCGCTGCTCCCCGAGGATCCGAATGAAAGATGTCAAGTCAGGAACAAAAGGGGAGCCGTCGTACATGACGACGCGGGCCCCGTTAAGCAACGCCGCTACGTTGCTAAGATACATGATCCAGCCAGTGGTGGTGTACTGTAGACACACAGACTCTGACGATATGCCCTCGTGCAGACGCCCCTCTTTGAAGCCGTTCAGCATGACACCGCCGATGGTGTGGACGATTGCTTTGGGGATACCTGTTGTGCCGGAGGAGTAATAGATGAGGAACGGGGCATGAAACGGAATGCGGGTGAAGGGTGGCGGTGCGGACGGAGAGCCGAGGAAGCTGGACCAAGTTTCGGTCTTGGACGAGGTCACTTCGTACGGCCTGGAAAAGCGCGGGATGGAGATGACGCCGGAGAATGAAGGGCAGGATCCCATTCCGGAGACGACTTCGGCCATCTTGCCTCTCAGGTCGACCGTCTTACCATTGTACACCGTGGCGTCGTCGAAGAAGATGAACTGGCTAGTCAGCGGCGTCTTTGGACCAAGAAAGCGACTTACCTTGGGGTCCACCTGGGTGGTTCTCTGCAAGATCCCCTTGACGCCCATGTCCGTTGATGAGCTGCTGAAGATGGCGCCGAGCCAGGTCGCTGCCGTAAAGACAAGGAGCGTCTCGATGGAGTTGGCACCGACGAGGACGATGCGGTCCCCCTCTGTGACGCCCCGCGCTTTCATGGCGGCCGCTAGATTCCCCGCATCCCGGCGAAGCTGCCCCCAGGTGAGGTTCCGCACGTCGCCGCGGTTGCCCTCACGGATCTCAGTGACGGCAACTTTGTCGTCCTCTTTGCCTGCAGTGCCGTGGTGGTCGATGGCATCGGATTCATTTCGAGAGAAGAGAAGGTTCTCTGCCCAGTTGAGCTTCACACCGGGGAACCATTTGGGGACGTCGTCTATCGGGAGCGATTCGTCCACGACCAATGACGGACGCCCCTCGTGAATGAAGTTGGCGTAGGTAAAAAGGTAGCCGTAGAAGCTGGCGCGATTGGCCACGGCCCAGTTATGAAGGTCGTTGAAGGTCTATGTTTGTGTAAGTGGAGGAGCCCCAAAACCCGACAGAGAGGCAGACCTTGAGCTGGAGGTTGAAGGCGGAGTTCACCGATTGTAGGAACTGGTACATTTGCGTACTCCGGGGGTCCGGGTGCTCCCAGAGCTTGCGGGGTATCTCCATTGTATCCATGGCCGAGGTCCCTGGACTGAATGGAAGACAAGGGCGTTTAGCAAGATGTTGGCAGATGGGGGTCGACGAGATGAAAACTAGATGAGATGAGTCTGTGAGGAGGGAAGTTGGGGCTTGCCGTCGAGGGTTTGACGGTGCTTCCCCAACGTTGTCGTGCCTCGGGCTGCACCACCGGGAGTGCGGGGTCAGCGGCCTGAGCTCACAAGCCGAGGAAACATGTCCGGGCGGCGAACGGCCCGTCAAGAGTCCGGATGAGAAACTTAGATATTCAAGGCCAATCTGTTTAATAAGACTGCAGAGGAGAACAGGCGACTTTAGCGTAGAGTCTGAATGGTGTTGGATTTTGCACACAATGCAGGAGCTCATCGAGCACGTCTCATTGAGTGTGTTACTGTGGTAAACCCTTTAGTCTCTAATTTGTTTTAGATACCCCCTTATCATCCATTTGCTGCTCATTTTCTCTCCCGTAACTTTGCTATGGGCACACAATTCTCCTCCTGAAAGCGCTCCTCCTTGCAATGGTTGCAATAACCTTTGTGTCCTTCGCGGCGGCTGACGCGTCTTTCTACCAAAAGTTTTTTGAAAAAGAGAAACATAAGCAAAAGAACCACAAGTGGCGTCTCTTGACGGATGCCGGAGGAAAATGAAAGGGGGGAGGAACACCATGCGTAGCCGCAAATTCCAGCTTGACCAGTGACAGTCCGGAACCAAGCACCATCTCAGCCCGAAAAGCAATGCAAGAGGAAGTTGAAACCTGGGAAGCTTATTGAAAAAGAGCCGCGGACAAACCAGTCTGCAAAACTCGGCTCATGGGGCTTATGTGAAGGGCACAGCGACTGCGCTTGAGGAGACCAATTCAGGCATCTCTGTTTGCAGTGTAATTATACCCATACTGTTAGCACTGCCTCACTCCGCCTGAGTCCGAATGGGGTAATAATAGTGAAAGGGAAACCATCCGACTGGGCATAATCGTTTGGAATCGCCGGCGACGATCGACCCATTCAAAGCCGCACCCTTGCTGATGCACAGCTTATGCCCGTATCATGTGTCCCTAGCCGCCAACTCTCGAATCAAGAAGGTTGACGGTTTCGATGGATTGGATTGATGCAACCAATCGGGCTTGAAACAACTGCAGTTGTTCTTGCCGTCTCGTCCACGTCCAAAAAGGCAGAGAAAGCTCCCGTCCCGACAAGCCGATGCCCTCTTGCCAGTCAAGAGCGACGGCTGTTGTGCCGCGGTTCAACTGCGAAGAGCCTCGCTGGGCCTCGCTGGTTGGTTTCGGCAATGTAAGTAATCGGAGAGAAAGTCCAACAGAGCTCACAATGAAGAGAGTATCCTCCGAGCTTGGGAGGAGGAAGGTGATGGTTCCATTCCATCTGGAGAAAGCCTCAATACCTTATTATGCATGCTACCGTCCTTGAATAACACCATAACGGAAGGTAGACGGCATATCTCCGTCTCCCGCCATCTGTTAGCTCGACCGATCAGCGACGCGGGAGACAGGGCCCTGTGTTCGGCCCGCCGGAATGTTTTTGCCTTGTTACGACGACGCATACGGTTACCGAACCCGAAGCCACACGGTCTTCTAGATAAAGGGGCTAACCGACGACAATACGCCTACCAAAGCCCTTTCAATGGTAACCGGCTCTCGCACTTGTCAGAAACGGAACTAGCTCTGGGGCATACAGCCGAATACTGACCCCCGGGCGGTTGAGAGAATCATGGCTGTCGCGGGCAACTCTCCCACTTTACGTCAAACCCGTTGTTTTCCAACTCGTGTTCTCATTTGAAAAAATCTTTACAACTAGTTGAACAAGCCGGGCGCCGTATGAGGGTATACCAAAGACACCCTACTCTAGTGACCTCAGCCGCAAACGCCATGTCATGACAACCTGATCCTCCCATTTTTTCGCTTTATCCCGACTCCGTGTACCATGCTAGCCCCAACCAGAAAACCGTTGTATCCGTCTACTCTCAAAGGAGTCTACTCAAAGCGAATGCGAACATCAGACGACGGTGGCAGTTTCTGCCGTGCCGTCACCCTCTTTCGTGTTAATGCCGGCTGCCGCCCAATTCATGGCATCGTTCATATTCTCCTCACCAAATACGTTGGACATGAACCCCTCGTCCGAGTTGTTGACCCCTTCAGGCGGAAACTGCAACCATTGGTCGACGTCAAACTCCGTACCCGTCATGGCGTTCCAGTCGATTTCTTCCTGCGTCTGCAGGAACTCGAGGTCGAGCGGCCCGGGCTCCTCGGAGCTGCCACTCGCACTCGGCGTCATGCCGCCCAGCGCCGACTCGTGATCTTTCTCAGTCTGCGGCGGGCTCGTAGCCGACAGATCGAGCGCCGCAGCGTTAATGGTCTGGGGGAGGAAATCGCGCTGCGGGTTCGGTTTGTTGGCGAAAAGGGCCTCGCCGGTCGTCATGTACGGCAGATTGTCAGGCGGGGGCGTCTGAGCGCCGAAAGTCGGCTCGGCGAGCTTAAGGTTCTGCTGCGTCATGGGCGCGGCGGTCTGCTGAAGGTTAATGTCGATGGCGGCCTTGCGCAGGGCGGCATCCAGAAAGCCTGTGGCGTAGTCGGCGGCGGCGTAGATCTCGCGCAGCTTCTCCATGACGCGCATGCACTGGCGGAAGCCACGGGTGGCGCGGTCTCTCGACTGCGACATGGGGTTCTTCATTTCCAGAAGATGAATGATCATGGCGGGCAGGATAACCGTGACCCCGGTGGTGGGGAGGTACCGCTCCAGTCGCAGCTGGTGGAGCTCAGCCGCCATCCGGGTGACGTGCATCGCGGCGTCGCGGACCCTCAGCCGCGACATCTCCTGCACCTGCCGGGAGGTCGTTGGCGCGTGGACGGGGGACGAGGGCAGGAATTGCGGCCGATGCAGCGCCGAGATCGTGGTGTAGTAGACCATGTGTAACAGCGTACGCTGGACGGCGACCGTCGACCGTCCGTTCTTGATATCGAGGGGCGTCAGGGGGCGGTACTGGCAGATGGCCGGCAGCGTGTCCGCCCAGGCCATGAGCTCCAGGTCGACCGAGGTCACGCTCTCGACGTTGTCGAGCTTCTTGTTGGGGAACAGCATCATGGTGCTGTTGACAGTGTTCTCGGGGCGCATGTTGTCCCGGATGAGAACGGAGTACTGCGCCTTGAGCATGTGGCTGATGCAGATGCAGAGTCTGGCCTTGGAGATACATAGGGCAGCCAGCTCCCTCTGCATCGAGACATCTCGGAGCAGCATGCACTCGGCGGGGACAACCTTATTGTCTTCGGGAAGGACCTCCAACTCGAAGTCGGACTCCTGCAGCATCGGCACGTCAAAGTCCTCGTCTTTGATGCGGGTGGGCCGGCGCATGCCCAGGGCAATTAAGCGGTCGCGCATGAAACACGACCACCAGATGCGCTTCCATAGCTTCTGCTTCTGTACCGGCATGCTCGTCGCGGCCGGGTCGCGGTGCAGGCCGATGGTGTGGGCCAGGGAAATGGCGACGCCCATCCAGTGCCATGTGTCTTTCTGGTCGTCGGGGGTCTCGTACCAGTACGTCATCAACAAGAGGGCCTGGACGAGTACAAGGCGGTCCGACTCGTAGTCGAAGTCGTAGAGCAGCTGCAACGTTTTAGCATGTGATGTGGGCCCCTGTTAGAGTTAACGTACCCTTGTCTTCTGGAAAAAGGCCTTCCTGGCGGCCTTGCGCGTGGGATAGCCGGCCTCGCGAAGGACCTTCATGTCGACAAAGGCGGTAGCGGCGAACATGACGGCCTGGTAGAGGAACAGGCTGATCTGACCGCACAGCCCATCCTGGGCATTGATGACGGCCAGAAAGTCGTACAGCTCAAGCAGAGGCATGTACGGATGAACGTATTCGATGTATGCCTGCAGGAGGGCATTCTGCAGTGGCAGGGCGGGCAGAGTAAGGGCCCCCTTCGCATGCAAGTAGGTAACATCCTCCTGGGCGATCTTGGCGGGAAGCGGTTTCACGAAAGCCGGGAGCTGGGCGTGGAGGTCGGGCTCTTCCAGGGAAGCAAGGAATTGACTCGTCCGCCCGTCGCCGTTGGTCATCCCGCCAAAGAGGGAGGCCTGGGCGAGGAGGTTCGACAGCAGGCGGCGAGAGTTGCTGTCGGCTGACGCTGCGGCGGCGGCCGATTGCAGCTTGGTGAGCAGCGCTGCGCTGTCATGACGGTACCCTGAACGCTGGTCTGTCTCGTGGTCAGTCGAGTCGTTGGTTGTGGTGGTGGCGGTTGACATGTGAATGTGGATTACGAGCTAACATGGAGGGACGGAGCTGGGGCCGCGGACGGAAAGGGGGAGGGGGGGGTGAGGGGGGTACACGCTGAAGAACCAGGGGGAGACCAGTCCTGACGTGGAGGTCCAGGTCACGGGGCAAGGAGAAAGTGCCGCCTCCATGCTCTTCTGCCCCGTTGCGCCACCTCCCCCAGTCCGAGCCCCGGACTTGGAGCGCTGGACATGAACCAGCACCCGGAAAAGCAAAACAAAAAAAGCAAGGAGCGGTAATTCGGATGGGAGGCGCGGAACTGTCACACCCTACGCTAAAATGATTCCATGACAACAAGGGAAAAAACAGGACGAGACAACTAACTCAAAGATATTCGAATAGAGAAATCGAGACAAAAAAAAACTGGAAAAAAAACAACAAAACTCACAAATCATGTGAGGGACGTGACCCTCGTGACCGTCTGAAGAGCCGCTGGGAACCGAGAGTCCCCCGAGAAGTCCTGGGCCAATTCCAGTCACAGCTGCAGCTCCGGCGCCAATGGTTGGGGTTGCGCCGAGGGGCACACCGGGCGCCGGGATGGGATTCGCTGCAACTGATCCATTGACCGAAGCCACCGAAGCATTGCTGGGTCGGCGCAGCTCCGCGCTGCTGTGAATGTTGATTGGGTTCGCGCCTTTGGAACGTAGTTGCGCCTCGGCACCCAAGTGCCCCGCCGTGCTGGCAGTCAAGAGGGTTTTCCTGGGACAGCATGTTAGTCGGGTTCGGTTTGGCCATTGCTACGACTGGCTGGCCTGCATCGTGCCTCGGCCTCGGCCGAACTTGCGATGCGCGCAGATCCCACAGGCGGGAGTAAGGCATAGACGAGGGCAGGCAAAGGCTGGACTCACTTTCGTCGGCGGCTCTCCTGAACTACGCACTCGACATTGTCCCATCTACAGTTGCCGCAGGGAGCGCCTTCAACGACGTCGCAGCGAACTTTGCGTGCGCGACAGCTCACGCAGGCACGGGCGGCTCTGCGCTTCGTCACCTTGGCCGGGGGCGCGCCATCCTTGAGGTCTGCGACCGACGAGGAGCGCTTCTTGCTCTGCTCCTGGTCCTGGTCTGACGAGGTGTCGTTGGAATCGTCGTGCTGGTCGTGTTGGTCTGTCGACGCAGGCTCCTCTGCGGTTGCAGTCGTCAGTTCCGAAAGATCGGGGGCCGGGTCGGTGGCGGGGGTGGCCTCGAGGGCTGGCGTGGTGGTCGTTTCGGCTGCCATCGTCGCGTGTTGGAACAGTCTCTCCTGTTTGGAGACCGCTTTCAATACCAATTGGCGTGGTTGTTGGGTGTGGGAGCGGAGGAAGCTTGTCAATGGCGATGTTTGCTTCTTCTTTGACAATAACGTCGATTGGGGACTCTCCGGAGTGTCCGAGGTCAGACGACACGTTTCGTGTTCTCAACCACCGGAGTCGGTCAGTAGCTATGGTTTCGATCAGATGGCAGACGCTCGTGTATACGGGCTTTGGGCGACAAGGGCTCGATGGTCAAAGCAAAGGCTCGTCGAGGCGCGGGACAATAACGTAAACAACAGAACGGAGCGGAACGAGGGCGCGTTGAGATGAGCATTGAATGTTTCCCGAGACGGCACTAAAAGAAAAGAAAAGCTGTTTGGTGTCAACCCGCGAGGAATGCTGCGGCGGATGAGTAGACTCTGGCGTGTCTCTGGATCGGGTTGTCTCGTGACGAGCGCAATGTGTCTTGGAAAGGTTTGTTTTGGGGGTCCAAGTCCAAGAGGCAACTTCAACCTCGAAGTGTTTTGAGAAAAGCCGGAGCTACGGGCAGGTGGAAGGGGAAGCGGGCATGTGGGGGTCCAAGGGTGCGAAGGAGAAAGGGGAGGTGGTATTATACTTGTATGATTCCAATGGAATCCATCTTTTCGCATCGGCGCTGAGCTTGACACAAGGAGCTTTGGAACGGACACACACACACACACACACACCACCTTGTCTCTCTCTTTCTTCCGTCTTGAATTCCCACGAGGCACGCCCCCCCCGGTCGCCGGTCCCATCCCACCCTCCTCCTCTTCGTCCGTTCTCCACTTCTTCTTCCTGGGCTCTTTCACTCCTCTCCGATCCATTAACGGGACTAGTCCGGGCGAGGAAACGAGGAAGGCCAGGCCAGGCCAGCACCTTGCTGCACCTGGCAAGGCAGGCACAGGGCAGGGCAGGGTGAATAATTAAAGCAGGATCCCCAGTAGCAGCGACCATGACTACGAATTGTACTAAGGTACCTAGGTAGTTTACCTACCTATACCTTGCTACGTACTGTACCCGAATTGTGGGGAAACGAAGCTAACCGTGGATAGATGCAAGAAATGGAGACCGAGTGGATGTGTTAGTCAGGTATGGGACAAGGGTACTGGGTACTGTACTGTATGAGACGGAGGACCGAGATACGTACATTGCTACCTAGGTACAACTTAGGTAAACCATCACCTACCAGTCTACGGATGCTACTGCCCAGGATACCTACGATACGCCTCTCCGTCTTATTACAACACGTACCGGACCGTCCGTCACTTCACGATGCAAAACAAGGACGGCCGATTGTTTTGCCCCTTCCCTCCCCTTGGCCGCGTCTGTTTTGCTGCGCTCGTCCGCCTTAGCGGCCGTTGACGAGTAGGTAGGTAGGTAGGTAGGTACTCCGAGCTTCGAGTGCTTCGACTGTTGGGCGCCTTGACTTGTAGAGCTGTCATCTTTTTCTGTCCGATGACCCGTGACCTGCACACAGAGGCGGCCACGGGACGTCTCGTTGTCTGCCACGGCCGAGCATTGGCCCAGAAGCCAGCGTGGAACCAATCCCGCACTGCGCAATCACCATGCCGCGCAATGCGCAGTACTCCTTACCTCACCTCTTCTTCCATGACAAAAAGTCCCATCCGTGCATGGAATGTCTGACTAGACAGAATACAATAGTTCACCTTCCGTGTGGATTACCTACATTACGCCAGCATTCTTCAAGTCAGCTCTCACCTGTATCCGTACCATGAACTGTACACAAACTAAGCCGCCTCTACCTACCTACTTGCAGTGTATAATAGATATATACTTGAAGATATCTGTACCTACATGCCTACAAACCTGCTTATCCCCCTCCCCCACCAATGTGAGTTTACGCCTCCCCCAGTCCGCCACGACGAGCTCGCGTGTGCACCGTGCTGTTCTTGTCCCATCCCATATAAATGTACCACCCATTATCCTTCGTACCCCCTTCCATCCGTCCGGTCGAGCCAATCCGGACGACTGCATCTTACAACCTCCAACTCTATCACATTAAAGACGTAACCTGACCTCATGTCGTCCGCATCTCACATCTCACGCATCAGCAGACGGCCAGCGCCAATCCCCCACATCCGCCAGCCGCCACGGCCGCCGTGTTTGCATGTGAAGCCAACAACGAGCAAACGTGCAGGTGTTGCAGATGTCGTAATCAGACGTCTACGAACCCCTACCTCCCCTTCCAGCCAAGCTTGCATCTCGAGTCTTGGCCGGGGGAGGGGTCGAACATGAAGGGGAGGGGGGGCTTCCGTGTGGGGATAGACAGCTGTTTTTGTCTTGTGGTTATCCACGTATCGTAGTGTAAAGTAGGCAGGCATACATAACCTGTACGTAAATAGGTAGGTAGTGTAGCTGTGGCAAGGCAGGGGGGGGGGGGCAGGAGGGGAGGAGGGCAGGCAGGTCACCGAGCGGTGCGGTGATCATTCCGCCGCATCTCGACGACCTGGGGTCCTGTCCATACCTATCCGTACCGCTGCCATATCTGAGGACCTATAGGTAGTGCCTACACTAGCCGTATCCGCGCAAACCCGTCGTTGCTGTCGATTGTTATCAAACCTCTTGCGGCCTCGTACATACTGCGTAACCCGTGGCCTCATGGGACAATCAATAATACACTACCTGCTTACCTGCTTACCCGATCACCTACCTACCTACCTTGGGGTTTCCGCACGCCTGCTGCACCTGCACCTGTAGTTGCACCTGCACAGCAAACCCTGGCCGATCCTGCTGTTTTTGATGCCGACCCCTCCTGCTTTCACTCGACAAATGTCGCCCTCTTTGTTACTTATCACCAGTCCCATAATACTCGGCTTGCCCTATCTGATCTGGCGTGACGTGTTTTGCGCAAGCTGCACCAAGTCGACTTTGCCGTATCGACGCTAGTACGTGGCTCGTAGCCTGTACCAGTAGGTACCAGTACCACTACCAGTACCAGCGCCAGGCCAGCATCTTTTTAACTTCTTCACCAGCCCGGCTTCGCCATATCCAACCTCACGACAACACGCCCAAACCCAAACCGGCAGACCGTCTTCTTCACCGCAAAAACGAAGACAAGAAGGGCGAAAACACACACCTTGTCGTCCCCGACCTCTTCTCCGCTATCCGTTTCTCAATCTCCATGTCAAGATTCGACCAGACGACGACAACCCAAGCCACCAACACACGCTGACTTGCTCTCCACAACCCAGGCCCCTGGCTTAACCCTTCCCCTCCATCTCCTCTCCCCCTACCACCCCCGTCTCTCCCCATCATCACTCCTACCTTGCGGAGGTGGCCAATCACGACTTTTGGCATGCCGTTGGCTAACCCACCCAAGACTGGGCTTTGTCCTTCGCTCTTCCCGGTTCATCGTTGACCAGAATCTGCCTGTACATGCACCGTATTATGTAGTACTCTGTATCCGTACTACTATATCCGTACGGATGAGTACCTACACCAACGCCAGCCTCGCGAGTCAGGACCCATCGAGTCAGCCCCGGTGTGGGCGTCAAGGATCACGCTCACGCTCAGGCTGCAGTCCACCCCAGCCCTCACCGTGGCATCCAACCACAAACGCCTACATAATCCTTAGCCCATCGTAACTCTCAATGCCCCTAGTGGTTACCTACCCCAACTTTAAAGCATCACGAGCCGCTGTGCAATTTTTACACCTCATCTAAAACACCACCCGTGCTGTGCTGTTGGACCAGATCAATTGCTTCTGCCCTTAGTCACCGATCGAGCTGGTGTGCTGCGACGGACTGTGTCCGAAGCCAGTCAAGCGTCTCGACCACCCCGTCCAGTCTGGCGTGTCTGATGTCTTGTGTGTTTGAGGACACCCTCCCCCCTCCCTTCTCATAGTCGTGCAGTCCCGCAATGTCATGAATCACCCGCCACATTACTTCTCATTGTCCAGTCAAAGTTCGGCGTCAAGATTTGAATCAAGTCTGCTGTTACTTCATAGCTCGGCTTCTCGAACCCCCCACCTTTGCTCTAGCGATCCATCAGGGTTTCGCCTCGTCATCGTTGTTGTCGTTGTCGTCGCCGTCTCATCCACTGTACTGTATTTATTGTAAGTTATGTACACTATGCCCTTTGATTCGAAGGGCAAAAAGCACAATGCAATGCACCATTCCCATTTCATACACTGCCGCGACCGAATCGATGCGTCACCCTCCAATCACGTCCATTCCAGACCTGGAAATAGCTCCATTCGCCCAGCTGGATTCGGCAATAGTCGGGACTGGGCGGCGGGTCACCCCTGTTTGGCCACCTCCACCCGCGGGTCTCGATCACGATCCCGTCTTCAGGTCATGACAACAAAGAGCAGGGAAAGGAAGGAAGAAAAGAGAGAGAGAGAAATGGAAAAAGAGTCTAGATGAAAGAGAAACACTAGTAGAATATCTATCCAAATTCCTACAGCCCAGACCCCTGAGGCAGCATTGGTTCGCTCAGCGTCAACCATCACCCCTGCGTCCTGTCGAAGCTTTCGCGGTACGTACAGTCGTGTTCTGTTCCGGCCCATCCATCCATCTCGAAAGACAATCCTTCCGCCCAACCCCTGCGGAGAGAGAGAGACAACAGATTAAACAAAGGCCATCTTCAAGGCCTCGAGTCCGCATCTCCGAGAGAGAGAGAGAGAGAGAGAGAGAGAGAGAGAGAGTGTGTGTGTGTGTGTGTGTGTGTGTGTGTGTCGTTCTGTTGCCTTGGGTGTTTTTTTGTGCTGGCTTTCGCAGCCAGCCGTTGTCACACTTGGCTGTCGCAGGTCAGCCAGACCCAGAGCACCAACCAGCCCACTCCCTTTTCTCCGACACAACTTGCCGTACGTGCGAGTGCGTCGCCTGGTATGACGCTTGCCGTTCATACTGCCTCCGTCGCACGGGGGCAGTCCATCCCGGCCTCAGCATCGGGGGGCGCTCTTCAAACGTCGGTGTCCGTTCCGAAAGCATTTACCGTATCATTGCTGCCAACAGCATGTCATGCTGGCCATACGGAACCCGAAGCCGCTGAAGCCAAAGTGTGTCGCGAAAGCCGAATCGGCACACCATGGACCATCTCAACGCACAACTGGCATATCCCAATACAAAACCATCATCAAGACGCCGGCTCATAATCTGGCTTCCGTTCAACACACGCTGCCTCCGCTAAGCCGCGTGGTAGGGGGGATGATGGCGCTGGTGCGGATACTTGTACACCACACGAGCTTCTTCCCCCTACCATCACCACACATACCGGGTGGAGAAAGGCAACGCATGGGAATAAGCCCTCTCGCCCAATCACCGCACACGCCGTTGTGGGTCGGAGCCGGCCGGGCCTGGGTGGGTCGCCGACCTGCTCCGATTCTCATATCCGAATCTGCCCTTGCTTGCAGCTCCATTCGCCCCTCCCCACCACCCACCTCCCTCCCTTCAGTCTTGCTCTCCCCCAATGACCCCAGCGCCTTCTCCACGGCTCCTTTGCAAATCAAGGCACGACGGGAAGAGGGGCAGAGGGGCAGCTGGCTGGCGGAGACAAGTCAAACAGATGGACGCGCCCCCTCCCCCTCCCCGCCCTTTCTCCGCTTCCTGCTTATAATGCCTGCTTCACCAATGGCTGCGCGGCTGGTTTCGAGGTAGCGCTCTTGAAAACGGGCGGACCAAGACTTCAAGCGGGCGGGAAGTTGCCGACGAGGGGTTTACGCTGTAGTTCGTGGGTGGCCTCCGTCTGGGCTATGACTTGACCTGCCGCTGCCGTTACCGGTTGTGCGTGCCTTCTCCATGGGGTAAGCCGCCTCAACTCCACGATCTCCCATGCTTGGCCTTTTCGATGATACGCTGGTCCGGTGTTCATTATGATCCATTTTTATTTTACTTTAGTTTAATCTTCTGGCAGCTGCCTCATCGACTCTGTGGGCCAATCAGGCGTCTAATTCTACATTGCGACCGCCGTACCGCCGTAACGTCTCCCATCCTGTATCCATGCATCAAAAACAAATGAACGATATGTCGACGCCCGTTTACTGGCCCGTCGCCGGCGCCGCCTCGTTAGCCTTATCCAACCGCGCGAGCGACTTCGCGTCCAGCCCGGCGTACCACTGCTTCAACAGAGCCGCATACGACGTCTCCCCCTTCGTCAGCTCCACCGGCGGCCCGCGAATCTGCGGGAGCTCGTCCTCGCCCTGTTGCTCAAAGACGGCCCAGCTGGAGCCGTCGTTGGCCCGGAGCCCAAACCCGCGCCC
The DNA here is from genome assembly GCA_034509685.1 of Colletotrichum cereale. Lineage (NCBI taxonomy): Eukaryota > Fungi > Ascomycota > Sordariomycetes > Glomerellales > Glomerellaceae > Colletotrichum > Colletotrichum cereale. The sequence goes on along the minus strand of JASUDE010000001.1, from coordinate 353,419 downwards.
CGTCAGCACCATGACGCTGAAGTTGCGCAGCAGGATCACGTCGCCTGGGTGCACCACTGGCAGCGCCGCCTTGTGCGGCCGGAAAATCTGCACTGCGACCGTCTGCGAAGGTGCGACCGAGTGGTCTGTGACGTTAAACGCCAGCATGATTCCCCGAGGGCCTCCCTTGGCGCGCTTGGCCTCGGGCGGCTCTGTCGTCGCAACCGCGAACACGTCCACGGCCTTGCCCGGATGATTCCGAAGCACCTTGAGCGAAATGCAGTCCGGCACGTCCGCGCGCAGTGATCTCGTGAGCTGCGCTTTGAGCGCAGCGGGCGTTTGCTCGGCGGCCTCTTTAGGTGTTGCCTCTCGTTTGCTCTGCTTCGACTTGGCGACGTCCTTATCCTTGGGCTCTTTTGTCTCCTTCGGCTTAGCGGCCTCCCTCTCCTTGGGCTCCTTCACCTTGGGAGCCCGCGACGGTGACTTGATGGCACTCCTCGCGAGTTGCACGCTACCGTCCTCGGCATCCGGCGAATCGCTCTTCAATACCAGGCTCTGCGATCTAGCACGGTTAACTCGCGTGCTGTCAGGGGTCGTGCGGTCTGATAGGCGCGTCGACCGTCGTGATGCGATGGATGCACGGGCCAATGTAACGCTAGGATCCTGATCCTTGTTGATAGTATCCGACCTGTCTCCTCGGTGTCCGCGCCCTTGCCTCGGAGATGGCTGCGCAGCGTGGACTTCCTCCGAGGCATCCTCGGCGATAAGAGACGACTGCGCCTCGGACGGTTGCGCCGAGGAGTCTCGGATTTGTGATAACTCTTCGTTGGTGGGTGAAGTCGCATCAGCTTCATATGACGCCTCCAAGGAAGGTTCAATGGTTTGTCGAGATTGGATCGGGGCTGTGGGTGGTGCTGCTTGGTTCCCCGGTTTCTCCTGAGCCTGCGACTGCCTGTCGACTTCTGGCATAGAGACACAAATCTGCGATGGAGCATCGTCGTCAATTTCTGGCACAGTGACCTGAGTATTGGCCTCTGGAACCTCTGTAGCCTCTGTGGCCTGAGTCTCGACAAAAGACAGCGAGATGCTTTCGGTTTGTTGCGTTCCACCCATTGTGAGTAGTTCCATACCATCCTCCTGCATGTCGAGCTGTTCGCTGGCTTGCGAGGGTTGCGTCTCAACAAGCTTGACTTCCTCATAAGACTGGGACCGAAAATGTTCAGTTTTAGGAGACGGCACCATCCCCTTTGACATATTGCCATCTGGCCGGTCCAGGTCCATGAAGTCTTCGGATGCCGCCTCAAGTAAGCACTCATCAGTAGCGGCCAGAGGCTCGGCGACGGACATCTCAACCGTCACGCGTGATATTTCAATAAACTCTTTCTCTAGGACAGCACCCGCGTCGCCAGCTGTCTCGCTGTCTCGCGAGACTGGCCGCTCCTCGACCGTCTGCGTTGTCGTGATTGTCGTAATTGTTTGATCCTCAAAGATCATTGACTCTTCTTGCAGCTGGGTTTGGATGAGCTGATCCTCGGTCATCTCATCCATATCCACATCGGAGTCTTCATCTCTGGTCTCGTCAACGGACATCGCTTCAGTGTCAGCCATGTCCACATCAGTAGGACAAGGGGAGTCCCCGCTGCTAGACTCCATGTCTACCTCGACCGGAGTCTCCGGGGAATTCGTGACTCCTATTTCGACCTCTGACTCGACGGCAACTCTTTGTTCCATAGCAATGCCTTGGTCACCCTCAAGGGACTGGCTCTCTTTCAATCGAACCTCGGAGGTTTCAATCTTGCTCTCAGTTACTTGGGTCTCGAGCACTTCCGGTGTTTGTTCTTCGTCCAATTCTTGGCCAACGACTTTGTCGACTTGAGTATTTTCCGTTTGCACTTCAGCGGCCTCGGCCACCTTGATCTCAACCTCTGGCGTTGGTTGGACATTGGTAACGGCATGGATCCCCACATTAGAGTCGATGTGTCTCTCCTCAGCTTGGACGCTACGAGCCTCCCCGATATCGAGAACCTCTGACTCTCCTGGTGTATTTTGACCCTCGTTTTCGTTTACGATATGGTCGGAAGGGACGACGGCGTCTTCAACCTGGGTATCAGAGTCTCTGCTCGTTTTGGCTCCTTGCAAGACCGGTGTCTGTTCACTGTCGGTTTCCATAGCAGCTGAATGGGACAGAATAGCCTGATTGTCGTCCATTGGGGCTTCCGAGTGTTCGTCAGCTGGGATACTTGGTTCTTCATTCACTGAGATTTTGGTCCCCCCGTCCGTCCTGACCGCCGGCGTGTGCATGCTCTCGATGGTTGGCTCGTCTGGCTCGTCTGGCTGAGTCTGGGGTTCTTGGTCTTGTGCCTCGGACTCTTCGTTAATGGCGAAATCTTTGCGTGAAGGTGTCTGTTGTTTCGTATCAAGGTCAGCCGGGACTTCTGCAGAGGGCACAGCTTCCGTCTCCGTTACTCCATCGTCCAACCCCGTCATCGTTTCGACGTCTGTCCGCTCTGGAGTGTTCCGGTCACCCTGGAAGTCGTCCGCAGCTAATTCCTCCTCCAACTCCTTCTCCAAGTCTGTCGTAAGTACCTCCGAGTCATCCCTTGAGCTGGGACGAGAAGAGCCTCTGGGGAGGCTCGTGGTCTGTGGCAACTTGATGGGGCTCATCGTCTCGAGATCGTCACCAAGCGTCGCTGATGTCAAGTCCAGTGCATCAAAAGCAGATCTCGAAGACATTGGCCGAGGCATTGGTGTTGGTGTGCCAACACGGGATGTCTCCTCTTCGCTCTCTTCGCCCGACGAGCCATGAGAACTTAGTTGACTACCTTCATTGCTGACGGACTTTGCTTCACTCTCTTCCCTGTCGCTCGGACCGTCTTCTTCCATTTCATCAGTGGAACCATCGTACTGTGGCATCTGGCGCAGTTGAGCGGGAGTGGGTCGGGAAGGCGGAGCCTCGTCCTCGTCCTCGGAGTCCGAAAGCAGGCTGATTACCTCCGGCGCTCCTCCTCGTGGTGCAGCGGGCGGTGGTTGATTCTCCAGGTCCTCGTCCTCGTACTCCTCCTCCTCGTCGTAGTCGTCGTATTCTTCTTCAGAGTTCTCGACATTCTCTTCAAATCCGTCTTCCTCATTGTCCTGAAGTTCAGGCTCGAGTATTTCGTCATCTGCCTCTTGGCCATAGTCTGACTCTAAATCCGTACCGTCTTCGTCATCTTGGTTATTGCTGAGATTGCGGTAGTTGGTAATGTCATAGTCTCCACCGCCATCGTCGGCATCGTGCTCGGCTTCCTCTTCACTGTCTTCGCTGCTGCTGCTACTGCTACTGTCTTGTTGCTCGCCTGCCACAACTTCGTTCTCTGTATGTTCAGAGGGCATCTCGGTGTACGTCCTAGAAGGAAGTTCCTCTTCGGGGCCATCTTCGTCCTCCGAAGCGTGGTCTTCCTCCGCTCTCGAAGCCGCCTGCTCGCCTTCTGCATCCTCACGGTTTTCTTTGATCTGGACCTCGCGCTTTTCGGCCCAGCTGTTGTCGGGCATGGCTTGTGCCTCAGATTGATGTCCTGCCTGCCGTTCCTCAGCTGCTGTATCTCCAGATCTTACAGGCGGCTTGGAATAGTGTGCGGATGTAAGTCCCCAGGGAACTTGCTGAGGCTCGATAACACCGTCCACAACAACTGTGTGGTGCTCCCCTTCAAGGCTATGCTGTTGCGGATGGTCTCGGTACGCGGCTATTGGCTCAGGCACAGGCTGCGACGTGAGTGCAGCATGAGGTCCAAAGTTGGGACCATCGAGAAAAGATGCGGGGTAATGGCCATGCGTATCAAGACCGTGGTCGAGCCCAGCTTCAGGATATGCATTCGGATGCTCTTGGAACGACCCTTCAGCGCCGTAATGTGGCTCCATGCCTCCCTGGAGACCATGGCCAAACGCCGGGCCGAGGGTTGGCTGCTGAAAAGCTGGCGTGTATTGCTCGTGAGCTGAGGTGAACATTGGCATGGGCGCATGCTGTCCAAATGACAGACCTGGCGTTAGCCCAACATCTGGGCTGGGAGGGAGATCAGACTGAACCCCTGAGTCGATCATTGTTGATTTTGAAGGTGTCTGCCAGTACGATGGGTTCTCGCGAGCCTCCGCAGCAACCTGAACCTCCATGAAAGGGCTCACATCCCGCTCGATTGTCTGACAGCCATCGTCAACCATCTTTGGCCGCGAAGGCGTGGCTACCGCCAGTTGTTCCTCCACCATTGGCGTATCCTCGCTTTTCTCCTCCTCAGGGTTCTCCGGCTCGGGGCTGGGCGATTGACTGGCATATCTCCAGACTTCGCTGTATCGGCCAGTCTTTGATCGCTTCTTGGCACGCGCTCTTGCCGCAACGTCTTCGTCGAAAATGTCCATGCCTCCTCCATCGAACAAAGACCCATACGACATGCGAGCGCGCTTGAGAAAGGCAGGCGAAGCATACTCGTCCGCCCCAACATTTTGATCGATGACTCTCTTGCTAGAAGGCGCAATAGGTGTTGCTGTTATTTCGGGTGTCTTCTCTTTTTCCGTAAACGGGTCGAGGGCCGACTGTGGCAGCTCAATTTCGGGCTCTGGTTCGGGTTGGACTGGGTGATCGACATCGATGACCTTCACGTCATCAGAGTCGCTAATTTTGGCCTTTCAAACTTAGCAACGAACAAGCAAATCTATACCCGGCATACCTGAAGGAGCACCCTCTCTGTGAATCTCAGCTGCCAATCCAGACTCGTCCCCGGAACACGCGTCTTGGAGTCATCCACGACGAAATCGACTCCATCCAAAGACAGTGTAATCTCATCACCACTTCCAAGAGCTGCCTCGGCAACTGCCTTGGCACTCGATCCATCAAACTCAACGCGCACTTGACCCTTGGCGCGACGGAGTCGATAATCAGGCTCGGCGAGTAGGAAAGCAATCGTTTTCTTGACGATGCTATACGGCCAGGTGATCGTGACAACACCCCGCGCGACGCGCTTCTTGGGATCCTGGATATCGGGGCTCAATTGCGCAATCGGTATGCCCTCGGCAACTTCGAGCTGCGCAGGTAGCTGAACCCCAGACATCGCGTCATGGGTCTCGGGACGCGGCGGAGCTGGTTGTGCTGAGAGGAAGGGCGTTCTGGGCTATGGAGCATCAGCGGAGGATGTGCAAGGTGTCAGTCTTTCGGTTGCTTGTTGTTACGAAGAGGTCGAGCGTGGCCGGCCGCAAAGGTTGATTCTGTGGTACGGCATCGTTCGTGAACAATTTGGTGGTGTGGAAAGTGGAACGAAGCTTAAGCTGCACCTGCCGCAATTGCCTGTGGGTCCAGGTCGCAAACAGAAATAGCAGGCGGTGTGTAAGCCGGTAGTTCTTATCGATAAGATGCGGATGTCCCGGGAGTCACATGACGACAAGCTCGGGTGAACCTTACGTACCTACCCAACTACCTAGATACCTAGTTAACTTCTACCGGGGACCAAAATAGGCATGCTGTGCATTGTCGAGTGTGTTTTATCCGAACAAACCATCCACTCAGTTGTAGGAGACATGGTTATGCGTCGTGGACGTGGTAAGACGAGGATCTCTGTCACCCGGCAGTGTCCACAATTGTGTGTCCGAAAGGGCCCAGTTAGGTACCGATATAACGCATTGCACCCCGTGGGGCGTGATCTGTTGTTCCATCGCTTCAAGACCACCCGGCTCGTTCCTGCAAACAAACAGAAAGGCACGCCCTTGTGTCTCACACCAACATGACTGCCCCATTCGACATCAAGAAGATCGCCGTCATCGGTGCTGGGCCGACTGGTTTGGCGGCCGCAAGATACCTTTCGGCGCAGGGAACCTTTGGGACTGTGGACGTCTTCGAGCAGCAGGCCGAAGTAGGCGGTGTCTGGAACTACAGCGAGCATCCGACCACATCTCTCCATGTGCCTCAGACCGATCCATTCTGTCCGCAAGACCCTCCGCTCCGGCCCAAGCCCGGTGCGCCTCCCGTGTTCCCCACCCCGATGTACGGGTCACTTCACGCCAACACCGTCAAGACGACAATGAACTACAAAGATGCACCGTTCCCAGATGACGCGTGGGTGTTTCCGTCTCGGCAGTCCATTTACAACTACCTGGTGGAGTACGCCAAAGACGTGCGCCATCTCATCAAGTTCTCCCATCAGGTCAAGGCGCTCGCCCTGCGACAGGAGAACGGCAGAGACCAATGGGACCTCGACGCAGCTTGCACCATCAGCGGTCGCAAGTTCAGCGACACTTACGATGCGCTGGTGATCGCCAATGGGCATTACGCTGTGCCTTTCATACCTGATGTAGAGGGTATCGAGGCCTTCCACAAGGCTCACCCCTCAGCCATCCTGCACTCCAAGAATTACCGCGTCCCTGAGCCCTTCACGGGGAAAAAGGTGATTGTTGTCGGTAACGGGCCGTCAGGTCTGGATATTGCCCGTCAAATCAGCCCGGTAGCAGACAGGGTGTATATGTCTGTCCGGCACCTGACTCCACCAGACAAGGTCCATCATATTGGCGTGACGGAGGTCCCACGCATGGTGGAGTTTGTATCGGAAAAGAGGGCCGTTGTTTTTGAGGACGGAAGGGTTGAGGAAGGTGTCGACGCTATTATCTACTGCACCGGCTTCTTCTACAGCTTTCCGTTCCTCCCTGAGCTACTCAAGCCAAATCTATTGCCATCCGGCAAAGGCGTCCGAGGCTTATACCAGCACCTGTTTCTGATACAGCACCCAACCCTCGCCTTTGCTGGGTTACTCGTCAAGACGGTGCCCTGGCCGGTGGCGGAGAACCAGGCTGCAGCCCTTGGGGCGGTTTGGTCGAACGGGCTGAAGCTGCCACCCGTCGAAGAACAGGAGAAGTGGGAGCTCGACCTCTTCAAGAGACGCGGCGACAAGAACATACATGTGTTGCCCGATGATGGAGACGATGGTCGCCACCTCAACATGCTGCATGATTGGGTGGCGGAGTCGACGGAGAAAGGCAAGGAACCTCCGTACTGGCATGACGAGCAGTTCTGGGAGCGGGGGATCTACTGGCCGAGCAAACAAGAGTTCGAGAAGCGAGGGGGGAGTGCGACGACGCTTCGAGAGCTTGGGTTTGTGTATCCAGGAGTCGGGAAGTGGATGCACGTGGCGCCAAAGCTGTAGGATCCCATTGTCGACGACAAGCGATAGAGTCTAAATCATCAAGCGAGTCTATAATTATACCTTCTTGCTTGGAGATGGGATCAGCTACGCGCAAAGTCCAGTCTCGCCAATCGTGGTGAGACGGTCGCGCAATACGCAAACGCCGCACCTCAAGCGATGTGCACCGGAACTACCTACACAATGCTTGTCTACTGTCAACTGAGCTCCAGCCAAGCTCCACGACCCCTCGCGTTCAATCTAAGAGCTCCAGGGGAGGTAGCCGAATTCGAAGTAGCGTGACAGGGGGAGCTGTCAGGCGAAATGGTACCGAGCGCGTTTCCGGGCCAGCCAGCGGTGGTTTAATGACGGCAGGGGAAACATTTTTTCTTCGGGGCAATCAGAGGAAATGAGCAGTGCCAGGTCTCGGATTCTATCGCGTCTATTTGGTTGGGACGCGACTGTTTGGAATTTGGATTCTGGAATGAAGGATGAAAGTCTTGAGGATGTGTGTCGAAAGACGATGTCCCGGTAGACCATAGAGCTGCATCGGTGACCAATGGCGATGGCCTGTGACGTGTCGACATTCTGCTCCTTGGTGCTTGGGTGAAGGGGTAGCTGGCTAGGTAGGCTATCCGTACCTAAGGTACCCAGTTCACTAGCGGCAAGGTTAGGTGGGGGATGGTGATCGCCGGAAGCGATGGAAGCGGTTGGTGTGGGCTGGCGCCATGCTCTGGTATAAGCCGTCCCCTGTTCGAGCTCTTGTCGCCAGCTCGTGCCGCTTATGATCGCTAGGTACCAAGATGATTTCGTGAGAACTTTCAGAGCTTCGTTTGACACCGTCCGTAGGCGTGGGCCGTGTCACCGTATCGAAGCATGCAGGTCTCGCAGGGAAGCCCCATGCACCCGAGCGTCCGTATCAATGCTGTGCGGCCTGTCATCTCATGTTGCTTACCTATAAAGTAACGTAGGGACAACGAACGTACTAGGGGATGCTCGCCTTGCAGACATCTCTACGAATAGATGATGGTGGGTGCAGTAGCGTAGCGAGACATACCAGAGCATCAGGCAAGACACCCCTTTTTGGAAAAGTCCGAACCGCGTTCAGAAATAGGTTCCCTGCTGATCCAAGCCGCAGAGCAGAAGCTGGCGGTGGCCTCATCAACACAAGACAGGGAAACCCATCGCACGACCAGCATGACGATTACGGAAGACGTTAAGATGCGGCGGGTGGCATCGTCTCCCGCATGGGTGTCCTAGAGCTCTTCAGCACTAATTATGCATGAAGCCGCATCTCAAGGCGCAAGGACTCAAGGAGCAAGCAGCCCACCGCAGCAGTCCCGTCCGCCCAGATGGCCAACGACGCGAACCAATCTCGCGACACGTCAGGGTGCGCCGCGAAGGGGATCGGCGGGGACACGACGTGGACGGATTCCGGTGGCCCGCTTCGATAGTCGTGGTGTTATTAAACCTGGTCTGGCGCGTGTGTTGGGTTCCCAATACAGACAGGGCTGGGCTGGCTGGCGCAGGCGCGTTCGAATGACGGGAGAGGGGATGGATGTTGGAGGCAGGCAGGCACGCCTCTTAACCTAGAACAGGTTGCATCTCCACACGAACCGATCAATCCTCACTCTCCCAGTCCCAGACACACCCAGGTACCTCGCCCGCTGCGCCCGGCGTTCGGGTACCTACCTGGCTCTCCCACCCCCGTCCCCGTACTTACTGCAACCAATATCCGTCAAATCTCATCAATAAATCTCCTCTTTCTTTCGACCACGCCAAACTGCTAATCTCTTTTTTTTTACCAGCCCTTTACTCTTCCCTTCCCTTCCCTTCCCCGGTGTCGTTGTGCCTGCTTCAAGTCTCGAACCCGCGCGAAGCATCCCCAGTTACCTACCTACCTCGTTCTTTCATCATTCACTATCGCTCCCTAACTTGCCTTACCTTACCTTACCTTACCTTATCTACCACTCTCTTTCTTTCCTTGAATACACATCTGCAACACCCAGGTACTCACTCTAGGATTCATACATATTCTTCCTTATTTATTACCACCTTCCCCCGGATCCCTGTGCTCCCTTGCATCTTTCATCTTCAGGAACCCGTACCGCGCCGCGCCCTGGTCTCTTTTCCCGCCATCACCGACTCTCTCCTGCGGCTTCCCGAACGAACAACGGCATCGCTTTCCAACGGCGCGACGGCGCGTGCGACCAGCTTCTTTCCCATTCTTTGATAGTCAAGAACACTAGACAAGAACGAAACACCACCCAGGAAGGGACCCTCTGCGGCCTCTTTAGGACAAAAGTTCACAAGCACCACCGATGATCCGCGACATGGCCATCCTCCTTGAAGACGTCTTCTTCCCAGGCCCATAGAAGCAAGCCATGCCTGCTTGCTCGACAAACCAACCGATCACTCGACACCTGAATTCACAACCACCATCATGACCGACCCCCTACCGCCGCCTATTACGCCTGGGCCCGGCCAGCACCTTCGGCCGCCCAGGCGCCAGTATCGTCTCTCCGAAGAGCACTCCCCCAGCCGCACCCGAAATACCGACGACCTACTGAGCCGCCTCACGCCCATGACCGCGGTTGAAATGCTTCAAATGCCCACCGCCGAGCTGAAGCAATGCCTCGACAACTCTACCGCTAGCGAACAGGAATTCGCTTTGCGCGCCGCGATGGCCAGCCGCAAGATATACGAGTGGCTCGAGGAGCTCTCCGACTGGCCCTGGCCGGCCACCAGCGGCTCTGCCGGCTTTGAAATGCCAGATGCAAGGAGGACGAAACTTGACGATGCCGTTGCCTCCGACACAGAGTACCTGGGGTGCCTTCCTGCCAAGGATGTGGCCCAGTATGAGCAGCGCGTGGACGGCATTTCTTATGACATGGACCAGCTGTGTATCGAGGACATCAAGACTCATGTCATGCACACACATATCCTTCCGCTTTCGAGACCGGGGACACCCAATCTGGATTCGCGGTCTATCGCGGCGGCACTCTCTTACAACCGGATGGACGATTTGACGGCCCTTCTGACCGCAATCATCGTTCAAGCACTGCCAAACCTGTCCAAGCTGTGCCGGCTGCTAAAAGTCTGGTACATTCGGCTCTCTGTGCTCCGCCGCATACCTGCGCTGTTGACTGGAATTACAGAGGCGGAATTCGCCCTGGAGTCTGCGTGGAATGTGCTGTCATCTCCGGCAGGAACGCCGATGGAGAATAACGTCAGACAACAAGCGCAAGACGACTTCTCGCGGTTCAAGCATGCCTTCACCGTGGTCAAGGGGGTGCTGGAGAAGCAAATCACCAAATCTGGTCGCAGCCTTGACTTTATGCTTGACAATCTCGAGGGGTTGCAGGACACACTGCCCGAAGCCTGGCTTGACCGCATGGAGGCCGTTGAGAGGAATTACGCCGACTGGGTGGCCTCTGGCGAACAAAAGATGAGAGAAGGGGAATGGCGGCAAAAGACCATCGCCAAAGTTGGGGTTGAACCCCCCCTGGCTCTGCCAGTTGTCGACGAGGATCCAAACACTTTCACCTTACCGGTGCCTATCACCATTGACCCGCCAGAAGAGGAGATGGGGGAGACGAACTCCTCTGACACTTCCGGTGAGGCCACGCCAGAGCCATCCAATGACACAGATGAGGACGACACAATCGAGCTGTCCCTTGCACAGTTGCAAGCACAAAAATCAGCACAAGAACCAGCACCAAAAACGAAACAGCCGTCCGTCAATGGCTTCGATGGCTCCAGCGAGGTGCCAAAGCCCAAACGAACCCCTTTGGCCGAGGTTCTAAACGAAAGCACCAAGAAGGCCGGCCCACCCGAAGGTAACAAGCAATCTGTCGTATCCAAGCTTAGGGCAGTTTTCGAGAGCAAAACGAGATCAGAGTCGTCGTTTCTCGTTGACGAAGTGAAAATTTTGTCCGACACACCAGATGACGAAGACGAAGTCCAACTGCCCCCTTTGATCCGTCCAGACCGACGCGGCAGTGACGATTCGGAGTTGTCGACGGTCATACATGGTCACACCAGCCTGCTAGCAGACGGCTCCAGCGACATGCCCGAAGTCTCTGCCTCGCCGCCTCTGCCGCGTCCGAACCGTCTTGAGACCCTGAGTCAGAAGTCCGCTGCCGACCGTTTCATGAGCATCAGTCCTCCAAGCTCGCCCCCGTTCCAACCTAGCATGCGAGATGAAAGCGTCAGTCCAATGATGAGGCCTCAGGATGAGGGTCTGCTGCCAGCGCTGCCTCTCGAGTCGTCCTTTATCGAAGACGACTACGACCACTCCTTCACCAGCGTGGGGACACCAAGAGAGTCCAATGCATCAGACGACCACCTTCGGCAGCAAATTAGCGACATCTTGGAGTCCATCCCTGCCAATATCAAGCTAGCCAGAGCCACACCCAAAGTCGATCTGAACCCACCACCGCCGGACCTGCCCGCGAAGAGGCTTAGAAAGCCCTCGCGGGAGACTATCCGGCGCACAGGCTCCAGCTTGTCCATGGCTTCAAGAGCGTCCTCGCGCGCGCCCACGCCGTGGCTGACTCTCGCTCCGGCATACGCCAAGAATCCCAGGCCCAAACGTGCCCAAAGCAGAAACGACATCCGAGTCTACCACCTATCCCGCTCCACCGGCGAAGCTCCGATCAAGCTCTTTATCCGCTGCGTCGGCGAGCACGGCGAGCGGGTCATGGTGCGTGTCGGCGGCGGATGGGCCGACCTCGGCGAGTATCTCAAGGAGTACGCCACGCACCATGGCCGTCGTTCTGCCGGCCCCGTAGAGACAGCAAAGGTCGAGGTTCAAGACTTGCCGCGGGCTAGCAGCCACGCCGCAAACTCGAGCCCTCCGAGCCGACCGGCATCGGCGCTAGAGATGTCTCCCATGACGCCACTCAACGTACGAAAGTCTAGGAAGTCCTTCGGCGCCGGGGACACCACGGGTTCATCTGTTCCTAGACTCCTGCCCAACACGCCGGCGGTTCCACCAATCCCGGATAAGTATACGCCGTCCTCGGAGGACTCCAACCGGTCGCGGTCCAGCTCTCATATCAGCTGGGAGGAGGAAGGTTCGTTCCTCGGTCTTGCGGGTCCCACAGGCCGTAAGGTCGAGATGAGCGAGGAGAGCCGGGCGTGGGTGGAGAGCGTCAAGGAGAAGGTACGTCTTACTAGCGGCGAGGCGCGCAGTACTTCTGAGTTTGGCGACATGGGCAAGGTCGGAGGCACGAAACGGCTTTTCCGGAAGGGTTGAGAAGCAATGGGCTTGCGCAAAACGACGCATGAGGCGCAACCGGCAAGGCGCAATTTATTTTGTTTCGGGAGGGAGTTGGACTGGCTGCTCGGATGAGACGAGACCATCATACATGATGGACGGAGACGCAGGCAAGCCGCCTCGACGCGATACATGGAGTTGGGGACGTGTCTTTGACTCTCATGAGGCGTAAATCACCATGGAGGACCATTTCTTTATGTCAGCGGGGCTTGGGGGGTGCTTCACCATAAAGGCATAGCGTGGCCTATTTTCACATTTCCTTAGCTCGGCACTTCACCTCATTACCAACAGCTATTTCTTTGCTGTCCTCTTCGCACGAATACCCCCTTCCCCCTCGATACATTGCTCGAGTTAGACCCAGATACTTGAAATCGAAGAAATTCGCAGTCATTGTGCTAGCAATATGTGACGATGTTATCGGCAGCCTTGGACTGACATGTAAGTTCAAAGCCACATCCGGTAGCTGCGTGGGGGGCCGGGCCCTGGCCCAAGCATGAGCGACATCCCGTCCTCCCTCCGCTTTCCCCGGCCAAGGAACCAAATCATCCAAACCCCAAGCGGACACACCACAAGCATTCGATACACCCCTGTCCGCCCTACTACCCACCCATCGACCCATCGGCGTGCATGCACTCCGCACGACCCCTCCCTCCCCGACCGAACAATACAGTCAAGCCTCGCTGAAGACGGGAAGTAGGATCATCCGCGATGACAGAACCCGCAACCCACAATCCCAACGTCGGATCAAGGTCTGGCCAGCAAGGGGAAAGCGGGAGGGTGTGGGGGTATGGCGTCTGTGGGGGAAGTCCTGAGAACGGTTCGAACGAGGGAGGTTTTACTTTTTGATCATCCGATGTCCTACTTTGGGAGAGGGGGAAGGGGTGGCGTGAGTTTGAGAGCCATTGTTGCGGTCCGTCGCTCTCGGTTGGAGGTGATGGACTTGTAGACGCTACTTGTCCATATCTCGAGAGTTCAGAAAGATACCCGTTAAGACGCCGTTGGACCTCCGCCGGCCCTCGGGAAGCTTGAGCTTATCCTTGGCAGTACAGGTCTATGTAGCTTAGTAAGGGGGGGGGGGGGGTTGAATGTTTAAGACCGAACCACCCCACCCCCACCCCCTCTCCTCAAACCATAAACAATATGGTGTTCCGTCCACTGCATTCCCGGAAAGCGTCTGTACCTACCTCCGCAGCATGGCAACCCCCTGTGCCTTGCTGCACTGTCTCGCTTTCGATTCTCTAGCGCCACTCCCGGCCCGGGTTTTGCTCGTCGTATGTCTCACGCACGGCGGAGAGTCGGTCATTCGCCGCGAGTCGGGGGGGAACGATTCTCACGGCGAAAACTCTGCGCATGCGCCCGCCTGCCCAGCCCGGCCTAGCCCGGGAGGTGACGGCTGGGAAGCATCCCCCCCTCCCAACAGGTTCCGAGCCCTCCCCCAACACACTTTGGACAGTTCACCAGTTGGAGGCGGAATTCTTGGGGCAGCCCTCGTTTTAGGGGGGGGGGGGGTTACAACGCCGGGTGGGGTCGTCTGGTGCGGAGAGAATTTGGGGGATCTGCGAAGCTTCCACTGCCAGAATTGGGGACGATCTAGAACACCACTTGCTTGACGAAGCATACCGAAAGGCTTTCCCGTCGGTTGTGTTCCTCGACGACTACAAGCAGAAATACACACACAGTGAATTATGGAGGCATAAATGTATTTCTATGTCGCGTTTCCATGACTATTAAATTACGCGTTCCCCCATGTCTAAAGTTGTAACAATATGCCGGGAATCAAAAACCGACGCGACCATGCGCTCGGAAACGGTGGTATGCGGGCGTCTTTGTGTAAAAGCGTTGTCATCCTTTTAGTGATGATGAAATTGTGATCCCTTCGCTCATATCTCGGGATGAAGAAAGCAAGGCCCTAAAGTGCCTACCCAAACGCCAAACCCAATCCGCTGAGAACATCTCAGATATCCCTGTCCAAGCCTTTTGGATCGTAAATGCAACTCAATCTGGTCATCGCACAATTCTAGATACGGCTCTTTTCCGAAAAGCTGACGGGGTCGTAGACACGCTCCTTGATCCAGGCGTCGAGGGCGACGTCACCCCACTCCTCCCACTCGACCCACTGGGACTCGGGCAGCGTGGAGACGCCGTCACGGCGCGCCGACTTCATGACCTCGCGGGCGACGAGCACGCTGGCGTCGCGGACACGCTCGATGCGGGGGTAGATGAGACCCTTGTGGATCTCGTCGGCGTTAAGGCCGGCGGCGAGGGCGGCAGCAGAGGTGTAGACCATGTCGTCGGTGACCTTGGAGGCCTTGGCGAGGATGGCACCAAGTCCCAAACCGGGGAAAACGTAGACGTTGTTGCCCTGGTTGGGATGGTAGGTGATGGCGTGGCCGTCGGGGGTCTTCATGGTGAATGGGGAGAAGGGCGAGCCGGAGGCGAAGATGACGGTGCCGTCGGTCCACTGCACGGCCTGCTCGAAGGTGCACTCGGCCTTGGTGAGAGGGTTGCTGAGGGGGAAGAGGACGGGGCGGCGACCGAGACCGCCAGAGTCGACGGAGGCCTTGAGGGCGCGGACGACGGACTCGGTGAAGACGCCAAAGGTGGCAGTGAGACCGATGAGCGCGGTCGGCTTGACGTACTCAATGACCTCCTCGAGCGTGCGGAACTGGTGGCCGTTGTTGTCGGTGCGGGCAAAGTACTTCTTGTGCTCGGCAAGCTTGTCGCCGCGGTCCTTGGTGACGAGGCCCTTGGTGTCAACGAGCCAGAACTTGTCCTTGGCAACCTGCTCGCTGAGACCGCGCTTGGTGTAGTACTCGACGAGCTGCTTCGCGACACCGACGCCAGCGGAGCCGGCACCCATGAAGACGAGGCGCTGCTCCTCGATGGGAACGCCCGAAAGCTCGACAGCGTTGATGTAACCAGCGAGGACAACGGCGCCAGTGCCTTGGATGTCGTCGTTGAAGCAGCGGTACTTGTTGCGGTAGCGGTCGAGGTAGTTGAAAGCCTTCTCGGACTCGAAGTCCTCAAACTGAACCGTCATGTTAGGGTACACCTCGGTGACGGCCTCCATGAACTCGTCCATGAATGCCTGTTGTTCGGCCACAGGCACGCGCTTGGAGCGGATGCCCAGGTAGAAGGGGTCCTTCAGGTTGGTCTCGTTGTTGGTGCCGGTGTCGAGAACAATGGGCAGGGTGTTCTCGGGGTGAATGCCGGCGGCGCCAGTGTACAGAGCAAGCTTGCCGATCTGTGGCTGTTAGCCGTGCCCTGTGACAGAAGGAACAGGCGAACCACTTACAGAGATACCAACACCGTTGACGCCGAGGTCACCGAGACCCAGAATGCGGGAGCCGTCTGTGACGACGCAGATCTGGGGGTTGGGGTAGGGCCAGTTACGGAGCATGGTGCGGATGGACTTGCGCTGCTTAATCGAAATGTACAGGGCCTCGGGGCGAGTGTACAGGGTCGAGTACTGCAGGCAGACGTCGCCGATGGTGGGGGTGTAGACGAGAGGCATGAGGTCGCGGATGTTGTCGATGAGCAGACGGTAGAAGAGGTCAAAGTTCTGGGCCTTGATCGACGACAGGTAGAGGTACTTGTCGACGTCGGTCTGGCGGGTGTTGATCATCTTCATGGCCCGCTGGCATTGCGTCTGGAGGCTCTCCATGGTGTGGGGGATGAGGCCAGTGAGGTTCTTGTTGACACGCTCTTCGGGGGTAAAGGACAGGCCTGATTCGACCATGGCGGTTAGCTTGGACGAGGTATGAATAGAGGAACGCCGGAGAAATTGAAAAGGGAGACGACACGCGCGTCTGGATAGTAGGGAAGCCATCATGGTCTTTAAGTGCTGAAGATGATGTTGGGAAGAAAAAAGGGAGAGGCTAATATGGACGGACGGGTGCAAAGGGATACGGCGTGTTGGGTTGGGGAAGCCAGTGCGTGCAGAAGGTTTTGTGCGGTGTAAGTGGAGTTGGCTGCGATCAACTCACCTTTGTTCCAGAGGGGCTCGGACAGAACCTGGTAGGCGGTGGCCTGTGTCTTTGGCACGTACTCGGTGGCACGGTATTGCTGGACCTCGCCGAAGTTGTTCTGGGCGTATCCGCGGTGCTGGTCAAGGGCAGCCATTCTCATCTTCTGCTCAATGGCGGAGATGTCGACAGCAGACATGGGATTGAAGTCAGTCATCCTGCGACTGGAGACGGACATGCGCTTGTTAGATATAGATGAGCGCGAGGAGCGGGCAGAAATGACGGACGATGGCGACGGCGAATGGGACCGGGGCGTGGAAATGTCTGAGGAGCTAGATGAACTGAAAGGATACGACGCCATTGACATTACTGGCGCATGTGTCGGTGGGAGAGATGCGGAGAAGAAAGAGGAGGTGGAAATGGGCGACGGGGCGAGGCAATTAGTAGTCGTGGGAGCTCGGAGGCGAAGCAGACGAGCGTGATGAGGAGGAGTATGGATAGTGGTGTAATGGGACCGGCCGATACGTGTTATTAGTCGTTGATGAGGAGGAGGGCTCGAAGGAGCGGATTTCGGAAAAGGCGCGGGAGGGCAAATTAGAGTGTGGTGAGGGCGTGGAGCAGCAATTGTGGCATTGGAGAGACCAACAGAGAAGAAAGGCGATGTGTTCCCTGCAAATGAACCGCGGACGAGGAAAAGTCGGTTTAAAACCTTGTGAACTGGTCCGGTTCGCGATGGAGGCGCCAGCCAGGTACCTCGACTTATACTCATGTGGGCGGAGGATCTGAGAATGATAGGGAGAAGGAGGGTTTCAACGCGGTTTCAAGAAGAAGGGATGGCAGCAAGGCTAGGCGCAGAGGTACCAGGTACTTGGGGGGGGGGGAGCGTGGGTGCGGGAGACGGGCGGACGAGGAACAAGAATTGGGGATGGGATGGCGCACTCTGAAGATGAGATGGCGGGAGCAAGGGAGCGATGCGCGCGGGTGTGGGAGAGAGCGTGCGCGAGGAGCTCCAAGCTTCGAATCGAATCGTCGTTGTGTGATGTGCGTCCGCGGTGGTCCAGGAGAAGGGAGCGCAGGCCGTATCGTACCCGGGTTGGGGGGTCGGACAGGGTGTGTGTGTGTGTGGGAGGGTGTACAGCGTGGGGCCGTGAGACTAGGGGGTGACGGGTCGGTCGGGGGGTTGAAGTTGGACCGGGGGCGTTGGTGTGTGGAGGATGGGAGAAGACGGAAGCCAGACCCGATCCTAGGAATTGGCAATTTCTTTTTTTTTTTTCTGGTTGAAGGTCGTTTTTCTGTTTTCCGTACCCGGGTTTTGGCTGAATTGGAGAAGGCCGACTGGAAAATTTCGACTTGGGGTACGGCACTGCGGTCCACGACCAGCTTCAGGCGGTAAGACAAGGGCGTGTTCGAATGTGAACCAGGGGTTCACTCTAGACTCGAGGGGCGTCGGTGAGACGACGGGAGGCACGGCAAGGTGAGGACGAGATGCGAGTTACACTAGACTAGCAAAGAGGATGATTTTGTCAGCTCACAACGGCATGGGCGATGCGAGTTCGTTGGCACCGGCGGAGCGAGCCCGGGAGCTGAACGACGAGAAGTGCAACGTGGCGGACCGTCCACAATGTGGAGGGGGAGGGGGGGCTCATTTTCGTTACCTGGGAGACTCGAGTCGCAGTGGAGGCCAACCGTCCGTTCTTCGATACGACGGATGATGTGAGCTGACAGAACCCGAAGGTGGATTAGGAAGAGCGTGGGATATCAGCCCAAAACAACTAACGGCAGATTAGGCCCAGCCCGGTGTGTCCGGCGGGCGAGTGGGGGGTCGTGTTACCCGTGCAAACCAGATGATGCCCGTCGAGTGCTCTTCGTTCTTTCTTCTCGAGGCGGTCAAAATGAAATCAGTTGTGTCGGTTCCAAAGTTTCTTACCCTGTCTGGCGATGGCAAGACAAAGTTGGATCACTATGACTCTCAGTCTCGGCATCAGGTGCGTGAGTAACACTGTTGCAGACGTACCTACCTTTGTATTTCTAGGTAGGTAAGGTAGTCCTCGTTCCTGCCGTGCAATGTAATTACCGGATGCCTCCTCCGACCGCCGGACTGATCTTGCCTTAGTCAGACCGGGTTACTGTTGCCCTACAGACTGTGAGGTGACTCAAAGAAGGGCAAACGTCCAAAAGGACCAATCTAGTAGAGAGTGTAGGTAAGCATCCTCATCGCCAATCGGTCCTGTCCCGACCATTGTGTTTGCTTTACGGTGTAGTCGCTCCACATTCTCCGTTTGGCTGTCCAATGCCCTGCCCTGGTCTGTCCCGGCCTGTCCTTTCCTTCCCTCTCCCCCTCCCCTCTCCTCTCCTCTCACAGTCTCTCCGGCCCTGCCCTCCTCCACCCACCCGGCAGCAACTTCACAAGTCACACCAAGACACGCATTAGACGTCGATACGGCCTCGGACCCGTGGACAGACACTCTTCCGTATCGTCGTCATCTTTCACTAGGTAGGAACTCGTACCTGCACCTAACACTGGCTAGCTATACCCTAAATGCTCCGTGCTCGTGCTGACACCGGCGCTGGCACACCCTTTTGTTGAGAGGCCCGCGCCTCCAACCGGTGAGGTCGGCACAGACACTGGAAAATCCCCGACAAGTACGGACTTTACGATCGAGAAGGGGGGTCAGCCAGCATGCAGCTCGGTGTACGTACATTGTCCCTGCACTTGCGCGTCCTCGGCCCTGTCGCGCCTTGCAGCTGCTGCATCCCGCCGCCCCATCACACCCAAAGCCAAAGGCAAAGGCAAAGGCACGATCGCAACGACCCTTAAGCCACTCCACCAGAAAATGCCCACTCTTGTCTTTCATATGAGATGGAACGCCTAGTTCATGTTCCATCGCCGACCGGACATCTCGCCGACGCTAACTCTTTCTAGATATGACCCATCCGGGCCTCCTTCGACCTGCAATCCGCCGTCTGATGGCGACAGTCTTTCGGGACGGTCGCGGAGCTGAGTCTGCCACTTCCCCCAATCTTCATCTCCGTGCGCACGCGACTTGATGCCTGGCCAATACAGTTCGCGTCGCAGTTTCCACCCGCAGACAAGGGGCAATGGGCGATGGCTAATGCGTTAAACCACTCCACGCGGATTGATGTCGTTTGGGAAAAGCAAAGTGTCGCAATGCCAATTATTGAAACGCGGAGGGCAGAGCAGGAGAAATCTTGTCTTCAACATCTAGCCAATGGTGGCCAACAATGCTCTGTATTGCGTTGGTCATTACCCTCTTCAGGCTAGTTTGCGTCCCTACGTCGTCCCGAACCGTTGTCCTACTACTAGAGAGAGCTGGGCGTCCGTGGGCAGTGTACGAGTGCATTGCACTGGTGGACTGGGCTGGGCAGGGCTTGGGCCGGGGGGGGGGGGGGGGGGGGGG
>JASUDE010000001.1:298541-333632 GCA_034509685.1 Colletotrichum cereale | reverse complement strand
GGGGGGTGGTCTTCGGCCGACTGCGTGTTGGGCCCGGGTCGGCCATCGGGAATCTAACCCCTGCTGTCTTGCAATGCGACGGTGTGCCTGCCTGCAGGCATGTGCCATGTCCCTTGGCATTCTCCGGGCCCCTTCTGGAATCTGGATGAACAATTTGCAAGCCGAGCCTGAATAGACGACGCTCGCCGAACCGATTCCTCAATGGATACAGATTCAGCACCACAAACACTCGCCCGGACATCGTGACAGCGGTCTGTTGGGCGGTTCGCAGTTCTCGTCATATTCGACTCCATGAGAATACGTACAGGTACTTCAGAGCGTCCGGGATCCCGTATCCCGTATCCCGCAGGCTGCTGACTACTGGGGATCTCGTGTTCGACACCCGATTCGGCGCCTTTTGCTGCCCATCCTCTTCATCTTTACACCATCCCGTGAGCGAGGTGGACCAGAGCCACCGAATCTCCTATTCATCAAAGATGGAAGAAGGGAAAAAAAAAGGGGGGGGGGGGGGGGGGGGGAACAAGTTGAGAAGAAAGCACGAGACATGTACAGGGTAGGTAGCATGACTCTCCCTCGAGGCTACAAAATCTACGAGCTCCCGACTTTGCCCGATCACTCCACATGGGTTCCACCATAGCGGCGAGCCACTGCAGCCCGAATCCACAGCGCACGCCGACGACAGACCCACCGGTACCGAAAGCAAGACCCTGGCTCCAGAATTTTCATGCCCCCCTGCCACTGGCCTCCCCAACCGGGCTGCCTCTGGACTGCCCCTCTCTCCTGTTCCCCTACTCCTGGTCGCCCATCAGACTCAATAAGGATCTCTCCCAGATTCAAACAAGGACTTACACGCGTCCAAGTCCTCCTCTAGAGTCTCGACACCTGCCCTCCCCCACCCATCTCAAACACCGAGTCGCTTGCAAATCACAGTTTCGGTCGTTCTGAAGCACGCACAAGAAGTCATGCCCAAATGCCACTCCTAATCTCCACCGAGCAAGACGAGCTGATTGGTGACAACTCTTCAGATCGAGACTTCAGACGAGACCAGGTTGAATGGACAACCATGTTGTTACAAGAACCGCTGTCGCTCGACCAAGTTCATGGTACTTGAGCGTGCTCGTGGCGTTCGTCTCGGCGCCATGCCAGCTTTGGCCGCTGCATGTCTAGGCTGGCGAGAGCTCGGGGCGGTTCCGTTGTGCGTCTGCACCGTGGAGCTCCGTCAGAGACATGTGGATTATCCGAGACTTGGAGCTCAACTCGGTTCGCAATACCCTCAGTTGCGAAGGCGCCCACCTGTGGATTCGTGAAATATAACCCTCATCGTTGATCCTGAGAAACGAGCCCGAGTCTGGGCTGCCAAACCATCGACTGCTACTCAATCGTGCGAGACATCATCGTAGCAGCGGCTAGTGTGTCGCGATTCACCCCAGACTCCTGCACGTGCTGAGACAACCTTCTTCACCCGCGCTCCTCTCCTGGCCTTGGCGAGCTTGGCGTTTGGACAACGCCGCCAAGCTTCTTGTCAACAACGATCGGACGCGTCAACCTTAATTAACCCAACACTTTATGGTCCATCTCACCGCTTTGATCACGCCGTCCACCTGACTAGACACCTGACGCCAACCACGATGTAAATTACCTAACATTACCTAATGGCCTTTTGTTCGTTCCCTCTGCACACTCCCAACAGCAAGAAAGCATTGTTAGCAACATGGCCGCGTTTCATTTGCTGCTCCAACGGCATTCCCCTGCGAGGGCCCTCGGGGGGGGGCCCATGGACGACACGGGTAAACCACGGCCTCTGGACGATTGTCTTGTCGTGTCACAAATGCCAGCCATCCCAGACCGGCGTCTCCAGCCGGCTCCACCGGCGGCTCTGCCAAGCTACGGAACCCTAGGTAGACTAGACTCACTAGAGACTAAGACCGGCTCCGGCCCCGCATGGAGCTAAGTACGGGGAACGTCACACCCCGCACAATGCAACTTCGAGCTGTCGTGCTTCCGACAAGCTCCGTTAGGCTCCGTAGCTCGGGACTGATTTGACTGGTACCCGCCGACCGAATTTTTTTATATGGATTTTTTTTCAATAACCAGATGAGAGAAATTTGACTTTTGATCCCCTTGTCTTACCCCAGTTTCCACATACATCTCTCGGTCGGGCACCAACAGCGAGGCGCTGCCAAATGCGAGATCAAATTGAGATTTGCTGTTCCTGACTGGGTCTCTCTATTGCTGCAAGCCGACCTTTGGGGAAATTTTCGGACATTGTCCGAGTCCGCGATGGGATTGCCAGATGGCCACCGTGACGGTTAGAGTTTTTTGTGCGTCCACATCAACCCCTCACCACAGCTCACAACAACCAGCCTCGTCATTAATGCAAGTATCGGCGTAGAGCTATCTGACGTGCTCTCCGAGTCCTTCCGATGCAACGGAGCTAGGCATGGAGCTCCTCGCGGAGGAAGCCGACGGATCGAAAAGCGCGTCGTGAGTAGTGGCCTACGAGGGCGTCAGGACCCACAGATCCTTGATGTGGTAACTTACTGTGCTTGTTCGCAATGGGCAGCGAGAGTCTCCTCGTCGATCCGCCGGCAGATCTTGGGGTTTGGGAAGAAAGCTGTGTTTGTCTGCGTGCGACATCGGCGACATCGGCCCTGCAGAGAAACCAATCGTCTTACACGGTCCTCCCTGCTTCCACCGACTTTTCCTTCTTCCAATTTGCGCTGCTTGGCTTCTCCAACATTGCCGTCACATGGATGTACCACTTCTTGAGACGTTTACCTGTGGCGTTTTTGGGGGGACGGGGGGCTCCCCCTCCCCCGACGCCCTGCACATAGGTTTCTGTTCAGATCGCATCAAGGTCGTTGCGGAACACCAACGGCCTCGTCTGAAATTGTCAGGTTGACCAGGTTTGGACCAAGCGCATCCGGCATGATTCCGGGGCGCCCTCAAGTCTCCGTCATGATCCTGACTCCGTCCCGAAAAAGAGACGCCCCGGTGCCGGACTCTCATTGATTAGGCCACCCCATCGTCTAACTCTTGGACCAACATACCGGGACGACAGCGGGAGAGATGTCGGGTCCGTGGTGGGGCCCCGCCATACAAAAAAGCCGCACACGGGAACAAGAGTCGGGCCCGGGGCGTCTCCGCTAAAGTCGATACCTCCGCTCCGTGCTAGGGGGATTTTGCATATAGCTGCCGCGGTGCAGTGTTGGAGGCGGCAACACCGGCCTTCACCTCACACGCAAATGCTAAATTTGGAGATCGATGTACATCATTTCCGCTCTCCCTTGGGCATCAGACATTGACTCCGGTCGATGTCGAGCCGGAATGGGATTCTGTGTACATATCCCAATCAAGTGTGCCGGCTCAGTATCGGTGGTACCGGCGTACGGCGTAAACGTGTCAGTGTTGGCTCGTAGATCAGCGACCTCGAACTGTCGACACGAAAAATCTGCTTCTGTACTACTGGGGGGGGAGGGGGCGACTCTTTCGTTGACCGTCCAACTGCGCTGCGGCCCATGATGTGGTGGGTATGGCCAAGCCAAGCTACTGTCAAGCTTTTCCAAAGTTATTTCCGTCGGTTGTGTTGCACAAGTGGTCTGTGTCGTTGGTTCAGATGCTCTTTGAGGCGGCTTCCTTCCTGCAAACGATAACCGGAACCTGTGCACGAACAATGGCCGAAACGGCCTGCAGCAAGGGGGAACATAAAACAGCCTATAGCTTGGAGGAGCAGGCATGGGACTTGTGAAACCGTAAATCATTGATTATAAGTAATCTAAGTATGTCTGTGTGCGAGAATATGTTCGAGTCGAATTCTCGTGACCACGTGGGTTGTAATACATTTCTGTCTGCCTAGTTCGCCAAGCAGCTGTTCATTGGGCGCACCTGCGAGACCCTCTCGTCGTAAAGGTTGGCCGTCCGCTGTCATTCCAGGTGATTTCCTGGGTGTGTGTGTGTTAAGTAATAGACCTGCGCTAGCTCCTTAGCCGTTGTGCAAGGCCTCCATGGATTGTGTGTTGTGTTTAACTCGACTTCGTCTGTCCCAAAAGGGGCGAAGTGGTGTTATCAGCAAAGCGAGTTTTCCGCGTGCCGGAAAGTCATGGGGCTGGCGGATGAGATTTCTTGATGCAGGAAAAATACAAAGCCAGCCGGGACGAACTGCGTCCCGACTTATATAGATGTGATGTGAGGCAAAGGCAGGTGGACCTTCGCGTGGGTATCATTAAGTTCGTCAGCTCCTCCGCCCAAGGGCCGTGTCGGTTTTCGTGTGTTGGAATATCATCATCCAGACGCTGGCTGTTGCCAACGCCTATCCGTGGTGTTACCGTGGCCTAATCGACTGCATCTCGTATGTCTGCCACCCCGAGGCGTCCGAGGGACCGGGTTGCCGACCACTCCGTCCGTTTGGCGCCATGTTCATCACTTCGTGAAAGCTCCCCAGCACCTTGTCTTCCTGTTCGCGTTGGAATTTCTCCGCGCCTGGAGGACATCCACCAAGCATTTTGTCTTCATGGCCGTCCGCAAAAGTATCGGGGCCGTGGTGGTACGCGCCGAGCTCCGCCGTGGGCACCCCGAGCATCTTAGCCTCATGGCTCTGTGCGAATGTGTCAGGGCCGTGCTGGAAGGCACCCAGCTCGGCGTGGGGGGCCGGAGTCCGGGCCGGCTGAGTCTCGTGGCTGATATCAAACGTTTCCGGCCCGTGATGAAAATCCCCGAGCTCGTGCTGACGCCGAGGCACATCGCGCACGGCCACTTCCAGCTCGTGTGCGCTCGGAAGCGGGTCTGGGTCGTTGAGGTTTGTTGTAGAGTTGGCCTGTGACGAAGCGGTTGTTGAGAAGCCAAAGCGCGATGTTGATTCAAAAGATGGGTTTGAGGCCGCCGGCGCAAACTCGTTGTGTATAGCGGGATGGTCAAACTGGTGACGAGGCACCGCGGCGGGTACTGCAAGCGCGCTCGCAGATGCATGTTGTGGCCAAGAGCGCAGGCTGCGAGATTCCGACGGAGATGTTGCGGCAACGGGTCCAGAGTAGTTCATTGTCCCTGGTGATCCTCCACCCCTGACCGGTACCGGGTAACTCAAGGCCGCGGGAGACCCTCCGGAGTATCCCGGATAGCTCGCGTCGGCCCGTTGCACCCCATACGGCAGCGCGTAACTTCCGGTATCGGGGGACCCGGCTGCCGAGGAAGATCCGGCGCCGGGGCTACCGCGGTTCTTTGCGTCGACCTCGCTGTACTGCGTGGCGGCGGCTTGCTGGCGCCGCCACCAAAAGAAGGCGATAGCCCCGATCAAGCCCACGACGCCGATGGCGACCCCGACGCCTATTCCCGCTCCGGCGCCGGGGGAGATGCTCCTCGACGCTAGCATCGCCACCGCGGGTGATGTGCTCACTCCGGGGGTCGATGTCGCTGTGCCTGTTTGCGATGCGGTTGTGGTCGTCGGCGCAGATGCGGTAGCGGCGGCCAAGGCCGTCTTGGAAGGCGTGGAGAGTGTCGCCGAGTCGGTGCTCACGGCGACGTTGGCGGAGTAGATGGTCGAATAGGCTCCATCGTTGACTGGGCTGACGCTCGAGATAAGCCAGTGCTGCGCAGGCTGCGCCTCCGTCACGCCCGCCGAACCCTCGACATCTTTATTCATAAACAGGTTGGCGTTGGGATGCACGTCGAGCACGTATCTGGTGCCATTGGCGACGTTGACGAACTTGTATTCCCCCGACCTTCCGCTCCACGGTGATATCTCCCAAATCTGAGAGTCGCTGACGGAAGACTCCTGCAGGCACGCCACGGTGGCCCCGACAGCGAGCTCATTCGCATCGTAACACACCCCCAGCTGCTGCTTCGCGCCGGCCTGGTCGAGGCGCATGAGGTAGCGCCCTTTGACGTCGCCAAAGGGTTGGAAGTGCCAGGCGGCGGTGCCGTCGGTCATGGGATGGACTCGTAGGCCGACATCCCGGAGGATGAGGTTGCTGGCGAGTGGGCCGGTGCTGTTGTCGACGCGCGTTTCCGAAAGGCGGTACCACGCATTCGGGTCCAATTCCGCCATCGTGGGTGCGGTCGCGGCCTCGTCTTCGTCGTCGTCGTCGTCGTCGTCGTCGCCGTCGTTGTTGTCGTCGTCTTCGAGTCCGAGTCGTTGTTGGTGGGTGACAGGGCTGAGGAGGCAACGGACAGGTAGGAGGCCGGGTTCCGCTGCAGAGAAGGATGGGGAATGTTTTTTGGTCCGCGACGGCATGGTTGCCCTAAGATGCTAGAGAAATGACATCGCAGGGGTACGAGTGGCCGTTGCGGGCCCAGAAGCCGCACACCATGGGGACCTCCTGAGCGGATAAGGACTGGAAATGGCCAAAAGATGCGCCAAGAGCAGTCCATGTGCCAGTAAATGCAACGTCGCTGCCAGCCTTGAGCGCGTGGCGAGGTAGCCCCGGGCTAGGCTGGAAGTGCAATACCTATCCGTAGGTAATAGAAAAACCACACACGACAGGGGGGGCTAATGCCCGGATCCAGGGGCTTGGTGTACCCAGAGTGGTTCGATCCTTCGCAGCCCATTCAATGACGCCGGGCACTACTACGTAGGTACTTGGACGGGGGCGGGATGACGATTCGCTGTCGAGCGAACAGATGCGCGCCCGCGCGAGAGGGAACTCAGCCGCGCGCAGCTCTAGGTACTCACACATATAGGTGCGTATACATAGTAGTAGGTATGTATGTAGGTATCCGTTGTGGCTCTTGCGTGTACCGCCGAGCTGACTTGGCGCTTACTTACATCGAGGGCTGAGGGCTGTCGCGCTTGTGGGTGTGGGTGTGGTGGTCAAGAAGAGATATGTCCCAATGTCGAATACGGAGCATTTGCGTTCCTATGCCGCAACGAGGAAGCCCAGCCCAAGTACGCAGCCATTAGGTGAAAGACTATGGGATGTCGTACTACGTGGTGTACATACCGAGTAGTATAGTATGTATGTAGTCGTCGGTGCCGTCTCCGCTGCTCTTGGAATTCCAGCATGGACTTACCGATCGCCCAAGAGTGGAGAGAGCGGGAGGCCAAACAGCACGTCAAGCCACTCTATCGCTTCGGCACGGGTGCGCTCCGAGACGGGGTGGCGGGTAAGGTGCCATCCCACCTGCTGGCATTCCAGCTAGGCGACAGAGGGTTGGGGGGGGTCTCATCGACCGTCCAGTGCTTTAACCGATCCAGGTTCTCCTAAATGGCTGCCTGCTGACGGCGGGCCCCCCCTGAAAGTTGTGCAGCTGCAGGTCATGGTCGGCGGGCCGTACGTATTTAGCACTTTGGTGCAGCGTCTCGCCGTTTTCGGTCTAGAGCCTTGACGGTGATGCTCGTTGTTTGTGGGCGATGCTAGCAAAGCCCCACGTCGTGAAGTTTGTCCTGGCGATAAGGGGCACGGACTCGAGCCGCACTTTATACATGTACATAACTATATATAATGTTTATTGCCATCAGACTTTGAACTTAACCGCCAACCTTGTGATGTCCAATGCTAAGAAGAAGGACTCTCCAGGAGCTATCAGCATCAGCACGTGCTGGCACCCAGCTCATACATTGCCCGACACCGTCGTCTGTCGCCATCCCGAGCACAAGAAGCATATCAACTTTTGAGGCTCCAGCTGAGGCAGTCGTGAAGACTGCCCTGCCCCTACACGGCGTCGAGTGTCTCATAAGCTGATGATACGACGCAGTTCTCTCGCTCGCTTTGCATCTCCACTTTCCACATCAGGAAATCGTCACGCACAGATATGGAACAACCTTGCTTGCTATCATCCGTGGATATACATACCATTGTTCAGTTCTTCATATTGTGCTACGTGCTCCCAGGCTGTTTCGAGTGACAACATGGAAATAAGCCATCAATGGCGCAGCCCAGCCCCCAACATTTGTCCATCAGCAAGGCACGGCCCCTCCCCTCGGCCTACCTCTCCGTAGACGAGCCCGGCTCCTCGTTGGAAATCCCCCACGATCCGCACCTGCCGTTGCTGGCCCAGAATATGCCGTTCGTGTTCGTTTTCACCGTAGAACGCAGCTTACCCGGAGCCCGACACTGCCTCCTATCCTCCTTGGTCTTGAAGATGTAGCATGTTTTGGAGAAGAGGTGGTACAGGCTGCCGCCGCAGTCGGACGTCGTCTGGCACGCGACGCAGCAGTCCTCAGGAGTGTCCGTACGGCGCTCCTCGCGGGTGACGAACCAGTTGTGGACAGCCTCGACGAAGTACGACCGCGGCTGGTTGTGGTACGCTTGTATATTGTTGGTCTGGCAGGCCTCGTAGACGGTCCGCGTGGGGTTGGCGGCGACGTCCGTGACCGTAGACGTTGTCGTCGTCGTCGTCGTTGTCACAGTGCTCTGCTGGGTCGGACCCGGGAGAATTGTCGTCGTAGTGGCGGCCCGGGTTGCCGTGATTGTGGATGTGGTGGTCACGAAGACGCGGATAACCTTCTCGCAGACAACTACCTGAGGCCAGAGGAAGGGCCTTCCTGTGCGTCTGCCATCTTTGTCGGCGCTGAGGCTGATACCGAAGCTGCGATCCGCATCTGCCTGCGGAGCATGAGCTTCGTCCGAAGACTCCCAGAGGCCATAGGCACCGCCAGCTCCAGCGATGGCGGCGGCGATGGGCGTGAACCGCGCCGGCGCCTTGACAGTGACGGTGGTGAACGAGGAGACGTGCGTAGTGGTGGTGACGGTCGATGTGATTGTGTCAGGGCCCTTGACGGAGATGGTGGGTGTGATGGTTACGGTGCGGGTCGTCGGCGTAGTGTAGGTGTACTCGGTGACGGGAAAGGTATACGAGTACAGGCGAGAGTACGTCGGGACACTTTCGCGCAACCACTGTCCGAAATCGGTGTAGCACCCCTGCTCGGCGGTGACAGTTCTGGGAGGACTCTGGGAGAGCTGGACCTCTAGGGCACCTTCTTCGGCGTTGGCGATGTGGGCTGTCAAGGCGATGGCCGCCAAGAGAGACTTGTTAAACATCATGCTGAGTTGACCTGAACTTGAGTACAATAATGGAAAATGCGGCAATGTGATTTTCGATGCAATGTGCTCTTTGCTAGTCTGTGAGAGGCCATGTTATGTCTTATACTTGGCTGCAGAGACATACAATGAACCTTGATAAATATCGAAGTTTAATAAGTGTATGACAGTAACAAGACGCCATAGGCTGATCTCGGAGGAACCATCTACGTCATGAAATCCAGACTATGGCATGTTGTAGTAGCTTCCTTGGCCTACGATATCTCCAGGGCCTCCCGATGATTCAAGTGAGGTACTATGATGCGTCCGTGGCTGTGGACATAAGCAAGGGCTTTCCGTGACTGCCGGATAGGGTTCCCAGGCTCTCATGTGGCGTAGAACAACAGGTCGATATGCAACTCAAAGTTTTGGTAAATGTGGAAACAGGCCAAACCAGAGGGCTTCCGTACCGCTTGCAGATTTCCCTTCTTGACAAGATGAGACGAAGACATTGGAGGGGTTAGCCACGCAGAGGGTTCGCAGTTCAGCCCCGGAAGTGATGAGAAGACGACTCAGCGATGATGAGACGGGTATTCCTCTCACCGGACACGGGCTGGTTCAAGAAGCAGCACTACCGTATCTGTCTGGACCCGATCCCATAACTGAACCTTGACCGAGATGGCTGCCATTATCTGATTTTGAGATCTGATCCCTTAAGACCCCGCTCCTTTTGGCGCGACTCGATATTCTCAGTCCACTTATTTTCAGGGATTTTGTCATCCCGTCACTGAAAACCGTCGTCTGTTCTGTTCATTAGAAGCGGTGGCGGTCAAAGAAAGCAGACTATGTACGGGCGTTTACTCCCCATTGGAACAATAGTAAGGCAGACTTGAAAGTACAATTTTCAGATACCGTCCTCCTATCCTGATTATTATGTTTGCTGTAAGATAGACAGACAGGCGAAGTACTCTCCGGTGTCATCCATCACCCTGGTTCATCACGTCCAAGGCGTGCGCTTATCCATCTGGTTGGGCATGTGACTCGTTATAGACACGGACGGACGGCACGTCTCATCAAGACGAAAGCAGTACATAAGGCGTTACCTTGCAAGCATCGGCCTAGAGCCAGTGCTCTTTTTTTTGATGCTGCGAGTCTAGTCTCTGACAGCCGATGCAAGTCAGAAACGTACTTGCGGCCGACCAGTTCTAAACCAGGTCTACAGCACATCCACATCTAGAGCTTGAAGGACTCGTCAGTGTGTGTCTTGGGCTTAGTGATACCGGTTCGATTCGTTTCTAATGTCGGTCGGTCTAGATGTAGCCGGTTATTCAACATTTGATCGGTCTCGGCATCTAAGCGGAGGACAGACAAGCCGGTCGAATATTTGGATAGTTAGGAACCGCCATCACAATGGAGGGAGGTATAAGCATAATTACTTGTACATGAATAAGGAACTAGAAGAAAGCAATGGCCTAATCAATTCAAGTCCACAAGGGCTACTGCCTAAAATTTCAATAGTAGAGTAGATATATATACGCCTAGATCCCTAGATAGCAAACCAAACCACCATGAAATACTGCAGAGCAAGAAGAACACGGAAACGATTCATTTTGGACTGGAAAGAGAAGTACATGCATGCACCAAAATACAAAAGATGGACACTGTGGGAATTGAACCCACGACCTTTCACAGGCGCAAATTCAGTACCTAACGGAAGTGCGAAGCGAAAATCATACCCCTAGACCAAGCGCCCGATAATGAAGTTTGTCCACTTTTGGTACTATCAATGATGCTCGCCACTCCGATGGGTCACATCATTGGTAACTGTGGACCGAGGACCACCCTACGGGTCCGCAAAACACAAGGACGGCGTGGCCCATAATGCTGTCTCGATGAAGGAACTCAGTTGATAATGATGTGAAGCCCTGGTACGTTTACTCCGTCACAATGATGTTGGGGTCCAGTCTCGGATTCCACTGTCGACGACAGTCGACCCCCATCAATGGGTTTCCGGGTATGTCAAAACCTCAAAGAGCAATGAAACCCCGAGATTCGTGCTGCCCGGCGCAGAGAGTGGCCTCGAACGACCCCGACGCTGCACTGCTAGCTCCCGAGGTTGCAAAAAGTATCCGGCGCGAGGCAAGCAGTCGCCGAAGTTGAACCCCTCACGCCAAACCCGACAGAACGCCGAAGCATCACCGCGGGGGGGCACCGACGGTTCTCAGCATCGAGCTTGACGACAAATCTCCGTCCAAACCAGGACCAGCGCACGCGAGCTGATTTGTGCATCGTCTTAGCGCGCACCCGAAAGCGCCTAAGCCTGTGTGTTCTCCGCGGATTAGACCAAAAGGAGCTGCAAGTGCCAGTCGACGACGGACGGCGCTGGGTGTGTGACCGAAAAGACGATAGGGTGGACAACAGCGGATAATGATTAACGTCTCAATATGATTAGGTGATGAGAACCAAGCGCATTGGATGGAACGGCGCACGTATGTTACAAGCTTGGAAGGTCATTACCCCTCATTTTTGGGATGGCCATGTTGATAGGATACGGGATAGATGGGAGTGTTGCTGGATGCTGCAAGGCGAGCGCAGCCCTGCCGTGAATTGCGTGGTCTGACGGACGCAACTCGGCCAGCCGGCCTGAAGCGGATGTCAGTTTAGCTAGGTAGTCGCACAGTAAGCCGCAGACAGCGTTGGAGATGAAGATTTGCCGGGGATCGGGACGTTTCACTGTCGGGAGGAGTGCGCTGCCAACGGAAGCGGGCAGCCTTCTACTCGTACCCAATGATGGGGCGCGCGGAAGCTTTGTCCGCTGCTAACTAACTATACGTAGTAGAGTACTAATTCTTGGAGACTTGATGGAAACATCGCATGCTCTCCGTCTCGTAGCTGCGTACCCACCTGCTCTGCAATGGCTGATCTTACCAAACACTGTCGACCCGTCCGTGCCACGCTCCAGCCTCGCTCTTCTCTTGAACCTTCCGATACCTTTCCGATGGTTGACTGGCCTAGGAGATACTCTGGAAAGGAGGGGCATTGAACACCTGGAATCTCGGGGAGGTGGAGATGAGCATGAAGACAAACGGCTGCGGGAACGAGGCATGAGACGGGGGGAGGGGAAGAGAGAGAGAGGCAGCTGTTCCACGTCCCTCCCATCGAGCCAGTCCGGCCCAGACCCGATCAAGCCGCAGCATGCAGCGACGAGACTTTGTCGGATTCTCTTGCCTCTTTCTGATGCCCACCACTTACTTGCCTGGGTCTCGTTCCCCTCCTCTATATCCCGGTCAGCCGGCCATGCTTGCAACATAAATACAGTACGCCCCAGCCGGTTCTCTGTTGTTCTGCCCTCATTCTGATCTCATACAATCATCTCAGTAATTCCACAGATCCCCAGAACCGGATCTCTCGTCTCTACCAGATCGATACTATATAACAAACCTCCCTCCGCCCCAGGTCGACAGCGCCCCATCTTCTCTCGATAACTCCGTCTTATACAAACGTCAAAATGGTATTGCTCTCTCGTAACATGCGTTCCGTTGGCTTTTCCGCCTCTCGAGGGCTTCAAACGTCCTCGAAGGCATCGTTCCTCGCAAGACCTGCATTTAGCCGAGCTGCTGCATCTTCGATTCTTCCTCGCAGGATGCCTAGCCAGCTCGATTCAGTTCGCACACTAACAACTACTCGCCAAAACCAGGTCAAGGTCCTTGCAGTACTCTACGATGGCGGCCAGCACGCCAAAGACGTAAGTGTCCATTCCCCTTGTCCAATCCATCACAGCTGTCGTGCCCGGCGCCCTGGTATTCCCACCCTAGAACGTCACTATGATAGCTCCCACGAAGCTATGCCCCGCCGCGATCCAACTATGGGGAGCTAGTGCGGGGGTGACGGGAAGGTGCGGGGCTCGGAGGTTGATCGCTGATACATCGGCATCTCCCCCCCCCCCCCCCCCCCCAAACCCTTGGCGATACGCCTCCGAAAATGGTCAAATGCGGGGTGCATGGCATCACATCCCTGGAGCTGGCCTGGCTGACAATCGAATTCTAACAGGTCCCCGGCCTCTTGGGCACCACCGAGAACGAGCTTGGTATCCGAAAGTGGCTTGAGGACCAGGGACATACCCTGGTGACCACATCTGACAAGGAAGGCGAGAACTCAAAGTTCGACCAGGAGCTCGTCGACGCCGAGATCATCATTACGACTCCGTAAGTTACCTATCCGACGTTTCGATGCACCAGCACTTACCCATCTCAAGCTTTCACCCTGGCTACCTCACCGCCGAGCGTCTGGCCAAGGCAAAGAACCTGAAGCTTGCCGTCACTGCTGGTATCGGCTCCGACCATGTCGACCTGAACGCCGCCAACAAGACCAACGGCGGTGTCACCGTTGCCGAGGTCACCGGCTCGAATGTCGTCTCCGTCGCCGAGCACGTTGTCATGACCATCCTCGTCCTGATCCGCAACTTCGTCCCCGCGCACGAGCAGATTGAGCGCGGTGACTGGAACGTCGCTGCCGTTGCCAAGCAGGAGTACGATCTCGAGGGCAAGACCGTCGGCACCGTCGCCATTGGCCGCATTGGCGAGCGTGTCCTGCGTCGCCTCAAGGCCTTTGACTGCAAGGAGCTCCTCTACTACGACTACCAGCCCCTGTCCGACGAGAAGGAGAAGGAGATCGGCTGCCGCCGAGTCGAGAACCTCGAGGAGATGCTCGCTCAGTGCGACGTCGTCACCATCAACGCTCCCCTGCACGAGAAGACCCGCGGCCTCTTCAACAAGGAGCTCATCTCCAAGATGAAGAAGGGCTCCTACCTCATCAACACAGCTCGCGGCGCCATCGTCGTCAAGGAGGATGTCGCAGACGCCCTCAAGTCCGGCCACCTCGCCGGCTACGGCGGTGACGTCTGGTTCCCCCAGCCCGCCCCCGCCGACCACCCTCTGCGCACCGCCAAGAACCCCTTCGGCGGCGGCAACGCCATGGTTCCCCACATGTCCGGCACCTCCCTCGACGCACAGAAGCGCTACGCCGACGGCACCAAGGCCATCATCGACAGCTACCTGAGCGGCCGTGAGGATTACAAGCCCGAGGACCTCATCGTCCACAAGGGTGACTACGCCACCAAGGCCTACGGCCAGCGCGAGAAGAAATAAACGACGGATGATATCATACCCCCGGGAAAGGGCGACATCTGGGATGTTTAGTATATGTGACGATTTAGCGTTGACTTTTTTGCTCTTCTTTTTTCCGAGCATTGGCATCTGCATTTGCACTTCTGGGGTATCCGAAGTCAAGTCTAGGTTACTGTACATAGAAATGTTACCTGATGCGATGCATACGTTTTACACTTGCGACCTCGATAGGCTGTAGTGACACTACACTCGTGACCAGTTCGCTGCATGCCGCTCTGGGAAACCTGCATTATGGTTTGTCTTTTTATTTTCAATTCTTTTTCTCGATACTTTTCCCAGGAAAGTGTCCGTCCAGCTTCGGTTGACCTCGAGTCAACGCTGCTTCGGACAGCAAAGTCATGAGCTGCCGGGGAACGTAGGCCAGCCCCGTAGCCATATGCATTTCTATTAGAAAAAGGGGGGGGGATGTGGGTAAAGTAGTACAAGCCGTTCTATCCACACGTCATCGTAGTCTTCTTCGGGGCCATCAGGCTTATTCGAAGTATCCGCGAGCCCCGTCCTTTTGAGCCCTAAATGGGTCTCTCATCACCACCTTCGTTGATGCCGGGTGTGCTGCTTCGTCTTCTTCTTCGCCGCAGTGTTAACCGTACATTCCGTTTCGCCTGCCCGTCCGTGTCTTCCTCTGACGCCGGCCAAACCGGCCCGGATGTCATGGCCCGGCATTTCTGGGTCTACCCCGAGATTTTCCAAAAAAAGATGTACCCCCAAAACTCCCGAGGATGGGATCCTAATGCTCCTGAAAGTTCATGTGCAAAGAGGCAATGCCGCTGAATGATACCCAAAGCCGCTTGAAGCAAGGCCACTCCCGTAGCCGAAAGCAAGCATTATGCAACCGCTCCTCCGCTTCATGACCTCTTCCAAAACTGCCACCACGAACGCTCGCCGTGCTCCGAACGATGCCTCGTTTCGCGCTTGATGACCTGCTGGTCCCGCCCGCGGATGCGCCAAAAGTATACGGGCACGCCGGCAACGACAAACAGCACCACCGTTACAGTCTGCAGCGGCTGCGCAAACACGGCGCGGCTCAGCAGGAACAACGAGACGCAGCAGAAGATGATGGGCGTGGTGATCCACGTCTTGTATGGGCGGTCAAGCTGCGGCTCGCGCACGCGGAGAATGATCAGCCCCAGGACTGTGATGAAATAAAAGGTGTACCCCGCGACTCCGTAAAATGTCAGTAGAGTACCGAATTCGCCCACAATGATGTAGGCGGCCGTCAGCAGGGCGTTGAGCACGAGCGCCCAGAGGGGGGTGTAGAAGAGACCCATGTCGTCGTCGCCGAGGGCGCGGATGAGGAGATTTGCAACGCGCCCGCGCGAGGTGCGAGAGGCCGTCACCGAGTGACCCTCTGACCGAGACAGCCCGATGCTACCAAAGACGGAAGGGATGTACCCCTCTTTGCCCGCGACGTAGACGAGACGCGAGGACGTAAATGTTGACGAGTTCAGAGCGCCGAAGCAAGACGCCGAGACGATCAACGCGAGCACGAGGGAGCCGACGGGACCAAAGACCTTTGCCCCGAACTGCACCGCGACCGTGTTGGTGGCGTCGATGGCGGCGAGGGGGAGGACGAGGAAGTAGGCGACGTTGGCCAGAACGTAGGACAGAATCACGAGGGGCATCGCCGTGTGAATGACGCGGGGGAGGTCACGACTCGGGTTGCGAAACTCGCCGACGACGTAGTTTGTCTGCCGAAGGTCAGTACACGTCTATGTCGAGAAGCGGGAGGTCCTTACGTTGTCCCAGCCGTCGTAGGCCCATAGGCCCGCATACAGGGCCACTGCCCAAGCGGATAGGTCTGACGATGTGTTGGCGAACCACTCGTGGGTCTTCCACTCCATGTTGGCCTTGCCCGTCAGGGTCTCGCCGGTGATTGCGACCACGATGCCCGTCACAGTCACGCCCAGCAGCGCGATGAACTTGAGGAACATGAGACAGTCGTTCACCTTGGTGCCCAGCTTCGTCGACACGCAGTTGAGCAGCGTCACCGCGATCAGCGCCACCATGGCCACCGCCTTGTTCACCCAAGGACTGAGGCTCTCCGCCTCCGCGCCGATGGCCGCCCTGACGAGGTACTCACCCATGATGATGGCGATGATGGCGGCGCTGCCGGGCTTCAAGACCAAGACCGCCACCCACGTGAACAAAAAGCCTGCCATCTCGCCCATGATCTTGGCGAGGTACACCTGCGCGCCGCCGTTCAGCGGTATCGCGCCGCCCAGCTCCGCGTAGCTCGCTGCGCCCGTCCACGCCAGCACGCCCGCAATTACCCACACCACCAGCGCCGCGCCGGGCGAGCCGACCTTCGAGCTCACCTGGCTGGGACTGGAGAAGATGCCGCTCCCGATGATGAGACCCACGATCAGGCTCAAGCCATTGAGGTACGTAAGAGTCTTGTGTTTCTCCAAGCTGCCGCCGCCCAGCCCGCCGCTTTGTATCGCCGTCGAGGTCGGCGCACCGATGGGAGCATAGCCGCCGCCCACGCCAGCGGTGGAGCTCAGGGGGAAAAGGTTCGCGGCGAAGTCGAAGCCCGAGGAAACGGAGTACGAGCGGTCATGACGGTTCGGCCTGCCGGCGTTGGAGGCCGGGTTGGCAGCGTCTAGGGGGTCTTCGGCGTCGAAGGACAGTTTTCGGGAGGAAGAGATGGAGGGCCGCGAGGACGGTATGTCCGAGGCGACGGACTCGGCGCGTGAGGAGGAGGCGAGGGAGGCGAGCTCGAGCGAGTCGCGGTGGGAATGGACATTAGCGTAAGGCGGCATGGTGGATGCGCTTGGATATCAAGATGACGAGGATCGCGGCGAGGGAGCGACTCTCGACCAGATTGGATCTGTTCAGCTTGCGGGAAGGGGGTGCTGGGGCTATCGCATGTTGCGCCCACAATGTGTGATGTGATGGTGTACCTGTGAGGGATTGGCCAACGTCTTTGAGTGCGCGCGCGTGTGTGCAGTTGGGTATATTAGAGTAGCGGTGTCTCTGAAGAGATTCGTGACGTCGTTTGCATATACGTTGCGTCTAAAAGAGTCGTGATAAAGCTGCGCCGAGGACCGTCTCTCCTCTCTAGATGGGTATGCCCTCTAGGGAGAGCCCTTTTCGAACGCGGAAATCGATACAGGCCAATGTTCGCAAAAGGGGGAGATTCACAGCGCAGAACGTGATATTCTTGTCGCGCAATCAGAGCCTGTTGTCGCCCGTTGTCGGAATAGAATTGGCGAACGAACACTGGAGGTTGGAGAGGGAGACAATCAATGTCCGGGGGGTGGTGACTTGGCGTTTAAGGTTGGGTGGTTTGAATAAAGGGGGTTCGGGATACCTAGACAAAAGCACACAGAAGGTATAGAGTAGGTGAACCAGGTAGGTAGGTAGGTAGGTACCTAAGGCAGGGTAACTTTTATTGGCAACCCCTCGTTTGTGTGTGTGTTTTTCCCCCTGTGAAGAAGTTTGTCTACAGTGACGAACGGGAGGTAAAAGCCCCCCGACTTGGCCAAGTTGTACTTGCAGCTGTTTCGTGCCCGCTCAGACCCTCAAGAAGTCGATCGGATCAAACGATGATTGGCCTTGTTGTCTTGCCGGCACGGGAACTGCAAGTTGGATCTTGGCGCCTGCCACCGGCTTAAGAGTGTGGGGCGCAATGTCAATCGAGACAGGGGGGGAGGTGGGGAGAAAAGAGCGACATCAAGCCACTGAAGCCGCCACTGGAAGAGGTGCTAAGGCCGCGGAGCGACGGGAACCCTGACAAGCTGAATCTCGGCCTGGTACTTAGCACCTTATGTTATGTACCTTACTTGGTGTACCTGTAGGTAGCTGCGTTAACAAATAACTTTGGCGACCCACTCGTCCATAACCGCGCAACTTCACCACACCATCGCCAGCACACACGATGCCGCTGGACGAGTACGCATCGGCCGTCGGCGGCGGTCTCAAACTGAAGGGTGCCAAGGTCGGCAAGCCCAAGAAGAAGAAGAGAAGGGAAAAGAGCGACCTGGAGAAGAACCTTGAGACGGGCGACGAAGGCGGCACCAGCGGCGCCCTGGTGAGGCACCGCGACGAGGCCGCCGACGGTGACAACGACGGGAAGAAGAAGTCGAAGAAGAGCGGGGTGAGCCAGGACCCGGCGGCCGAGGCCGAAGACGAGGATCGAGACGACGACGACAACAACAACGACGGCCGGGTCGTGCGGAAGACGGAGGCGGAGCGGCGGTACGAGGAGAGAAAGCGTAAGAGGGTACGTCTCGTAGTCTTTTCTTTCTTTTCCTTTTCTTTTCTTTTCTTCTTCCCTTCTGTCTGTCTGCCTCACCCGCTTGTCGGTATCCAATTCGTTCGCTTACTTGCTCGCACAGCTCCTCGAACTCGCCGAGTCATCCAGCTCCCGGCCGGAACTGCTCAAGACGCACAAGGAGCGGGTCGAGGAACTCAACACGTACCTGTCCAAGCTGAGCGAGCACCACGACATGCCCAAGATAGGACCCGGCTGAGGACGGAGACGAGGAGGTGGGGAAAGCGTGTCGGAGCGTCACGTGTGCATCTTGGAATGGCGTTATTTGGGGGCCCTGGCGTTTCGTGTATACCCTCCTGGAATCCTTTGGAAAAGAAAATGGTTGCGTATGGAAACGTGTCCGGGTGTCCTCTTCGCACAACAGCAGACAGACGGAATCCGTCGCCCTTGGACAGTGAAGCAAAAACACTCGCCGCCGAGGCTGCCTGGAATGCGGCAATCCCGTGGAGTCAATCTATGGTTATCAAGGCCATCCTTCGTCCTCACTGGCACGCATGCTGTCTCAAATCTTGAAAAGGTTTCAAATATGATTTTACCATTTTTCACGATTTGTTTGTTTGTTTGTTTATTCTTGCCTTCGTCTGCCAACGATTGCGTCAGGTGCTATCGTGATACCTGTTCCCTCCCCCCTCCACCGTTCTGAGGCCATGCTAGTGTTTCTTTTGTGTTGCCTCCAATATCTATTACTCGCAAAAAGTGCGGCACATTGCCGCGCAAAATCTATGTGTTGTTTCATGTGTGCTGTGCCGTCCACCAGTTTGATGCAAGGAGTGAAAAAGACCGTGAATGTCGTGAGTAAGTGATGCTGATGTGTGGGATGTGTATGTACCGCCGCCCGCTGCCGTGTGCCAGGAATACCAAAGCAAAAAAAAGGAATGAATGATTAAATTACGTAAACCAGAGATCACAGTGCCAAAAACGACGCCTGACTGCTTTACAGCAGGAGCATGGCGCCGGTAGCGAAACAGGCAAAGGAGAAGGGCAGAGCGAACGAAACACCGCTGATGGGGGAGGCGGCGTTCTGCAGGCCGCCGCCGCCGCTGCTGCCGGACTCGGCAGGCGAGGCGCCGGTCTCTTCCGGGTTCACCGCAACAAAGGACGTCGCCGTCACGAGCACAAGTTCGCCGTTGGAAGCGGTCGACGTAAAAGTAGACCGGACCTCGCTAAAAGAGGTCGTCCGGGGAGAAGCACGAGTGGTGGTGGACGGCTCACGGGTGTTTCCTGTGAACCGGTTAGTAATCTGCAATAAGAGAACGGTGACGAATTGAGGTGACGGATTGGGTGATCAGGTCCAGGTCTTTTTTTAGAATCCACGTATCAACCATAAACTCCCCCCACAACGGCCATCCGGGGTCCGCGAAACATGAATCGTACAGGCTACAAAACTGCGGATACAACATACCAGATACAGACACAGACACAGTTGACAAGACCGTCGACACAGGCGAGGAGGAGATCGTTGGGGACGAGGTCGTCACAACCGCAGTAGTCTCGACAGGAAGGGAAGTAGACGTACCCTGCGTGGACGCACTCGAGGACCCCGGGGAGGCCATAGTGGGAGCGGACGAGAGTGCAGAAGAAGGGGGAGGGGGAGAAGAAGAAGAGGAAGGAGACCCACTGGTCGTCGGAGGGGACTCAGTAGAGGCGGGAGACGGCCCAACAGTAGAAGAGGGAGACTCGGCTTGCTCCGTTTGAGACGTACCAGAAGTGGGAGGAGGTGCTGCTGACGTTGCCGGAGTCGTGGGGGTGGCGGGTGCGGGTTCGGATGACTGAGTGGTCGGTTGCTGAGTGTCGGACTGCGCCTGGGGGGGAGATGTGGTGGTGTCCGGAGCAGGGGCAGAGCTGGTTGCCGGAGTAGACGGCGATGGCACCGGCGTAGAAGTCGGGGTAGGAGTCGGGGTCGGGGCTGGGGTTTCACTCGTGGGCGGCGTCGACGAGACAGATGGCGATGCGGCAGCAGTGGCCGAAGGCGTCGAGGTGGCAGACGGAGCAGTGGTTGTGCCGTTATCCTGACGCCTCGCCAGCTGGCCCAGAGCAGAAGCTAGCTCGGCATCATCCGCTTCAAAAGCAGCGATGGCGTCCCTGTCCGAGGGATAGACACCATCCTGATAGCGCTCGGGGAAGTAGGCGTGAAGCAACCTGTGAACGAGATCCACTTGGGCGGGATTCTGGACTTGGACCCCGTCGACGAGGACCTGCTCCTGGTGATCTCTCGTGCAAGGCTTCACCCGGTGACTGATGGCGGAGGCGAGACCGAGGGTCACGAGGCCGCAAACCAGGACGGTAAGCAGGAAACGACGGGCGGCAGTCATCTTGTTGTTTGAGGTCCTGGTTGGTCTCGAGGTTGTGGTCGAGGTCGAGATTCCCTTTTCGTTGGCAACGGCAGGCAGCAATCCCTCTTCTAGGTGTTGGTCGAACTTAGTATCGGAGGCCATGGTTGCGGAGGGGACCCAAGGGCCGAGGTGCGGAAGGTTGTTATAGTCGGGTCAAAGAGGTCAAGAAGCTTATTGTCCAAGACCCAAGACGGCAGGAGGGGAACGACTGTGTGTGAGAGAGAGGTCCAATGGCGTACGAAGTACCTATGCCGGGTAGGGCCAGTGACAAGATGCAGGCCTCAACTTAGCGTCTTAGCTGCAGCCAAGAGTGTAAGAGAAGAGGGGAAGGAGCGGTAGACACTGGAGAGAGAGAGAGAGTGTGTGTGTGTGTGTGTGAGGGGAGAGAGGGTTGGTTGTTTGTATATGTCGCCAGCAACGGCCGCGTCTAATGTGATGGGGATGGATGGGGCAAATGGACGATCTCAGAGAATGATACGGCGTGGGACCTGGCCGGCCGAAACTCCTGGTCGGTGGCTGGTGTGGTTGAGTTGAGACCCGGCGGGCTAGCGTAGCGTTGTAAGACTGCGTGTTCTTCGGGCCAAGGGTTCCGCTGTCAGAAGAAGGCAAAAAAAAACAAAAAAAAATCACCACCAAAAACCGCCAGGGAACCTTGCAAGCGATTGATTTTTCTTTATATCGTTTTGGGGAAGAACAAAAATAAAGCCAGACAGGTCAGGTCGGTTGATCAATGTTTGAGGCTTTCGACGGGTATGGGCGCAGATTGATCCAAGGTCCGCCAATCTCACAGAGTGGACGCCGAGGAATGTGAGTCGCGACAAGTGGTGGTGACAATCCGATGCGAGGTGGCGATGGGGCTGTGAACGAGCGTCGTAAACAAAACGACAGAGTGTTACCTAGGTATGCGTAGTTGAACGAGAGAATGGATGGCGAGAGACAAGACGGATGATCGGACGAGAGAACGAAAAGGCAACTGGGCGAGGGGGGAGGGATTGGCGTTTAAACCTGTTGAAGATGATCCCAGGTAGGCAGGTAGAGACAGGCAGACATAACCTGCACGCACGCACACACACCGGCGACGCCCAGCCGGCTGGGGTTGGGAGAAAGTCTGGGACACACATCTTTGTGCATATAAAAGATTC
The DNA here is from genome assembly GCA_034509685.1 of Colletotrichum cereale. Taxonomy (NCBI): domain Eukaryota; kingdom Fungi; phylum Ascomycota; class Sordariomycetes; order Glomerellales; family Glomerellaceae; genus Colletotrichum; species Colletotrichum cereale. The sequence continues at coordinate 311,747 of JASUDE010000001.1, read as the reverse complement.
CCTGTTTCGCCGCTCCGGCGACGCATCCACGCATATCCCTGTCTTGTCGGCCCAACTCAGGTCGAGCTATCCGTCCCGTCATACCCATCAATCACGCTATGTACAGTAGCTCTCTCTCTCTTTTTTTCCTTCCTTTTCTTTCGGTGACGAGTTGACGGAGCCACCCCTGGTGGACCAGGGAAGGAGGGCTTCCGTCCGGACGGTGTTCACCCTTGAAAAACGAATGAAAAGTCACCAATTGCCCCCCCAAGTGCAACCCCCCCCCTTGGCCTCGAACTACCTAGCGTAGAGAACTGAGCTACCATTTTCATCAACCCCATCCACTTCTTCCACCACAGTCTCTCGTCACTGTGGTGTCTCTCTCCCTCTCTCTCTCACACACGTCTTGCCGGGGACAGGCCGCTGGTATTGGCAGGCCGCCGCACGGGGATCGACAGGCGCAGGTTTCCACCAGCTATCGTCACCGTTAATCCTCGGTTCCAGCTGATATCCCCCCCTTCTCCTGTCATCTCCCAATATGAGCCGATAATGATGTCGGAATACCCCGTTTACACCTCCCGGCGTGCCCTCTACGAAAGGCATCTCTCTCCGTTCGCGCGATACCCACCATCCAGAGCACTGTCCAAAGCTGCTTGCTTGTTTACTTACCGAGTAACTTACTTGCTTGCTGGTTTGGGGGTTTGACGGGGCGCTGTCATCAAGTGGGTGATGACATCACAATAGGCCTCCAGACATTCGTGCCTCGTATCGTCTCCGGACGTAGGTAGGGCGCAGAGACCATCGTCAGTCTGATTCAATGTCCCACACATTTGCACAATCTGGTTGATTATAGGGTGCTCAAGAACGATACGAGCCCACCTAGTTTGTGCCAACGTCAGATGGCTTGCGACGGTGCAATTGGTGACTTGGTGACTCTGTCCGCCCAATGCCATGTAGATGTTGATCAGTCAGATCACCGAGGTTCGACGTCCAATTGGGTTTCAACCTTCCTTCGCATCGTTGTCACTTCTGGTGGCACGAATACACTGCGCAGTCCCTGCACCCAGCCGCCCTAGCGAGCGAGCGAGCGCCCGGGAGGTAATGGTACCTGGTCATTGGGTCTTGGGTCTTGGTGGTCTTGGTGCTGCAGCTTTTGCGACATCCACCATGCTGGCGCTACATGCAGGTAGGTCGATTACGAACCCACCGCCGGGGTCAGCTTTGCAGGTATCTCCCCTGGATCCCAAGGGAGGTACCTACCTAGCTGATGACGCCCGTTTCTTTTATTGCTATTTTTGCCTCAGTTTCCCTTCTCCCAATCGATAGAGCCTCAACATCGCTCCCTCGAGTTCGCCTTCGCAAACCAATGTCTTATTTGGGCTGCGATAGATGTCCACCCACTTACCTTCTGTACGAAGCGAACGCTCCCTGCCCGTGTACCTGAATCTGACGTGCGACATCAAACGGCGAGTGCAACTACACTTCGGATATACAATGTGCACAATCTGGTCTAGACCTCCGGCCTTGTCCTCCGTGGAGGTGGCTGTGATGGTTGCCCGTTTGAAGCGTTGTGCACCTGAAGCCGCCGTACCATTTTTCAGCCCCGTTTGACCTCCTGTTTACGTGCGTGTGAAACAACGACTCGGCCCATCTGAGGGTGTGTCGTCACCCTACCAAACCAATGGCCAAGGGACGGCCACTCGCGCTGAACCGTCATGATGGAGCTGACAGAGCCTCTCGTATTTTGACCTTCCTTTACCCATTCTCTTGTTTTAGGGAGGCGGCCCTGTGCTGTCGTTTCTCCAGCATGCCCCCAGTTCATTACCAGCCAATCCCTGGGCCGCTGCAGGGACCAGGTGATACGAGATGCGGCCCTCTCTAACGAGACAGCCGAATGCCGGGCCCCGACCATTTTGCCAGTCGCGGATGCCGATACACACTTCGTGGCCCGCTAGAGCTTCCGGGTGCTTAGCGTAGCGGAGGGGATAAAAGAGGCCGAGGCTTTGGATGAGGAGATATGGTGGTCATCCGAGATTGGGAGACGGCCAGCGTCCGACACGATCGTGCCACCGATCCTAGTGGTTGCGGCTCGCCGTCTTCGATGTCCGATTGACGGATATTTTTGGCAGGGGTTTACTTCGTTGTTGGCTGCGCCGTTTGACGAATCCGAGAAGCGCAGTACGGAACATGTCGATTTGGGCGATGTTGGATTACACAATGGACGCGTCGTCTCCCGCTCAGGTTTGTGCTCTAGAATAATCCACAACGGCTCTCCGCTGCCCCTAGGTATTTCGTCAGCAGTCCACTGTTTCGTAACATTGCGACCTCCTCTTGCAGACCGACAGTGGGAACAGTTTTGTCATCAGTTCTATCATCGTGAGGTGAGGGATGCATATCAGTGCCTCGTTTAGCAGGTTGGCCATTGTGGGATCGGGTCAACATGTCACGTCCAACAAACAATGCCAAGCAAGACAAGGGTAGGTCGGATACCTGACTGGCCGCTCAATTGAGTTTGTCGTCTCAAAGGGCGGAAGGCTGACTGTGCTCTGTCCGGGCCTGTGTCGAGTCGAGAGTACTCTGTAGTTTAAAAATGTTAAAATGACACTAGAAAGTCAACAACATTGCTGATGTCCTTGCGAAGAGCGGCAACCAGGGGCCATGCCTGCGGGAATGGGCAGCATACCGCACAAGTAATCAGGTATCCCCTCGCCGGATGCCGGAAATGAGGTCACCAGCGTCTGAGCCCTCATCATTGAATCAAACCTTTCTCGTGCGCTTGACCCCAGTGTTTCTCGCCGTCTTGTCTGGCGGTCTCGCGAGCGAAAGACTCGTCCTCGGTCCCGGCGGCAGGATGTTACCTCATCTTGAGCGCGCACACACACAGAGCCTGGCATCCCCCCGCCCCCCGCCAAGAACAGCATGGCAGGAGCGACCTTAGCTAAGCCACTGGCTGTGCTGTTTGGTCTTGTGGCTCGTGCACCTCGAAAATCCGGTGGGGATGCCGCCGGTGGCCGTCGCCCGCTGTGGCTGTCTCTGTCGCTGTCACTGTCACTGTGCCGTCCCGTCGAGTCGCGCTGGCGCATTCCTCCCTGGCGCCGCGCGGCTGATGGTCCGCTTTCTCAACACAGATCGACGCTCCCAGCAATACACTAGGTAGGTACCTACTACAATGCCTAGCTGGGTATGTACTGTTACGTGTATGAGCCAGCCTGGCCCAAAATGACAGCACAGCTCTAATTAACGGTTGCAGCCATTTTGCGTCTTTCATGTGATGGGAGCTCCCCACATCCACTTCCTTTCTCGTCGTCAATCTCTCCCCCCATCCCCCACCGCCAATGGTCTGACTTGACCAAACAACATCAACAAACCAAAACAAAAACTCGTGTTCCGACATCCTGATTCACCCTCAAACCTGTGGCACACTCTTACCCAATCCCCATGTTGCTCAGCAGCGCCAATATCCGCCCCCAATACCTTTGACAACTCGTGGATGAACGCCGGCGCAACCCTCTCCAATGCGATAGCTTCGTCATGCCGGAGCACCTCGACCCAGCTGCTCTCTTCGCCCACAACACGGAAGAAATCGACGACATCCCAACCCTCAGTCGATCTCCCCATCCCTACCACCACCTCAGCACAGAGCTCCCTCACCCCGCCCAACGCCTGACTTACCGCCCGTCCAATGCGACACCGACACCGCCGAGGACCTCGTCCGCAGACTCGAGCCGAACACCGTCTCCTTTCCCCTCCTTCACCAAGGACTCTTCGCAGGGGAGCGATAGCGGCACCGAAGCCGACGATGAGCATTTTCTAAAGGGGCTCCCCGCGCCCAAGGTACGTTTGCATAAGGGGTTGAGGGGCCGTAATGAAGTCTTCTCGGGCACATCCACGCCCTTATTCTCTCCAGACCAGGAAGAATATGCCCTCCAGCGACAGAAGGAAAACGAGGACCGGAAAGAGGCTCGTAGGTTTCTCAACGACCGCAACTACCGGCGCACTAAGGAGCTCATTCGGCGGGTATCCGAGTTCATCATTGTTGGCTCCCTCTTTGCCGTGGTTCGTTCCAATCCAAGAGTGAAGCCCATCTTCTCCACCTGGGCTCAAGGTACGTGATATTCGGTTGGCTTGTCCACTCCTATGCTCACACCATGCAGAACTACGCCTCCTGGCCACGCTGATCACGTCTCTCATGGCGCTCTACCCTCTCCGCCTGATTGCATGGTCGGTTCGGCAAAGGACTTCGTCCAAAAAGTCACCAGTTGCCGTGCCCACTGTTTTCGATCCCGCGCCCATTCTGTATCCGCCTTCCGTGACGCTGCTGGTGTCACTCTTAATATCCCCCGACAACCAGGCGGTCGTACTGTTAAACATCGTTTTGAGCATTTCTTCGATACCCAAATATCTAATTCCTACGGCACGAGCTCACGAAGTAATCAACCCCTTACAATGGGTTCTCTCCTGCGTACCAATCTGGATGTCACACCAGAGGACACTCACCTCGTATACAAGGCCAGCCATCTCCCCAGAGACAGCCGTCCTTCTCTACCCGTTGCACCAAACACTCCTCGCGGTGCTGCATTACCTTACAATGACGAGCCTGCTTACAGCCGAGCTACAGCTGCTGTCGATCGCCTTGATCAATGTGTTGCTTCTCGCACATTCGCCCCAAGCCACCATCCTCCAGGCACTCTTGTGGGGAGGAGGAGTGGGTGTCCTTGTCATCTGCGGGCCGGTGATTTCATGGGGGATCGCCTTGGCTAGGGTTCCAAGGCTGCGGTTTAGCCGGGTTGCGTCGCCTTCGAAGAAGACGTCCGTCTTTGGGTTCCTCTCCGAAGGCTTGTCTATACGCCGCTTCAAGCATGAACTTCTGGGTTCGTCGCTGGAGGAATCGGCCTCGGAGCTGGCTGACTCCGAGGACGAAATAATCAACGGGCCATTCGGAAGACCCCTGAGAGTGAGAACGTTCGGCATGGCCGACACGTCGTCTCAAGCAGACCGGAAGCTGAACGGCTTATCGGACGGCAAGTCTTCAGAATCACCAGATGGTACGACCCTTGGACGGCGCAATACCTTTCCTTACGCCGTGCAACGGCCGCGGCCTCGAAGGTCCCTGACCCACACATCGGCAGGCCGTAGAAAGCGCACCGCTTCGACGACCGTTCGCTCGTTCTTCAAACTGACGGAGGCACAAGCCACGATGAGAAAGTGGAGCTACGCCACCTACGTCTACATCTGCATTGTCGCCATTATCCTGGTGCCCGTGAGAGAGTACATCGGCAGGTATGCCCTTAAAGGTAGCGAACCCATCGGGTGGGCGCTGGGATACCTCTTTGGCGAGCTGCCGTGGTTCCGATTCAAAGTCGTGGAGGCGAATCTCGAGAGATGGATCTGTCTGCCTACGCGCCGAGACGAAGGCACAGAGTTTGCCTGTCACCTAGGCTGGGTGCAACGCATCCGGCTTTCCGACTTTGGCGAGGCAAACACGCGACTGCTGATGAGCGCCTACTGGCTTGCCATTGTCATCGTTGGCTTGGCTGTGGTCATCCGCTTAGACCCCAAGTACGAAGTAGACACGAGGCGAAAAGTGTTCCACTTCATGATGGTTGGCATGTTCCTACCGGCAACGTATGTCGACCCCGTTTTCGCGGCTCTGGCACTATCCCTGGTCCTCGCGATATTCCTCATTCTCGACCTGTTGCGAGCGAGTCAGCTACCGCCCCTGTCGAGACCCATCGCCGCCTTCCTCACCCCTTACGTTGACGGAAGAGACCACAAGGGCCCCGTTGTCATCTCCCATCTATTCCTGTTGATCGGCTGCGCTATCCCGCTATGGCTGTCACTGGCGACCCTCCCGCGCACTGGCAGCGGCCACCTCATCGGCTGGGAGGTACCAACGCGCGAAGTGAGCATGGTGGCGGGCGTCATCTGTGTCGGCTTGGGCGACGCAGCCGCCTCCCTCATCGGCCGTCGTTACGGACACAGGAAGTGGGTTTGGGGCGGTGGCAAGAGTCTGGAGGGCAGCTTGGCCTTTGCCATTGCCGTGTTTCTCGGTCTCATGACGGCGACGACATGGTTGAGGGTCGGGGGCTGGCCCGTCGCCGAGGAGCAGCAGGTCGCTTGGCCGGCGGCTGCCCGCAACGCCGGCTTTTGCGCAAGCATGGCGAGCTTGACAGAGGCCGTCTTGACCGGCGGAAACGATAACGTTATTGTGCCGGTGGTCCTCTGGACGTGTGTTAAAAGTGTCGGGATGTAGAGGGGCTACGGGCGGCGTTTCACGGGTTCATGGGATCGGTTGGGTTTGAAAACACTCCTAGAATATCCTCGAGGGGATCATGATCGTTACGAATGCAATGTCTATGTTGTTTGTATGTCTCGCTATAACACTGCGACGTGATATGGGCCGCGCGACCCACGCTGATTTTGTCTCTCCCCTGCCCGTACTTTACGTAACACTACGCCGTGCGCCTTCGAATGTGATTCACACAAAGAGAAAGAAAAAGGATTCAAGATCAAGCAAGTATCCCACTTCTTTTGTCCTGTCTTGGATCATGACATCAACTCTTCAAGGATGGCCTCGAGTTCCTCCCGCCGGAACGGGATGCTCAAAAGTTCCGTGCCGAGCGCGTCCTTCCTGCTGGTGATGATCTGATGATCGTGGAACCTGCAACTTGTCAGTCAAGGTCACACGGATTGGACGAGAGTTGTATACGTACTCCTTCAACAAGGTGCGGAAGGCCATCTCGGAACTACAGATGAAGTCCTCTACGGCCTTGTTGTACACCATACGGTACTCCACGCCCGGGTTCTCCACCCCGACCTGCTGGTCGCCGTCGTCCATGGCGGACAGGACCTCGATGACGAGCAGCTGGAACAGTTTCTTTCCGTTCTCGGGTAGCGAGCGTAGGACGAAGACGACGCCGTCCTTGCCGTTGACGCGGCGGGCCTTGCGGCCGAGCAGCTCGTGCACGTCGTCGACGGGGTCCAGCTCGACGTCCAGCGGCTGGAGGGTGGTACAGTCGTGGAAGAGGAAGTTGAACGACGTGCGCTGGGCGGCGTCCCAGAGCAGTGGGAAGGAGGGCGTGTCGGCCGTCGCGACGAGGCGGATGCGCGGGTGGGCAGCGAGTTGGGAGAGGAGCTGCTGCGTCGCCGGCTTGCGCAGAGGTACGGCGTCGATGGAGTTTAGGATGACCGTCAGGTGGGTGGGCGAGGCGGCAAGGGCGGACGAGAGAGTTTGGACCATTGCCGTTGCTTGCGCGGGCAGTTTGAGGGACGGGCTGAGTGCCGAGGCCAACGTGGTGAAGACGTCGCGCGGCGTGACGGTGCGGACGTAGCCGTTGACCACCACGATGGGCGCCTTCGGATCCACGGCGTGCAGGTGCTCCGCCAGCTTGCCCGCAAGGTCACGCTTCGACCCCTGGCCGTAGAGACACAGGCTGAACCCCTGGGCAAGCTCGAAGCGCCACTGCTCGAACGAGGCCTCATGGAGGGACTGCAGGTAAGCGAGGTCCTCGGTATGGGGCTCCTCGCGGGCGCGGAGAAGGTCGAAATACTCGTCATGCGTGAGGAATTCCAGGGACGCGAGGGTATTGTGCGACGTCTTTGGGCGGCCGGGCTTGTTGTGCTCGAAGTAGATCTCGTGGGGAGGAAGGTCGCGGGGCGGGGTCGGGGATTTCGGCGGCGGTTGCTTGCGTGGGCGGCCTCGGCGGCGTGAGGGCGTCGCGGAAGGTGTGTCCGGTTCGGAGGGTTGCGTGGTAGCCTCTGCGGGTGCCGTGCCTCGTTCATCTAGCCCCTCGTCTTCGTCTTCGCTGGTTTCGTAGATCTCCCGGGCTAGGCCCTCGTCGTCGTCTTCGCTGTCGTCGGCGATGACGCTCTGGATGAGGGATCGAGCGCTCTTTCGCCGTGCAGAGCGGTCTGCCGCCTGCCTCCTCCTCGGTGTCATAGCCTTTGATGGTGTCACCAGGGCGTTCACCTGCCGCCGTTTCGAGGGTGTGACGGCGCCGTTGGCTAATGGAGTCGCGGACTTGGGCGGGCGGCCCCTTCTTTTCTTTGGGGTTTGATTCTCGGGTTCTGGCTCGGGGTATTTCTCCTTTTCCTCCTCCTCCTCCTCCTCCTGCTCTTGCTCCTCTTCCTCATCGTCATCGTCATCGTTGTCAGAGGGTATTTCGTACGGGTCGACAGGCGCAACTTGACGCCTCCGTTTCGAGGGAGTACCATTCACGGGCTCCTGGTTGGTTTCGTCCTGCAATTGCTGGCGGGAGCGTTTTTGGCTCAGCCTCCTGCTTGGAGAGTCGCTCACGCCGGGCTCGGCCGTTCTGTTGCGCCCCATGATCTAAGTCGTGTCGTTGCTTGTCCAGATTTGTTGACGTAAGGGGTCAATGGCAGGTTGTTGTACGGAGTAAATAATGCGGCTTCTGACGGCACGGCAACGGAAGACGCGCAGACGCGAAAACGTGAAGTTGAACAGGGAAGTCTATGTGTGGGTCTGTGGCGCTAGGTACCTAATTGAGTTGGACGCTAGGGTGCCTGATGCTCCTAGCCCGCTAATTGACAACCACAAGTACGTTCCAAACTAACCATCAAACTATCTATGCATTTTAATGCTTCTTGAAGCTTTGCGTCTTCCACATTTGACCAAGAACTGATTCCAACTATTGTATTCTATGTTACTAATTGCTGTGGGGTGGAAAGAACTTCTGTTGAAGAGATATACTTATATACCTAGGCGAAGCAGTTATCTGTTATAAGGCATCTAAATGGATGCCTTTTGCTGAGTTACCTACTGTATCTGCTGGGTTATGGCAGAACGTGTTATTGATTTGACTGCTTCTTTCTTTTCTAACTTACTGGCCTGCAATCTCCTACTAAGATTATGACTAAAGCTTGTTTGAAAAGTATTGTGGTTGGCCTTGCTATAATCCTTTTGTGTCGGCCATACTGCTGTCGTAGGGTTTTACAAGGGTCTAAAGAGAATGTATGAGTCGAGAGAGTGGATGCTGGTAAAGTCATCCCAAATAACTGCCGCTTTCCATTTCACTAGATCTTACCCTGCCGTGGCTCTGGGATAGGGATTATTAATACTGGCTCTAACTTAACTATTTCTTTTACTAACAAGATGTTTCGCTCGTGATGCTCGATAAGACCGGCCTGGATCAACCGTGTCGGATCAACGACAAGGTCGTTCACTACCAAATTTCCTTCAGAAGCTCGAGGCCCATCTTCGGTATGACCGGGTTCCCTGCACGCTGGTAGGCTTATCTTATCCATCACCAGGGGTAGCTGTCACTTATTTGGCAGGGGTCCAAGCTCCTTCCCGCAAGCCAAATTTCAACCGTCTCTCATGTCCAACCACACAGACGTCACCTCACCTCTCCACAATCTCACCTCAAGGCCCTCGTTCAAGATGAATCTCAACCTCTCAGGCTCGGTAAACATTTTCAAGTTACTGTTCAGACCATCTTTGTGTCTGCCGCAACACACCATCTCCACATTCAATGACTTGCCCATACCATTGCAGAAAGCCTTTGAAGGACAGGATCGAAAATGTGACATCCGGGCGGTAGTGCTCGACAAGGACGACTGCTTCGCGATCCCCCACACAAACGAAGTCCACAAGCCGTATAGGGTACGTCGTATTTAATTCATCTCCTCTTTTCTCGCTTTTGACAATCACCAGGAGCGCTTCGAGCAGCTCAAGGCCGCGTATCCCGGCCGCCGGCTGGTCATTGTGTCTAACACGGCTGGAGCCACGTCCTACGACACCTCGCTGAAGCTGGCGAAGGAGCTGGAGGAAGAAACCGGCATCACTGTTCTCCCCCACAAGACCAAGAAGCCTGGTTGCGGCTCCGAGATTATGGAGTACTTTCGGAACCATCCCGAAACGGGCGTCTCCCATCCATCTCAGGTCGCCGTCGTTGGCGACCGTCTGACCACCGACATGATGCTGGCCAACATGATGGGTGGCTGGGGCTTCTGGATTAGGGATGGTGTGGTCCCACCTGAAAAGAAAAGCATTGTAAGTGGTCTTCCCTTCACTTCAAGGGTTGTCTGCTAATGACACTAGTTCTCGAGACTTGAATGGCGCTTGGCTGCAGCATTGATAGCCAGAGGCCACCAGGCCCCAGAGCCACATAGTCCCTTTGAGTAGCAACTGCTAACACTAGCCTATATACATGTATATCACCTGGGGTATGTTGGCCCCAGAAAACCTAGTAAAAGATATAATGTTGCCCAGATTGTCCGATTGTTCTTGTGTTGTTAGGCACTGCAGTTCGACTGTTTTCCCCGTCCAACATCAAAGGCGGAACCTCTGGCTTCACTGGGCGCAAGGTCGATGAGTTCAACTGCCTAGCTCATTGCCTTTCGCATCATCAAGACAACCCTCCTTTCTTAGCTATATTTCTTCCTGTCGTTTGGCTTCGCCTATGTGGCTGGTTGATCTTTGCCACTGTCACCTCAACTGCACAACCAATAGCTCACCTTGCGGTCTTGTCGCTGCAGACCTCTCAAATTACCTCTCAGACTACTCATTCATACTTGTATAATGAGCCCTTCCCTTGAACGCGGCAAATATGACTCTGTACACTAGGTTGACTTGTGAATGCCGGTTGAGTTGCCATTGCCATTTGAGCGGCCGACCGAAGCGCACTAAACAAAGGCTTTCTAATCACAATGCCCACCGCCTGAATATCGTTTCTCCATACAGAACAACGTGCTACGGTCTCTAACAGTCAGGAGGAGGCCACCGCCCTCAGTCGTCACTCAAAGCAGCCACTTCAGTCCCACCTTCCTCTAAGTACCTTCAAATGCCCAGGTCCTTCACATTCGCAAGATACCGCTCTTTCCCGAACATATTGAGATTAAACCACCTGGACTCGGATCTTCAAACCCTCCATTATCGATATCACTCTCTCACCAGCACTTTTCATCCCATTTCCTGTCCAGAATGAAATGATCCTGTGACTGGATCAATCATTCACTCACTCCCCCTTCCCTGATTCACTGGACTGATTTCACTTCACTCCAGCGACCTCAATTCGCGACATACCCTCCAAAGTATAAGATCTCAATCTGACGGCAGTGGTTTTCCCTCAAAGACACAAAGTCGCATTCGATTACAGGTCACACTTCTTCCTTCTCACTTCGATCTATCGGTCCGCCGCACAATATCAACTCTTGAGATTCTGGTCACTCTCATATCGTCGGCTTCTCACTCACTCCTTCCTTGAACATCAACTCAATCATATTTTGGGATCGTTCTCAATTCTTCTTCATCCGCAGTCTTTCGGAAGAACCCTTCAATTGGACTTGGTTTTACTTCATCCGCAGCATCAACGCCCGGCGATTCGGCTATCCCTCCTTATCATTAAGGCTACATTCAATCCTTAACAGCAACCCATCTTCACCTTGGGGGTTTTTGGTATTATTACGTATATACCTACTTACGAAATAGTCAACGGCCAAAATGGGCGGAAAGGTCTGGTCTGCCCATGAGGAACGTGTCTTCTGGCGGATCATCGTGCCGCAGTCTCAGAAGCGCATCGGTACTGGCCCTGCACACACCAAGACTTGGGAGGAACTCGCCGCACTGATGCAGTCCTTGATGGGTGTCGATGCCAAACGCACTTACACTCATCTCGGTCTATGTAAGCCACCCATGGCTCGTTCATTTCACTTTGCTAACATACACCAAGTCGAGCACTTTTTCCAGAACATCGACAAGGCCCGCATCTCGCCCAACGCTGGTTATTTCGTGCGCGAGTACCAACAGGCTGTCAATAGAATCATCAAGGCCAACCAGGAAGAGAGGGCCAGGGAGGTTGAGCTCGACGGCCAAAGCGATGACGCGGCGGCCATGATCAACGTGTACCAGGACAACGATAACAAAGCTGGACCAAAACTCAGTCACAGCCCTGGCCAGGTGAATGATGGCGGAGACCAGTCCGCAGACGACTTTAAGGATGAGGATGGCGCCGTTAAGGGTGATAGGGAGAACCTGCGTTGCGATCGGTTCCTGGCCGAGCGTGATCGTTCCCGGGCTCTCCCGCACGATTCTGTCCCCATGGCTAACATGGGTCCTGGCAGCGAGTATGCCCACGGTATGCCGGTTCAGGCATCTCCGTCCGCCGAGTGGCCGGCTCATGAGGATATCCGACGGCCTCGCGATCAGGATCTCGCTGCCAATATGGCCTCGTATAACGAGGTCTCCCAATTGCAGATTCGGCCGTCCATCGAGTTCTCTCCTTACGAGGGTGCCCCCCCAAGGGCTATGAAACGCCGAAACAACTACCGGGATCACCCGTACAAAGACGTCAGACTCCATCGACATGGCCGAAACTCGACCAAGGGTCATGATCGTGTTGCTGCTCAGGCTTCTCAAGGGAACAGCACCTACTACGCAGCTCCGGGCTTCCACCATTCCTCTCAGGGCTACTATACCCCGACTGGGATTGATCACCATGCCCCGTACTATGACTACAGATACTATGGCGAAAACTTCCGTCCACACCTCGAGTATCAAAACCATCCGCAGCGCGCTCCCAGCCATCCGATGGTCTTCTACGATCAAGCTCCTCGCCACTTTCATGGTTCCTATGGCTATGAGACTCGTCATCCAACGCCTCATGGATCCGGCGACTCACGGGGTTGGCAGTTGCCTAGGCACAATGCTCCTTCTATGGTTGCCCACTACGATAGCTCCGAGACTCGTGATTCATCGTGGGGCAGCTACAACGGCCACAGTTACAGCTCGATGGAAGATGACTATGTAAGCTCCAAGAACCGCTCTGACTCTGGCCGCTATTGCGACTCTTCCATCCCTGAGAACATTCAGCACCCTATATCCTCTGCTTCGGATAGTCGCCACCTGATATCGCGGGCGGAGGAGCGCGAGAGACTATGGGAGGCTACGCGCGACAAAGAGCCCGAGTCTTTCAAGACCCCCGATCTGCGCCAGATGTCGTCATCTAGCGATGGGATTATGTGATGCTTGCCGATGTTTGCCTGAGCGTGCATGGGCACTTTACAACTCTTTCTCAGTGACATGGTTATTCTCTAATGGCCCGCTGATGAAGAGTGGTCTACACGTGGAACGGAACGGAAACACACTCTCGGAGGAATCGATTGAGGATTTACGTCTATGGTCTAAGGCTGATCAGCCAGGCTGGATTTGGTTGGGGTTTGGCCGTTGGATGAGGTTAATTGGCATTGCGGCCGGAGAGAGATCCTTAT